>SJYX01003594.1:67320-110725 GCA_006410675.1 Oreotragus oreotragus | reverse complement strand
CGGGGAGGGGGCGGTGGGAGGGCCGGACTAACTTTCTACCTCCAGATCTCCTCTGTACCAGCTGGGGATGTTCCTTGTACAAGATTCCCATCAGCCCAACCAGCCTGGGACTCCCCGTGGACTCAGCCAAGGCCAGCAGCCTGGCCAAGTGGAAATCCCCATGTCCAGGAGCCTGTCTCCTTCATTGGTTCCCTTCCAGCTCCTGTCCCAGGGACGAGCAAGGAAGGTCGCTGCCTCAGTGGGTCCGGCTGGGGTGGGTAGGAGGTATGTCTGATTATCCACCTGCCTCCACCTACTGCCTTCATCCTGTCCTCCCAAGGATTTTCCTGGTTTCTGTGCCGGCATGCTCATCTTCAGGAAGTTCTTGCTCAGAGCGAACCCCAGTCTCTCCTGTAGTGTCAGGTGTGTTGGGTTTCTTTTCTTTTCTTTTTATTTATTTATTTATTTAGCTGTGACAGGTCTTAGTTGCAGCATGCAGGATCTTTCGTCGCAGCTCACAGACTCTAGTTTCGGCACATAAGTTCTAGGTATGCTTGGTTTTGTTTGTTGCTGAGTTTGGCATATAATTGATTTGCATTCCCTGGTGGCTTAGACTGTAAAGAATCTGCCTGTAATGCAGGAGACCTAGGTTCAGTCCTTGGGTCGGGAAGATCCCCTGGAGAAGGGAATGGCAACCCACTCCGGTATGCTTGTCTGAGGAATCGCATAGACAGAGGAGCCCGGTGGGCTACAGTCCAGGGGATCACAAAGAGCGCCTAACACTATCACTTTCACTCAAGCAGTGAGTGTTTCTGGTGGATTGGCTGTGTGCCTCGGGGGATTGGACCATCCACTGGTGCTCAACTGTGGTCAGTTACATCATCCTGGGTGTAGATCTCAAGAATCTCCTGCCTTTGAGGGGGCAGAGAAGGTAGACAGATGGGTGGACAATGAACGGACCACCAAGGCAGAACGCCATTGGGCCCAACAGAAGGACTAAGCAGAGTGCCAGCTGGTTAGACTTCTCACCGGAGGGAACACACTTCCCCCAGGTTAGACTTGTGAGCTGAGCACCAGCAGAGGATCAGGACTTGGACAGACAGGGAATTGAGATGGGGGGCGGGGGGCGGTTCCAGAGTGTGGGAACTTCTGGAGCAAAGGCACAGGTCAGGGGTGGGCTGGGAACACTGGTTAAGAAGATGCCTTTTGTGTCTGGTGGGGGTGGGCGGGGTGGTCAGCAGGCTGGTGTGGTTGGAATACAGGATGCCACAGGAGAGCTGTTGTGGATAGAGAAAAAAGAAGTGGTGTGGAAGGTCCCATTTCAGCCAGACAGGAGTTTGTGGGGCGAGGGAGCAGAGTGGACTGGGAGGAATGCTCAAGTCTTCTTGCCACCTCCAGGCCTGGGACCTGTCACACTATCTAAACTGGTAACACCCCCTTCTATTTTTGCTTTCTTGTCAGCAGCAGTCATCACCGAGGTGCAGCGCATTTCCTTACCACTCTGCTGGGTTCCCTCCCACCCCACACAGCATTCACACACGTGTGCACTAGTGTAGCAGCCCCACCAGGGCAAATTTGTGTCTGATTGTCCGCGGCTGCATTCCCAGTGCCCAGACCTGTGCCCAGCACAGAGCAGGCAGATCCTTGCTGGCCAAATGGATGCTTTTGCAGGCCCAGTGAGAGGTTGCATTGACCAGGACGCACTTCCCCTCTTGAATAGTTTATAGCTGAATGAAGGTGTTACAGAAATGGAGGAACTTCTATGATTTGGTTTTTTAAAGAGATTTATTGTAAAAAAAAAAAAAAATTGTTGCTGCAAAAAAGAAAAAAATGAAACAAAACCAAACCCAATTCCTATAATTACACAACCCAGATATAACCTCTGTTAACAATTTGGAGAGTTACTTTAAAAATGCAAAATGGAAATTGTGCCAAGTTTACTATTAAAAAAATTTTTTTTTTAATTTGGCTGCATCAGGTCTTAGTTGCAGCAAGGACACAGAATCTCCATTATGGCATGTGGGTGCACAGGCTTCTCTCTAGTTGGGGCTCATGGGCTTTAACCTCATGAGCACAGTAGTTGTGGCACATGGGCTTGGTTGCCCCTTGGCATGTGGGATCCTAGTTCCATGAACAGGGTTCAAATCTTTGTTCCCTGCATGAGAAGGTGGATTCTTAATCACTAGACCATCAGGGAAGTCCCCGAGTTTACCATTTGAAATCTGTTTTTCCCTTGTAACATTATGCATTCTTAGAACACAGTATTAATCTCATGCTATTCTGCTGTCTGGAGTGTCATTATTTTCCTTTCTAATGGGTACTAGGCTGGGAGAAGGCAATGCCACTCCAGTACTCTTGCCTGGAAAATCCTATGGATGGAGGAGCCTGGGGGGCTGCAGTCCATGGGGTCGCTAAGGGTAGGACAGGACTGAGTGACTTCACTTTCACTTTTCACTTTCATGCATTGGAGAAGGAAATGGCAACCCACTCCAGTGTTCTTGCCTGGAGAATCCCAGGGACGGGGGAGCCTGGTGGGCTGCCGTCTATGGGGTCGCACAGAGTTGGACACGACTGAAGTGACTTAGCAGCAGGCTGGGTGTGGTGGTCACACAGGAGAAATCTCAGGAAAGGTCTTAAACCTGACACCTGAGCTGAGTCCTAAAGGAGGAATAGGAGTCAGCCAGGTGAGAAAAGCACCCCACTCCAGTACTCTTACCTGGAAAATCCCATGGACAGGGGAGCCTGGTGCGCTGCAGTCCATGGGGTCGCTAAGAGTAGGACACAACTGGAGCGACTTAGCTTTCACTTTTATGCACTGGAGAAGAAAATGGCAACCCACTCCAGTGTTCTTGCCTGGAGAATCCCAGGGACGGGGGAGCCTGGTGGGCTGCCGTCTATGGGGTCGCACAGAGTTGGACACGACTGAAGTGACTTAGCAGCAGGTGAGAAAGGGGGTAAGGAGAGGTTCAGGGTGTGAATGAGCTGAGGTCTGTAGCAGACATAGCAGAGAGGGTGGGGGCCTCTAGCAACTGGGTGCTGCTGGAGCTTAAAGTTCAAGGTAAGGGCCAGGAGTGGGAAATACAGGGGGGAAGACAGTCCGGTGATGGATGGCCTCTGGTGCCCTGGTAAGGGCTTAGACTTTGCCCAGCAGGGAGCCCTGCGGCCGTCAAGCATGACCAGGTTTATATTCTGTGTTAACTGGACCCTCCAGAGGGTAAGGGTAAGGGTTGCGGGGGCGGGGGGTTGGGGGTTGCCTAGCCAGAGTGGGCAGATCTGGCTCTTGTCCCCGCCTCTCTCTCCCACTTCACTTTGCTTTGGTGGGGTGGGGAGAGACGCATACCTTTTCTTTCTTTTTTTTTTTTTTTTTTGCCCTTCCTTCTCTTTCTCTTGTCTGGAATGGATTCTGAGGTCTGCAATTCCTCTACTGGGGAAGCGTCAGCTCCAAATCCAAAACCAGAAGCAGTGTGGGTTCCAGTTCCGGAGCTTTTTGGAGGAGGAGGGAGGGCTGGGTGTTCTTGGTGGGGGTTGTAGAAGGCAGCAGGGCCCCGCCCTCAAATGTCCTGAGGCCATTTCTCTGTTCCTACGCAGTCTTTGACTCCCACCTGTTGAGTGTGCAGCTGGGAGAATTTAGCTGTTAGTATTTTACTATTGTTAATAATTAATGTACCTGCCCCACGCCTCTGGGGCACTTCATTTTTTACAAAGCACTTTCCAGAACAAGTCCTCATTCTCTCTTCACTACGATTTCCGATTTCCGGAGCGAGGGCAAGGCATACATTTTGCAGTTGGGGGAACCGAGGCCGAGAGGTGCTGAGACTTGCTGAAAGTCGCCCGAGTGGCGAGTGTGCGAGTGGGGACAATGTGACCGCGGAGCAGGCCCGAAGGTCACGTCTCCTTCCTCCTCGAGCAGGTGGACGAGCCCCCGGAGCCCGTGTACGCGAACGTAGAGAGGCAGCCTCCGGCCACATCGCCCCGCGCTTCCGCGGCCCCTCGCGGTGTGAGAGAGTCGGTGTGGGAGACACACACGGACGCGGGCACCGGGCGCCCCTACTACTACAACCCGGACACCGGCGTGACCACCTGGGAGTCGCCCTTCGAGGCTGCTGAGGGCGCCGCCAGCCCGGCCACGTCCCCGGCCTCGGTGGGCAGCCACGAGAGCCTCGAGACTGAGTGGGGCCAGTACTGGGATGAGGAGAGCCGCAGGGTGTTCTTCTACAACCCGCTGACGGGAGAGACGGCTTGGGAGGACGAGTTCGAGGACCAGCCAGAGGACGAGCAGGAGATGCAGCCGAGCCTGAGCCCCGGCAAACAGAGGGTGAGGGGCGGGGCCTCGCTCGAAGGGGGCGGGACCTTGTCCGGATGGGCGGGGCTGACTTCTGGGCCTCTGACCCCGCCTCCTGCCCCCGCACAGCCCTGGGGACTGAGAGGGAGGGGCCTTGGTCGTGGGTGGGTGGGGCTATCACCGAGGGCCTTTGACCCCGCCCCTCTCAGCTGGGGGGGAACTAGGGTGGGGGGCGTGGCCTGGGCCGAAAGGGCGGGACGCCAGAAATTCTGGCTCTGAGAATTTCTGGCTCTTCTGCTCCCTGCAGCCCCCCACCCCTGAGACGGACTACCCTGATTTGCTGACCAGTTACCCAGAGGAAGACTATTCCCCCGTGGGCTCCCTCAGTGAGCCCGGCCCCGCCTCTCCCTCTGTCACACCCCCAGGCTGGTCTTGCCATGTGAGCCCAGATGGGCAGACGGTGTACACCAACAACATCACGGAAGAACAGGTAGGGGCAGCGGGCAGATGGGCGCAGACAGTCGCGGGGTCGCTTCCCTTACCACTCTATAGTGAAGTTCCCTCACGGGCTCCATGCCAGCCCAAGACTGTATCTCCCACACCCGCCCCTCTAAACTCCTTGGGGCGGTGTTGGCTCTGGAGGGAAACTTTTGTCCCCCCATCCTGTGAACTAAGCGGCCTGACCATCCCTCTCCCCACAGTGGGTAAGGCTGGAGAACCAGCATGGGAAGCCTTACTTCTACAATCCAGATGACGCCTCCGTTCAGTGGTCCCTGCCCCAGGTAACCAACTGGGGAAAGGAGAGTGCCTGGGAGAGAGGTGGGGGTCCGATATGACAGTTTCTTTCTCCCTAGGTCCCAGTCCCTCTTCCTGCCCCTCGAAACATCCACAAATCCAACCAGAACAGTGAGACCCCAGCCCAGGCCACCCCCCCAGAGGAGAAGGTAAGGGAGGGGACATGTAGGACCTGGCAGGACCCCACAGAAAAATTGGGGTGTTTCTGGAAGTTCTGTGATTAGGTCTGGAGGCACATCTCCACCATAGGCCTAAGCACTACCCTGGGCTAAAGGAACCTGGTTTCTGGGTTGTCCCAGACTCAGAGCTGGACAAGGCTGGGGGCTGGAAGGATGTCTCCTGCTGCTGCGGCTTCTGTGGGAGCAGGCACCCCCCCACCACTGGCCAGGTGCCAGCAGAGACGGTTCAGTGGAGACTCAGGCCCAACCTGTAGGGAGCTGCTGGCTGAGAGGGAGAGTGGCTCCTCCCCTTAACTACCTCCTCCTTCGCCCTCTTTCTCTAAGATCAAGACCCTGGACAAGGCAGGCGTGCTCCATCGCACCAAGATAGTGGACAAAGGAAAGCGACTCCGGTGAGAGCTCAGCTGCCTCCAGACCCCAGGGTGGGCCTTAATGATGATGTTCACTGAGCACCTCCTATATGCCAAGCTCTTATTAACCCTTTATGAGGTCCTGCGAGGACCCTGAGGCACAGAGAGAGGACTTGCCCAAAGCCCTTTGACTGCCAGGTGTTAGCCCTGGGAGTCCACCTCTCATGACTAGGTGCTCCAAGTTCTTAAACTCTGTGCCCTGATCCTGAGGGTGGAAGGGGGGGCGCCTCAACCCAGGACCAACCCAAGCCTTGCCACCACTGCCCCTACCCAGGAAGAAGCATTGGAGTGCCTCCTGGACAGTGCTGGAGGGTGGAATCCTGACTTTCTTCAAAGACTCGAAAAACTCAGCTGCCGGTGGCTTGGTAAGGCCCAGACCCCCAGGGCAGGGGCCACCCCATCTGCTCCTGACTCCCGAGGGGCTTTGCTTAATCAGGTTTGCCGAAGGCTAGGTCTGAGACCATGGAATGTGAGGGTCCAGGGAGCTGGGCCTTGGCAGGGGTGATGAGAGCAGATCACCCCAGGACAAGCACGTCCAGTCACGTCGGGTGTGGGAACCAGTCCTTGAGGATGGATAGCTCCAGCCTGGTGGGCAGGGAGACTGGAAACCAGATGCACCTGCTCACAGAGATAGGACTGCACTCCTTTTTCCTTTCCTCTCCTAGGTGGGCAGATAGCAAACAGCCAGCCAGCCCCCGGGCTCCATGGTTCTAGGAACTTGGGTCTCTTGCCTCCAGAGCCATGACCCTCATTGTGCCTAGAGCCAAGGGACCCCGGTGGAGTGGAGCCAGGGTGCTGTGACAGGCCAGAGCTGAGCTGCGGGTGTCCTGAAACCCAACCCTTTTCCCCTTCTCTGCAGAGACAGCCTTCCAAGCTCTCTACCCCTGAGTTCACAGTGGACCTGAAGGGGGCCTCTCTCACCTGGGCCCCCAAAGACAAATCCAGCAAGAAGAATGTGCTGGAGGTGAGTGGTGGGGGTGAGGAGAAGGCGAAGGAGCCTACTGATGGCTTGGGGCCCTCACTAAGCAAGCCCTGAGCAGGGGGACCCTGGCAGAGCTAAGGCTGGAATTCTCGGGGCTTAAAACCAAAGCTGTCCCCACCTTGGGGATCTGTCCACAGTGTTTCCTGGCATCAGGCTTCTGCAGCTCCCTCTCCAGGAGCAGAGCTCGCTGGAGCCCTTTGTCCCCGAGTAGAGGTCCCTGGGGAATAACACTGTCATGTCTGGAAGGGCAGTCCTCATCCCACTGCTTTGGCCTGAGACAGACAGGAGATGCTGGGTCCCCCCTACTCAGACTGATAGGCTGGGACACCTCCTCTGGCTGGTTAGAACCCAGCTTCCAAATGGAAGTGAATAGACCAGGGCACGGCAGCGGACACATTTCTCAGGCTCCCCCTCAGGAAGAGAGGCCAGATGGGGCCCAGGCAATTCCCTCTCAGGCTCACCCTTCACTGTCCATGTGTTATCTTGTATTTATACTGCTCTTATCCTCACCTGGGCTTCTACAGGTGGCACAGTGGGAAAGAATCTGCCTGCCAATGCAGGAGATGTAAGAAATGTGGATTCGATCCCTGGATTGGGAAGATCCCCTAGGACAGCAAGTGGCAGCCCACTCCAGCATTCTTGCCTGGAAAATTCCAGGGACAGAGGAGCCTGGTGGGCTACAGTCCATGGGGTCGCAAAGAGGCAGACATGACTGAGAAATTAAACAGGCAAGCACCCTCACCTCAGTCTCCAAGTGTTTTGAAGCAGCTCACAATGAAAATGCATATAGGTGAGGTGGTAAAAGCTACTGAAAAGCCAGGAGTAGGAAAAACAAGAGGAAGAGGGCAGTGTGGGGTGGGATTAGGAAACAGGGGATGTACAGATACTAAGGTTATTGTTGCTGAAAAAGAGTCAGATCCTGGTTTCCTGGCAGCCAAAGTGAAGCATGACTCTCACTGGGTCAGGGGAATGAGGGGGAAACCATTCTAGATTTTGAGGGAAATCAAAGCTTTTTCCTAACCCTTGGGTCTAGAAGAAATTTTTAGTGTGCAGCTCTATTCTAGTTTAGTAAGGAATTCTTGGGGTTGCTTCAGGTAACATATGCTGAAAGCCAAAAAATGCATGACCTTCCATTTCAGCTCAGAAAAAGCAGTTCTGCAAGGAGCTTGAGTGTGTTGTTTAATGATGGTTCACGCAGCTTCACTCAGTTTTAGAACCAGAGTATCCACAGAGCAGGGGCTTCCCTGACGGCTCAGTGGCAAAGGATCTGCCTGCCAATGCAGGAAGCACGGGTTCTATCCCTGAGTCAGGAAGATCCCCTGGAGGAGGGCATGGCTACCCACTCCAGTATTCTTGCCTGGAGAATTCCATGGACAGAGGATCCTGGGAGACTACAGTCCATGGAGTGTGACATGACTTAGGAACTAAACAACAACAATCCACAGAGCAGAGCTGGAAACCAGTTGTATCTCCTGAGTTCTGATCAGTAGGTCTGGAGCCTTCCCCAGACTCCACTGAGTAGAGCTCTATGATCGACTAGCTATGTCTGTTGTGAACATCAGATTGAGGAGGGACATCATATTTGAACTGGAGGGAAAGTCTTCAAACAGTGCTCTCTGAATGTCACCTCTCTGACTGGGTTTTTGATGAAAGTTTCAGAGTAGACGCTTCTGAGTTGTCTTTTCTGGCAAAGACCAGAAGGCAGATGGTGCTCTTGGAAGCGCCTCAGGCTGACAGGAAGGCTGACAGTCTGGAATGGAAATCCTGGGGTCCCCTGCTTCCCACTGGCTGGCAGTCATCTTCCCTCCACTCAGGGGTGGAAAGAAAGTGAAAGTGAAAGTCATTCAGTCGTGTCTGACTCTGTGTGACCCCATGGATATACAGTCCATGGAATTCTCTAGGCCAGAATACTAGAGTGGGTAGCCTTTCCCTTCTCCAGGGGATCTTGCCAACCCAGGCATCGAACCCAAGTCTCCCTTATTGCAGGTGGATTCTTTACCAGCTGAGCCACAAGGGAAGCCCAAGAATACTGGAGTGGATAGCCTAACCCTTCTCCAGGGGCTCTTCCCAATCCAGGGGTTGAACTGAGGCCTCCTGCATTGCAGGCAGATTCTTTACCAACTGAGCTATCAGGGATTTTTCTCAAGCGTGCATGCGTGCTAAATCACTTCAGTCGTGTCCAACTCTTTTTGACCCTATGGACTGTAGCCTATCAGGCTTCTCTGTCCATGGGATTCTTCAGGCAAGAATACTGGGCTGGGTTCCTGTGCCTTCCTCCACGGGATCTTCCCCACCCAGATATAGAGCTCTTTCATCTCACCTGCATTAACAGGCAGGTTCTTTACCACTAGTGCCCCCTGGGAAGCCCTTTTTCAGGAGACCGCCCTAAATACTGTATCATCGAAGATGGTCGGTCTTCCTCGTTGTCCTAGTGGCCCCTGACAATAGCTGGCTTGAGTTCTGCCTGCCTGTGCATTCAACAGAATGGATGTCTTGTGCATATATTGATACGTAACTAGACAGATTTGCCTTCCATATGAAACTTGAATGTGAACTGATTACCGCTTTTGAGACGGCTGCCGAAAAGAATGGCAATTGTTTTAGAAGCGTTGTTAGGCCATTCGTTCTCTGGAATAACTGATAGGGCCCCTGTCAGTTTAGATTAGAATGAGGTTGTGCTCTCTGCCCACTGAAGGTTCTCTGGTCTTTACAGGGAGGAGGATGGAGTAGAACATGCAGGTTTATTGTGCCTTTGAAAGCATTTTAAATTTCATTCAAGTCTAAGTTAAATAATTAGACAGCCAAAGCACTGCGCTGAATCTGGAAGCTATAAGCTGTCTGAGACAGTCTTATCTATTTATTTATTTATTTATTCAGCTGTGTTGAGTCTTAGTTACAGCACACAGGTTCTTCGTTGTGGTCATCGGATCTTTCATTGCGGAGCATGGACGTTCTACTTGGGGTGCATGGGCTTAGTTGTTCTGCTGCATGGGGGATCTTAGTACCCAGACCAGGGATCCAACCAGTGTCTGCTGCATTGCAAGGCAGATTCTTAACTGGATCACCAGGGAAGACCCTCAGACAGTTTTTGCTGACTCTGACTCACAGGACCCAAAGGCAGGGCTGGTATGAGCTGCAGCAACCAACCATTCCCATCCACCTTGAAGGGCTGGTTCTCAGAGCCAGAGGCCGAGGAGAGCTCCATCCAAGTTAGCCTTGTTCTTTGTAGACTTCGTTACAGAAACAACAGTCAACTGATAGAGAACCCAGGCTGCTAATATCTGCTTGCAACTCAGTAGTATAGAGTAGTGGCTTCGGGGCCTCCCACATGGAATTCCTTTCGTTGATTTTTTACTGGCTGGTGCTCTGTGTAGGCCTCCCTTGGGGAAGCAGGATGGGGTAAGGGAAGGCACACCAGATGGCTAAGCCATGCAGTTCTGCTGCACTCAGATCCTCGCTCCATCAGTCACTAGCTGTGTGTCCACAAGGAAGTTGCTTAAACTCATTGAGCCTCAATTTGCCCATCTGTAACACAGAGATGCTGTTACCCACTTCTTTAAGGAGGTGGAATACCTTGGCTTGGGGAGAGGGCCTGGCTCTATTAGTCTTTGAGTTCCTGGAGACAGGAATAGATCACCTCTACCCCTGTATCCCCCTTGGGGAGTAGTCCTGGGGCAGACCCAGGAAACCAGAGATGACTGAGTGACTTGTATCCCACCAGCTTCGGAGCCGAGATGGCTCAGAATACCTGATCCAGCACGACTCGGAGGCCATCATCAGCACCTGGCACAGTGCCATCACCCAGGGCATCCAGGAGATGGTAGGCAGAGCTGGGGGCTGCCAGGGCTGCTGGGGAGGGGATGGCCAGCCATTATGCAGGGCAGCTGTGTCCACTGTGGGTGGGGCCCTCCACTTGGGTACTGGAAGCTCCATGACACTAGAAGGTAAGTAGTCCTCTCTGCAGATACAGATGGGCTGCTGAAGAAACAGCCTTTCTTAAGTAAGTGAATCCAGCCCCTGAGGTTGGCCCTATGGGATGCCTGTCCAGGTGAACATATCCTAGAATAATGACCCATTCCACACTGAGACAGGAGAAAAGTAAATACTCTGGTAAACAACCTCAGGCTGGAGAGAAAGGCTGAAATCAGAAGACATCATTCAAAAGGACTGAACTGATGGGTCTACCATTTTTTTAAGTTCAATATATCAATTGCATAAGTAGAGATGGGGCAGGCCCACTCTGACAGTTCTTCACCTGGAAACAGCCTGAGGCTTTTTGATCCTTATTCCCTATTAAGGAAATAGGCAACACTGGATGCCCTGCTTGGCTGTATTAATAATGGTAGGAATCCAGATTCAGAAAGGTGATGCTGGTGAGGTGTTTGGCAGTGCTCTGGTCCCAGCTCACACTGCGAAATTGAACTGGGAGCCACGTATTGAGAAATGCTGACCTAGTGGAGTGTGTACAGAAGAGCTAAGAAAAATGATGGTGAAGGGGACCAGGAACCAGGAGGTGGTAGGGGTAGTCAGGATGAGAAAAGGTGGGGGAGAACAGGATGCCTGACTCCAACACCTGGAGGGCTCCATGCAGCTAAGGGGAGGGGGGCGTGAATGGGGTTCCCTGATGGAAGTAAAGCTGAGTTGACCTGGATAAGGGAACGGAGAATTCTCTGTCTAGGGGTCTTCAGGCCTGCTGGAAGGGCATNGCAGTTCTTAAACTGTGGGGGCTCCTCACCCCCACCCCCTGAGTTGGCCTGTTCGGAGGTTAATTGGGGTCTGTTCTTTACCACAGCGCCACCTACTGGGCACGTGCGAGGATGCAGGGTGGGGGGCGAGTTTTCTGGGGCAGCCGCTGATGCCCGGCGGACGTGGCCGAGGGCGTTCCTGGTTTCGCCCTGTCTCTTATACACATCTAGATGTGTATAAGAGACAGCGCCCGCCCCGCCCCCGCCAGTTGGCCCCAAGCTCTGCCTCTCTGAGATTGTGTGATTCTAGTCCGCAGACCTGCCTCCCGAGGAGGAAAGTGACAACAGCGGCGTGGACTTTGGGTCCAGTGAGCGCCTAGGAAGCTGGCGGGAGGACGAGCCACGGCCTGGTGCAGGTGTGCTTGGGTGGGGGTGAGGCAGGTGGAGATCGGATGGCAGACACCCTTAAGGGGAGCGGTGACCACCGACCAACGGTGGTGCCAACGACTGACCCAGCCCTCGCGTTCCCATTGGCGTTGGGCAGCACCGCCCACCCCGGGGCCCGGAGGCCTGGAGGGTGACATCAGCAAGGTCCGGCAGAAGCTCCTCAAGTTCCTGCTGAGGCGGCCCACGCTGCAGTCGCTGCGGGAGAAGGGCTACATCAAAGGTACCCGAGGGACCCGGAGAGCGGGGCGCCAGTGGCCCAGGGGTGAGGCGGCGCTAACGCGCCTCTCCTCCAGACCAGGTGTTCGGCTGTCCGCTGGCCGAGCTGTGTGAGCGCGAGAAGAGCTCAGTGCCGCGCTTCGTGCAGCAGAGCATCCGCGCCGTCGAGGCCCGGGGTATGTAACCGCGCCGGGCCGGGCCGGGCATTCCCAAGCCTGAGGGCTCCTTCCAGAACCCCAGACGGAGACCTCCAGGGAGGGGGTGGGGCGCAGGGTCGAGGGGGAAAGAAGGAGAGCTTCCGAGCAGGAATCAGAGCAAGGGCTTTAGCGCCAGGCCACTGAACCCGGGGTCAGCGCCTCCCTCCGCTCCAGGGCTGGACATCGACGGTCTGTACCGCATCAGTGGAAACCTGGCCACCATCCAGAAGCTGCGCTATAAGGTGGACCACGGTGAGGCCCGCCCCCTGGCCCTGCCCCAGGCCTGAAGGCGCTTGAAGGAACGAGCTGACCTCTTCTTCCTTCCCCCCCCCATCCCCTCGACCCCCCGCCGCAGATGAACGTCTGGACCTGGAAGACGGGCGCTGGGAGGACGTTCATGTTATCACCGGCGCCCTGAAGCTCTTCTTTCGAGAGCTGCCCGAGCCCCTCTTCCCCTTCTCACACTTCCGCCAGTTCCTCGCGGCAATCAGTGAGCGCCTGGGGGAGGTGGGGCAGATAGGGTACGGTGGGGCTGGGCTGCGTCACGCACGCTCCTGCGGTGACCAGGCCCCCCCTCCCCCAAACACCGAAGTCAGCCCCGTCTGTTTCCCTCCTCTCCTCCCTCTGACCCGACCCTTGCCCAGAGCTACAGGATCCGGCCAAGCGTTTCCGCTGTGTGCGGGACCTGGTGCGCTCGCTGCCCGTCGCTAATCACGACACGCTGCGGGTGCTCTTCCAGCACCTGTGCCGGTGAGCGCGGGGAGCTGCGCGGGAATGGGGATGCGGGCCTGAGGGGGCCCCGCCCCTCTCCCCCCAGCTCTGGGCATTGATTCCAGCCCCCACCCCCGCCGCAGGGTGATCGAACACGGAGGACGGAACCGCATGTCAGTGCAGAACGTGGCCATAGTCTTCGGGCCCACTCTGCTGCGGCCCGAGACGGAGGAAGCCAGCATGCCCATGACCATGGTGTTCCAGAATCAGCTGGTGGAGCTCATCCTGCAGCAGTGCTCGGACATCTTCCCGCCGCACTGACCGCGGGCCCCTAGCCCCACCCCAGCTGCTGGGCCTGGGAGTGGGGGCGGCGACAGTGGTCCTGCATGGGCAGCCGGAGGCCACGCGGCTAGACTGTTTATCTTTGGCTGAGACCTCCGCCTCCCTCCAGACCGTAGGCGGCTGCGAGTTCTGCACCCCCTCGGTTCTGAGGGCATGGAGACCCCAGGTGGGCAGTTCTTAAACTGTGGGGGTTCCTCACCCCCACCCCCTGAGTTGGCCTGTTCGGAGGTTAATTGGGGTCTGTTCTTTACCACAGCGCCACCTACTGGGCACGTGCGAGGATGCAGGGTGGGGGGCGAGTTTTCTGGGACAGCCGCTGATGCCCGGCGGACGTGGCCGAGGGCGTTCCTGGTTTCGCCAGGCCTGCACCTGGTGGAGGCCTTCACGGAGACCCTCCAGGTCCCCGGCCCTGTGCGTGGCACTGTGCCAGCATGAAGCAGCAAGTGACAGCTTCCCTGCTGCGGAAACAGGACTGATCCAGTGGGCGGCTGAACTTGCTTTTCCCCAGGCCTCTGGGCGGAAGCTCCTGCCAGGCTCAGCCACTGGCTGGCTGTGCACCATTTTCATCCACTTTCCCAGTTGGAGTTCTGGGACTCTGCCCTCCCTTGATCCACTTTGTGCTCTGTACAAGGGCTCTTCCTGGTCACTAAATGTGTACTCTGCACCTGCCACTTGACACTTACCATTTTTACTCACAATCCCATTTGACAGATGAGGAAACTGAGGCTTACAGAGCCCAAGTGACTTGTTCTGGGTCTGGTGGGTGATTGGACTCCCCAGCTTGGCCTTCTGTCACACCAGAGCACAGCTTCCTGTGAAGGTGCCATCAGTCCTTTCAGCTACCCAGCTCCCCCCAACAGCATGGCCTTATGGGTAAAGCAGTGAAACTAAGCTGGTGGGTTCTGTCTGAGGAGGTCCCTGAGGGCAAAGAGGGAGTCTGCCGCAGCTGTTCTTCTCTGGGGGAGGAATAATAGCATTGGCAGGAGTTATCCTAGCCCCTCTCAGTGCCCTTGCTGTCACGTGTACCTCCCTGGTGCCACCTTGCTGTGAAGAACTGGGAAAGAGACCTGCAGGGTAGGGGGAAGGCAGGCATGACCTCAGGAAAGGAAGTGTGAACCCGACCCCGGTGTCATCGGGGCCCCTTCCCTTCTTAGACACAAACCACCTCAGTTTATGGGTCTCGGCCTCCTTTCCCCACCCACCCGTTCATGCGTTCAAACAACAGAAGCCAATATTTATTGACATTTGTACCACGCCAAGCATCTTACTTGGGTTATCTCACTCGTTTCTCGCAGCCAATATTTATTATCTGCTTTTCTGTGCCCGGCACTGTGCTCTGGGGCAGGGGTACCACA
This sequence comes from Oreotragus oreotragus, assembly GCA_006410675.1. Classification (NCBI taxonomy): domain Eukaryota; kingdom Metazoa; phylum Chordata; class Mammalia; order Artiodactyla; family Bovidae; genus Oreotragus; species Oreotragus oreotragus. The sequence goes on along the minus strand of SJYX01003594.1, from coordinate 96,145 downwards.
CACTGCCTCCCTGGTGGAGCTTCTGGCCTGGTGGGTGGGACTGACCCAAGCCCACCCCTGATGCCAGCAGGCCTGGGGCAAGAGTACAAATGAAGTCTTCATACCATATGTCAACATGTTGTAAAGTTATAAATCAAGCTGAACCGATAAAATGTGTTCTATTCTCCTACTCTGTTATTGTTATTATTTATTTATTTATTTTGGCCACTCTGGATCTTCACTGCTGTGCTCGGGCTTTCTCTAACTGCGGAGAGCGGGGCCTACTCTCCAGTTGCAATGCACAGGCTTCTCGTTGCAGTGTCTACTCTTGTGGCCGAGCGCAGGCTCTACAGCATGCAGACTCAGCAGCTGTGGGCCCCGGGCTTAGTTGCCCTATGGCATCTTCCCAGGCCAGGGATCGAACCCATGTCCCTGCATTGGCAGGTGATTTCTTAACCACTGGACCACCAGGGATGTTGTAATTCTCCCACTCGGACAAATATGCTTTTACATTGACCTGGAAAGCCAGGTTCTAACGTTAACTTCTTTGGCTCTGCCCTCAACCCAGCCCCACCCCTAATCTTCCCACCCTCAGGGCATCCTGGCCCAAGGAGAGGGACACACGTGGGCATTCCAACCACGAGTGCAAATTGCTGTCCCTGGTCACCCCACACAGTCCACCCTCTGAGGGAAGGGACATGGGGTCCCACATGTCAGGAGCATGGTCTAAAGGGATGGGCCTGGGCTCGAAGGGGACCCCACAGAGTCCTCATTCTGGGGGAGAGGCACAGAGAATGTCCAGAGTTGCTCAGTCGCCAAGTCGTGTCCAACTCTGCAACCCCATGGACTGCAGCACGCCAGTCTTCCCTGTCCCTCACCATCTCCCAGAGTTTGCCCAAGTTCATGTCCATTGAATCCGTGATGCCATCCCACCATCTCATCTTTTCTTACCCCTTTCTCCTCCTACCCTCTGTCCTTACCAGCATCAGTATCTTTTCCAGCAAGTTGGCTATTTGCATCAGGTAACCAAAGTATTGGAAGGTCAGCTTCAGCATTAGTCCTTCCAGTGAGTATTCAGGGTTGATTTCCTTTAAGATTGACTAATTGATCTTGCTGTCCAAGGGACTCTCAGGAGTCTTTTCCAGTACCACAGTAGAACTTTCTAAAGTGAGACCCATGGCAGGGCAGGGACCCCCTCTCACAGGTCTAAGGGCGGAACTAGATGGATATTAGACAGCCAACTACTTGGCTAACCATGTGTGTATGGTAGCTGGGAAAAGTGCAGGGTGTTCTGAAGGCATGTCACTGGGGTGTGACTGTCCCCCAGGGGCCCAAGATGCCTCTGCGGAAGTCACACGTGAGCCAAGCACTAGAGAATGAAGAGGAGTCAGCAGGGGGAGGAAGTAAGGGAAGGGGTGTCTAGTCAGAGGGAACAGTGTGAGCAAAGGCTCTGAGGCAGGGAGGCTTGTGGGGAGATCAAAATCTGAGCGGAGACCATGGTCACCGAAGCCCGCAAAGCCAGTGGGCGTGGGTGGGAGGTGAGGCCGGCAGAGGGCAGAGTGCTCCGGGTCTTGGGACCGCGATGAAGGGGGGCCTGTGGCAGGACAGTGGCGGGAGGATCCTGGGGCAGGAAGGTCTTGAGAAATGTCAGCTCCCCAGCCCAGCCCACCCCAGGTTTTTGACCCTGCCAAGAGTTTGGCAGGCATTCAGTAATGTAGTCACAGACACGGAAGTCCCGAAATCATCACATTGTATCACCAGGTGGAGCTTCAGAAAGCACCTACTGTGGGGACTTCCCTGGTGGTCCAGTGGTTAAGACTTCAGGCTCCCAGTGCAGGAGGCCTGGGTTCCATCCTTAGTCAGGGAACTCAGTCCTGAGTACTGCAACTAAAAGATCCTGCATGCTGCAGCTAAGACTCGGTGCCAAATAATATTTTTTAAAAGAAAGAGAAAGCAGGAAAGAAAGTACCTACTACCAATGAGCAAGCTCCTGGAGAGATGTCATAACTCACCTGAGGTCACAGGGCAGGTTGGTGGCAGAGCTTATTGCATGTGGTCTGAGCATCTACTGTGAGCCCACCAGAAGTCTAAAGAAGTGAAGTTGCACAGTCGTGTCCAACTCTTTGCGACCCCATGGACTGTAGCCTACCAGGCTCCTCCGTCCATGGGATTTTCNCCTGAGGTCACAGGGCAGGTTGGTGGCAGAGCTTATTGCATGTGGTCTGAGCATCTACTGTGAGCCCACCAGAAGTCTAAAGAAGTGAAGTTGCACAGTCGTGTCCAACTCTTTGCGACCCCATGGACTGTAGCCTACCAGGCTCCTCCGTCCATGGGATTTTCCTGCCAAGAATACTGGAGTGGTTTGCCATCTCCTTCTCCAGGGGAACTTCCCGGCCCAGGGATCGAACCCGGGTCTCCCACATTGTAGGCAGATGCTTTACCGTCTGAGCCACAAGGGAAGCCCTTGATCAGTCATAAACCCTCCACTGCAAGCCAGAAGGTATACAGTGAATACATTTGAGTTGAGTTGGATTTTGTCTGAAGACACAAAGATACATAGAAATAGTATCTGCTGTCTTAAAGTGCCATCTGGTTGGGGGGCAGACAAAAATAAGTGGGGGTAGCACAGCTGATAAGGGCTGTCACGGGGGCCCTCTCCCCGTCTCTCTCTCTCTCTCAGCAGAAGCCCCAGGTCCTCCGACAGCCGGGCGTCTGCCCTGATGCTGCCCTAGAAATAGCCTCTGGTGCCTGTCTGGATGCTAAGTCCGGTGGTCACGCCCAGCCCTCATGTGAGTGGACTTCTGAACTGCCTGTCATCCTTGAGGCACTGCATCCTTCGCTCGCAGCAACAAGAGTCTTTGCCCAGCCTGTAGCTGTCCCTGGCCCACTGCTCTCTCCCTCCACCCTCCCTGACGATCTTCATCCGATCCACCCTGGGGACTCAGTCACCAGGCTAGCACGTGCGTCACCCAGATCTGTCAGCAGCCCAAATGGCTCTTCTCGGAGTTCCAAGTGCAAACGTCCACCCGCATGGGTGGCTGCCAGGCACCCCAAGTGCAACCTGCCTGCAACAAAACTGAAACCAGCCCCTCCCCCCTTTTCAGGGCACAGCACCTCCAAGCACCCGAGGCACCTCTCCCTCTGCAACCAGTCAGCCACCAAGTCCCTATCTTCTTCCTCCTAAGTGTTTCCCAGCTCAGCCTCTCCCACCTCCACTCACCTCTCATCCGGATGGGCTCCTTCCCTCCTCATTCAATCCTCCCCTTAGCAGCCATTTGACCAAGACCCCTGAGGCCCTTCCTAGCCACACCTCCCATCTCTGCACACCTCTGTGCCCATGGGTGTGGCTCCCAGCCCACTCCAGAATGTTCCTTGCCTCCCTGCCTTTGGGCCCACAGTCTCCCGTCTTCCTCCCCTTCCCCTGGCCGCCTCTTCCTCCTCCCAGCCTCAGCTCACACCTGCCCCCAGATCTCAGATCTCTTCTCACAGCAGACAGGCCTTTCTCGCTCATCACACTTGCCTCCCTGTGATGTAACTGTGCCTCCATGTTCTTGTTGTCCCCACTAGGCCACGGGCTACATGTCTTCAAGATGCATCCATGTAGCTCATGGCTACGTGGGCTACATCATTCACTCTTAAGGCCAAATAACAGTCCACTGTACAGATTTTGTTGTTGTTCAGTTGCTAGGTCACGTCCAACTCTTTGAGACCCTAGGGACTGCAGCACTCCAGGCTTCCCTGTCCTTCACCATCTCCTGGAGTTTGCTCAAACTCACATCCATTGAATCAATGATGCCATCCAACCAGCTCATCCTCTGTTGTTCTTCCCACCATCAGGGTCTTTTCCAATGAATTGGCTTTTCACATCAGGTGGCCAAAGTGTTGGAGTTTCAGCAACAGTCTTTCCAATGAATATTCAGGGTTGATTTCCTTTAGGATTGACTGGTTTGATCTCTTTGCAGTTCAAGGGACTCTCGAGAGTCTTCGCCAACACCACAGTTCAAAAGCATCAATTCTTCTTCAGTGCTCAGCCTTCTTTATGGTCCAACTCTCACATCTGTACATGACTACTGAAAAAACCATATACGTGACATTTTTTTTTCATCCATTCACTAAGTGATGAACATTTGGATTGTTTCCATTTGGGGGTTGTTATGAATAATACTGCTGTGAACATTCAGGCATGAGTTTCTAACGTGGAAATGCTGTCTTAGTCAGCTTGGGCTTCTATAACAAAATAACATAGACTGGGTAGCTTCAACAACAGAAATCATTTGTCTCAGTTTTGGAGACTGGAATTCTGAGATCAGGGTGCCAGCACAGTGGGGCTGTGTGAGGGTTCTCTTTCTGGCTTGCAGATGGCTGCTTTCTTGCTGTGTCCTTACACAGCAGAGTGAGGGAGAGGGAGGCAGGGAGAGAGAAAGTTTATCTCTTCCTCTTTGCTTTTTTTTGAGTCAAAACATTTAAAAATCAAAAGTAAAAAATATTCATTCATTTATCAAATATTTTGAGGGGTAAACTTAACAATAGTCCAGCACTGACTCCCATTGGCCAGTTTCATCTTCAAGGGAAAGTGAATACAAAGTCTTGAGAATTCATTCTGGTTATCTTCTGCTGCCCTGTAAAATGGGAACCAGCCAACTCACTATAATGCCTCACTCAATATCCTTAAAAACTTACATTGCATTATCTGAAAACATAATTTATTTCGGCTTCAGTTCTATGAATTTATCTATAATAAGAATCAACCAATTAATTATAGTACATATGATTCAATTTAAAAGTTATAATCAAGCTTTTTGTGGCGTAGTTCTATAGGTCAAATTTGGCTTCCCAGATAGCTCAGTTGGTAAAGAATCTGCCTGCAATGCAGGAGACCCTGGTTCGATTCCTAAGTTAGGAAGTCCCACTGGAGAAGGGATAGGCTACCCACTCCAGTATTCTTGGGCTTCCCTGGTGGCTCAGATGGTAAAAAATCCACCNTAGTTCTATAGGTCAAATTTGGCTTCCCAGATAGCTCAGTTGGTAAAGAATCTGCCTGCAATGCAGGAGACCCTGGTTCGATTCCTAAGTTAGGAAGTCCCACTGGAGAAGGGATAGGCTACCCACTCCAGTATTCTTGGGCTTCCCTGGTGGCTCAGATGGTAAAAAATCCACCTGCAATGGGGGAGAACTGGATTCAGTCCATAGGTTGGGAAAATCCCCTGGAGGAGGGCATGGCAACCCACTCCACTGTTCTTGCCTGGAGACCCCCCATGGGTGGAGGAGCCTGGTGGGCTACAGTTCATAGGGTCACAGAGAGTGGGACACAGCTGAGCACAGCACAGGGCCAAATTTATCAGTTTGTTTATTTTAGAAATGATTCTGGTAATGGCTTTCTTTTTTTAATTATTTTATATTGGATTCTAGTTTATTTACGATGGTGGCTTAGTTTCAAGTGTGCTCATCTCTTCCTCTTCTTATAAATACACTAATCCCACCCTGAGGCCCCACCCTCATGATCTCATCTAACCTAATTACCTCTCAAAGGCCCCGCCTCCAAACACCGTCACATTGGGAGTTAAAACTTCAACACATGACTTAGGGAGGGACACAGTCAGTTCATAGGAATATGTCTCACTCTCTTCCATATATACTTAGGAGTGGAATTGCTAGTTCATACAGTTACTATGTTTAGCTTTTTGAGGAACTGTCAAACTACAGTTTTTGTCAAACTGTTTTTCTCCACTGATTGCATCATTGTACATTCCCAACCTGCAACGTGGGAGGTTTCTGTTCTCTATTGCCTGCTGTGACATCTGTTTGAGGCCTTCATTCTCCCCAGCCCCCTGCCCCCACTCTCTCTTTCTCTCTCCACAGGCAACCCCACTATGCCACAGAAAATATGGGAACCCTTGTACATCCCACTGTCAAGCTCGGAGCTCCCTCACCACAACTCCCCTCACCTCCTTGTCCCTAATACCTCAGAGCAGACCTCTCTCCAGGGTACAGCTCGTCTCTTGCCTTTGTTTCAGAAAGTATCCCCGATCACTGGCCGTCTCCTCTCTTCTGCTTTTAATTGCTGTCTCTGGTTGAGTTCTGCAGGATATGGAGAGAAGCCTGTAGGCAGTTAACTAGGGGGAGTTCAAGGATTGTGTGGGATGGACCACGGGAAAAGAGCTGGACCAAGGGAAAAGCTGAACTGTGATGGAGGCCCATCTCAGGCCTCAGCCAGCCCCGCAGGAAACTCTGAGGCTGGGACATGCTCAGTATGGCCCCACATTGTGGCAATGAGGCCAGGACTGAAAAAGGCCTTATCTACCAGTCATTGGATCAAGGCTGCTCTGGACAATTGGGGGAGGAGGTGCTGGCGGTGGGGCACATGAATTTTAGCAAAGAGGCTCTCTATAGCCCAGGGCTCGTCCAGAAGAGAGGCTCACATGAGAGCTCTCAGCTGCCAACCTTCCTGAAGCTGGGGCAATTAGTGCTTCAGTCCTGGAGGGGCACCTGGGTGGTACCCAGGGCGACCACCACAACATCCAGCTGGCTCCTTCCTCTCACCATTTGCAGCCCTTGCTCACTCTTCCAGGCTTCCCTGGTGGCTCAGAAGGTAAAGAATCTGCCTGCAAGGCCGGAGACCCGAGTTCGATCCCTGGGTCAAGGAACATCCCCTGGAGAAGGGAATGGTAATCCACTCCAGTATTCTTGCCTGGAGAATCCCATGGACAAAGGAGCCTGGAGGGCTAGAGGCCTTGGGGTCACGAGGAGTCTGAGTGGTCGGAGTGCAGCTCTGTTCTCCCCTTCCTGAGTCATCTCTTGGCATTCCGCTTAGGCAACCTTTCCTTAGGCGGCTCCTCTGAATGCCCAGCTCAGTCAGTTTTCTTGGTTATATACCACTGGAGACCCATGTGCCTCTCTTATCTCAGCTTGGCGTTTTACAATCATATATCATGATTATGTATTGTTATCTATGCCCAGTAGCACTAGTGGTAAAGAACCTGCCTGCCAGTACAGGAGATAAAAAGAGAGGCAGCTTCGATCCCTGGGTTGGGAAGATCCCCTGGACGGGGGAATGGCAACCCACTCCAGTACTCTTGCCTGGAGAATCCCTTGGACAGAGGAGCTTTGCAGGGCTACAGTCCATAGGGTCACAAAGGATTGATATGACTTAGAGACTTCACATGCATCCCCTGCCATGATACTGTAAGCCCCAGGAGGGTGAGGACTCTGTTGTTACTCACCCAAGTATGCCTGGCACCTAGCATAGTGCCTGGCACGTGATAGGTATTCAGTAGATACTCATTAATGAACCAACACATGGAAAGGTAGAGAGTCAGAGTTCAAGACCCAGATCTGCCTTTTCCCATCAAGGGACCCTGGCCAGGTTGTACAGCTCCGTGTGCTCATATGGATGGTTAGGACACTCACACTGGCCTTGGAGAGTTCTTATGATTATAAAATGAGACACGTGCAACACACATGGCCCAGAAACTGAGGCAGAAACATTGTGAAGTCCTGCTAATCTTCCTTCCTCGGACCCAAGGAGAGTCCTGGGTCCTAGGCAAGACAGTCTCTATGATGGGACCCGTGGAAGCGTCCTGGAGGAGCCCCCAGGGTGCAGCCATGGGGCAGGACAACACACTGGGCTATGGCTTTTTTGTTTCCTGGTGGTCCAGAGCACCCTTTTCTTTAAGACTGAACCCCATCTCGGACCCAAGGAGAGTCCTGGGTCCTAGGCAAGACAGTCTCTATGATGGGACCCGTGGAAGCGTCCTGGAGGAGCCCCCAGGGTGCAGCCATGGGGCAGGACAACACACTGGGCTATGGCTTTTTTGTTTCCTGGTGGTCCAGAGCACCCTTTTCTTTAAGACTGAACCCCAGGAATGCATTCGTGATACCCAGGAGGACACCAGCGTTCTGCAGAAACATTTTCATAGAGGCTTATTATTGTGTTACACATGTAAGCAGCATCTGTCAATGGATAGTTCTACCACTCCCAGGCTGTATTCTTGTGAAATTTTATTAATATGTTTAAACAAAATGTCTTACTGAAATAGGACTAAATATTTAGCTGGTGAAATAGGAATGCATTCGTGATACCCAGGAGGACACCAGCGTTCTGCAGAAACATTTTCATAGAGGCTTATTATTATGTTATACATGTAAGCAGCATCTGTCAATGGATAGTTCTACCACTCCCAGGCTGTATTCTTGTAAAATTTTATTAATATGTTTAAACAAAATGTCTTACTGAAATAGGACTAAATATTTAGCTGGTGAAATGTTTGCCTTTCAGTGCTTAGTTAGCCTTCTAACATCATATAGAGGAACACAGCCATTGAAATGATNTACATGTAAGCAGCATCTGTCAATGGATAGTTCTACCACTCCCAGGCTGTATTCTTGTGAAATTTTATTAATATGTTTAAACAAAATGTCTTACTGAAATAGGACTAAATATTTAGCTGGTGAAATGCCTTTCAGTGCTTAGTTAGCCTTCTAACATCATATAGAGGAACACAGCCATTGAAATGATGTAGAGTGATACAGAAAAGTGCCAAGGACTTGCCTGGTGGTCCAGCAGTTAAGAATCTACCTGTGAATGCAGGACACATGGTTTCAATCCCTGGTACTGGAAGATTCCACGCGCCAAGGAGCAACCAAGCCCGTGCGCCGCAGCTACCAGCCTGCACTCTGGAGTCCATGTGCTGCAACTACTGAGCCTGTGCGCTTACAGCTCTGCAACAAGAGAAGCCCACATACTGCAGCTGGAGGGTGGCCCGTGCTCGCTGCAACTAGCAAAAGCCCAAGCACAGCAACAAAGACCCAGCACAGCCAAAAATAAATAAAAGTAAATCAATTAATTTTTTAAAAAGTGCTCAGATAGGATTTTCATACATGACTGTATCTAAATACGAAGGTTGAGGTGTCTCAAAATTTTTTAACTTAAAAAAATTTGTTTCTCGATTACAAAATTTATGTCATTGTTAAAAAATTTGGGGAGAAAAACTTAAAAAAAAAAAAAAGAAGACTGAGCCCCCAGTGTTAAGAGAAGGGCACTTTGTCCACTTGAGGACCAGAGCTTCAGAGATGAGAGAGTGCTCCCTCAGGCCAGTGCAAGAGAGGACCCACTAGAATTAACAAGCAAGTCTCCCCAGGCAGAAAGCGAAAAGGAACTAAAGAGCCTCTTGATGAAGGCGAAAGAGGAGAGTGGAAAAGCTAGCTTAAAACTCAACATTCAAAAATTGAAGATCATGGCATCTGGCATCTTTAGGATTTAAAGGAAATCAACATTGAGTATTCATTGGAAGGACTGACGCTTTAGCCATCTGATTCAAAGAGCTGACTCATTGGAATAGACCCTGATGCTGGGAAACAAGGAGGGCAGGAAGAGAAGGAGGCAACAGGGGATGGAATGATTGGATGGACATGGGTTTGAGCAAACACCAGGAGATAGTGAAGGACAGGGAAGACTGGTGTTCTGGAGTCCATGGGGTCACAAAGAGTTGAACGTGACTAAGCAACTGAACAACAGCAGTCCCCCAGGTCGTGGGGCCCAGCCCCCTGTGCCCACCAAGAGAGAGTACTTTTCTATTGCCAGCCTCAGAGGAGAGCTTGGTTTATTGAAGGAGGTAGCACTTTTCATTCAAAGGACTTCATCCTCTGTAGCCCACCAGTGACACAAGGTAGAGATAAAGAGGTAGCTGATATGGCCAGCTGTGCTATTTTTCCCCTTTGCATAAGCTATTTATTTTGAAAGAATTATTGACTCAAAAGAAGTCACATGAATAGAACAAAGAAGTCGCATGTACACATCACCCAGCTTCCCCCAGCAATGACAATTTACATAATTGTAGCTTGTTACAATGGAGAAGGCGATGGCACCCCACTCCAGTACTCTTGCCTGGAAAATCCCATGGACGGAGGAGCCTGATGTGCTGCAGTCCATGGGGTCGCTAGGAGTCGGACATGACTGAGTGACTTCACTTTCACTTTTCACTTTCATGCATTGGAGAAGGCAATGGCAACCCACTCCAATGTTCTTCCCTGGAGAATCCCAGGGACGGGGGAGCCTGGTGGGCTGCTGTCTATGGGGTCGCACAGAGTCGCACACGACTGAAGCAACTTAGCAGCAGCAGCAGCAGACTACAGACCTCTCTCAATTTCACCATTTTGGGCATGCACTTATTTTTTTGTGTTTCTTTGTGTATAATTCCATGGCATTTTGTTACATGTCTAGATTCATCTAACCACCGCCACAAACAAGATACAGAATTGTTCCATCACCTTAAAAGAAATGGCTTCTGCTGCCCTTTTACAGGCTTGCCTTCCCTCCCCTTCCTGGATGACTGGCCACCTGGCAACAATTGTGTCACTTCAAGGATGTTATATAATGGAATCATAAAGTATGTAACCTTTTGAGGTTGGCTTTTTGCTCTCAGCTTAATGTCCTTAAGAGCCATTTAAGTTGTTGCGTGTTGGGTAGTTCACTACTTGTTATCAAGAAGCAACAGTTAGAACCGGACATGGAACAACAGACTGGTTCCAAATCGGGAAAGAAGTACGTCAAGGCTGTATATTGTCACTCTGCTTATTTAACTGATATGCAGAGTACATCAGGAGAAATGCTGGACTAGATGAAGCACAAGCTGGAATCAGGATTGTCAGGAGAAATATCAATAACCTCAGATATGCAAATGACACCACACTTATGGCAGAAAATGAAGAACTCAAGAGCCTTTTGATGAAAGTGAAAGAGGAGAGCGGAAAAAGTTGCCTTAAAACTCAGCATTCTGAAAACTAAGATCATGGGATCTGGTCCCATCACTTCATGGCAAATAGATGGGGAGAGGGTGGAAACAGTGACACTTTATTTTCGGGGGCTCCAAAATCACTGAAGATGGTGACTACAGCCATGAAATTAAAAGACGCTTGTTCCTTGGAAGAAAAGTTATGACCAACCTAGTCAACATATTAAAAAGCAGAGACATTACTTTGCCAACAAAGGTCCGTTTAGTCAAAGCTATGGTTTTTCCAATAGTCATGTATGGATGTGAGAGTTGGACTATAAAGAAAGTTGAGCACTGAAGAACTGATGCTTTTGAACTGTGGTGTTGGAGAAGACTCTTGAGAGTCCCTTGGACTGCAAGGAGATCCAACCATTCCATCCTAAAGGAAATCAGTCCTGAATATTCATTGGAAGGACTGATACTGAAGCTGAAACTCCAAAATTTGGCCACGTGATACGAAGAACTGACTGATTAGAAAAGACTCTGATGCTGGGAAAGATTGAAGGCAGGAGGAGAAGGGGACGACAGAGGATGAGATGGTTGGATGGCATCACCGACTCAATGGACATGAGTTTGAGGAAGCTCTGGTAGTTGGTGATGGACAGGGAGGCCTGGAGTGCTGCAGTCCATGGCTTCGAAAGGAGTCGAACATGACTGAGCGGCTAAACTGAACTGATTCCACAGTTATGCTTTTAAAGAGCTTCTCTTTAATCTTTGAGTGGAGGAAGTGGGAAAGGAGATCAGTTAGGAAGCTACCAGAGTTCAGGTAAACATCACAAGCCAGACCTGGGTCCCTGGAGGTTCCACATTACTTCCTGCCACTGAAACTGGCCCTCAGTGTATTCTGGCCTCAGGGTTCAGGATGGGCTGGGAGGGATAGGATTGTGATTGCTGAAGCTGAGATGGCAGTAGGGGGCGCCAGAGGTCTTTTCCCCAAAGGGTGAGTCCCAACCCTGAATACCCAGGAGGGTTTGCACAGAGCTTTAGGCCTCTGTGAGCGTTGGCCAAGAGAACCTAGAGTCTTGTCCCCCTACAACCCCCAACCCCCAACCCCCAAGTTTCAGCGCAGCTCCAAATTGCAAGGCTGGGAGATGAGGCTGATGATGTGTAGAAAGGGAGGAGGCATGTGTATATGTTAGTCGCCTTTCTGTCTATAGAATTCTCCAGCAAAGAATACTGGAGTGGCCATTCTCTTCTCCAGGGGATCTTCCCAACCCAAGGATCGAACCCAGGTCTCCTGCATTGCAGGCAGATTCTCTACTGTCTGAGCGCCCAGGGAAGCCCTGGGGGAGGATGTAAGGTGAAACGTGGACCAAGAAGAGATGCAGAGGGAGAGGGCTCTGACTCTTCATCAGCCCAGGGCTCCCGCTCAGGGGGTGGCTCGGAGCTCAGGCCACCAGGCTGGACCCTGACACCTTCTGCCCCATTTACTCTTCTCCATCCCTGACAGGTGCCCTCAGTTCTCCGCCCTCTCTTACAAGAACGCTCCCAAGACGCTGGAGCGCCCCATACTCTATCTGGCGCTCACATGCCTCTCTGAAAGATGCCTTTTAGCAGGAGCCCAGCCCCTCTCCCGGGGCTCATCCAGGGTGCTCTGGGCTCTGTGGGGCTTGCAGAGTGGGTCCTGGCTTCACTGTGTGCAGCTTCTCCTAACAGCTGGGGCGGGGAGAGGTGGGAAGAGAAGGGCATCTCCAGGGGCTCTTGCTCCTGTGGGCTTGGTGGAATGGTGCCAAGTGGCAAGCACTCTCTTCCAAACCTGCAGCGGCTCCACCATCTTCTGAACTCAGCCCACTCTCCTGGCATGATCTTAAGGCTGTCCCAGCCTTCGGGTCCTCTGGCTTGCTCCACCCTTCTGGTGCTTGTGGATGCCCGGCTCCCAGAACTCACCAAGCAGCTTTCCACCTCCTGCCCTTGCTCAAGCTGGTCCTTCTCTGTCAGTGCCCTTGCCTCCCCTACTTCTCTAGGAAGCCCAGCACATAGTAGGTTCAAAAAGTGGGAGTTCCCAGCCTCTGCGCTCCCAGGACATACATTGTGTGTATTCCATAATAGAAAATTTCTCTTGTAGCCTAGTCACTGGTAGTTCACATGACTGCCTCCCCCAGAGACTTCACATTCATCTCTGGTTCCCCAGAGCCTGGCACTCAGAGGCGCCAAGTAAAGTCTGATCAAATAAATGAATGAATGCATCCGTCGAAAGACCTTTGAGCTCCTCTTCCTGTGATTCATTTCTGCCCTCTTTCCCTTCCAATTATTCCTCCGTGGTTTACTTAAAGTGTGCTCCTTCCCCTGCTGCCCCTGAACACTGGCATTCCACCCTCCTCTCTAGTTCGCTCTGCCCCTCTCCCTAGGCAAGCTCACTCACACCGACAGCTTTAACTGCTGCACTTACTCCATCAGGGCCCCAATTCACCCCATGGCCCTGAGCCCTGTGCATCCTTTGCTTGTTCTTATCTATCTTTCCCACCACCCATCTTTCTCGTGAATGTTACAGTCCATCAGAGCAGAGATCTTATTCATTGGACTCACTGCTGCACCTCCGGCACCCATATGTGCTCAGTGAATATTTGCGAAATGAATGAATGGAGAAATGGGAGACTCTCCCTGTGAGGTCCTGCAAACAGTTCAGATTCCACACGTCACAGATTGATTTCACCATCTCCTCCCTCACACAATTTGCCTCTCCAGTCTCTGCTACCTCCCTCCTCCCAGTCCTCCAACTTAAAAACCCCACAGTCACCCTAGGCATCTCCTTTTACTCTCTTAACACGTCAACGGCCACTGCGTTGTCCCGATTCTACCTCTTTCCAGTCCCCACATTCACCCCAGTCCCTGGCTCACCCCTGCTTTAGACCCTTGACACTTAACCACTGGGACTTCTTCACCTCCTCCTAAGTTGGGTCCCTCACTTTTATTTCTGCTTTTTATTCACATTTTCATCTAAACAATTTTTCTAAAACATCAACTTCAATATATCAACCCCTTATTAAAAAAAAAAAAAACACCTCTTTGGGACTTTCCGGGCGGTTCAGTGGTAAAGAATCCACCTGCCAATGCAGGTGATATGGGTTCGGTCCCTGATCTGGGAAGATCCCACATGCTGCGGAGCAACTAAGTCCATGCACCACTACTGAGCCTGTGCCTTGAGTCAGCAACCCACAACCAAAGCCCAAGTGCCCGAGAGCTGGTGCTCTGCAACAAGAGAAGCCACATCAGTGAGAAGCCTGCACACCGCAACTAGAGAGGAGCCCCTGGTCACGGCAGCTAGACAGAAGCCTGCACAGCAATAAAGGCCCAGCACAGCCAAAAAATAATTAATTAAAAAATTTTAAACTCCTCATTGCAGTTGTGCCCACCTCACACAGTGGGTGGTATAACTATAGGAGGCTCAGGACAAAGGGTAGACTGAGGTGATAATTAACAGGGAGCTGCAAAATGAGAAAGTTGTTTCTTTTCTAATTCTTTCCAACCTTCTCTTTTTGGGGGCAGGGTGCACCATGCAACACGTAAGGCGGTCCCTAAACGGGGAACCAAACAAGAACATTGGAATGGGTTGCCATTTCCTACTCCAAAGGATCTTCCTGACTCAGTGATTAAACCCCTGGAGGGATGGAACCCGAGTCTCTTGCATCTCCTGCATTGCCAGGTGGATTCTTTACCACACGGCCACCTAGGAAGCCACTAGGGAAGACGTCTCTTTCCAGCCTTCCGAAGATATCAAGGGGAAAGTCTCCACGTGCTGCTAGAATGTCATTAACACCTCTTTTCACTTGCTAATCTCTTAACAGGATTCTAGCCATGCTGCCAGCTGTGTGATATTTAGCTAGAATATAGTAACATTGTCTTCTTTTTATTTTCTATATTTTGCAATTACCTACTATCCATGAGATGTGATATTGATTTTTTTATCCATAGTAATCATGGTCGATAAAATTAATTTATTTGGGAAAAGATATCATAAATCATATATCCATCAAAGGAATAACATCCAGAATTATATAAAGAAACTTTGTCAATAAGGAAAATGAATAGAAGTGAAAAACCAAGTAGAAAAATGAGCAAAAGGCTTAAACATTTCAAAGAAAGGTGATCTATAAGGGACCAGTGAACAGATGAAAAATGCTCAACCACATTAGTCATCAGAGAAATGTGAATTAAAACTATAATTTGATATCCCTGTACACCCACCAGGACTAAAAAGAAAAAAAGACTTTCAAGATCAAATGTCGACAGGACTGTGGAGTAATTGGAGCTCTGACTCATTGGTAGTGAGGATGTAATTTATAACAACTACTTTGGGAAACTGGCCATATTCACTGAACTTGGGCATTTCCATGCTGCTCTCTGACCTAGGAATTCAACTTCTGGCACAAACCCAGCAGAAATGAGTATGCGTGTTCACCAAAAATCATGCATAAGAATACTCATGGCAGCTCTATCATAATAGCCCAAAACTGAAAACAAGTTACATGTCAGCAGAGAATGGAGAAATACATCCTGTTATATTCGCATAATGGAATACTGTATAAAAGTGAGAATGAATAAATTAAACTACACAAATGTTGAGCCAGACACATTAAAAAGAACAGTCTTTACGGTTCCATTTACGAGATGTTCAAATGCAAATGAAACTAATCTGGGCTGTTACAACTCAGAGAGTGGTAACCTGAGGGTCTGTGTCTAGGAGGCAGTGCTAGGCCAGCGGCTGAGAGCTCATAATGTTATTGACCCGGGCGAAAAATTGCTTTTTCTTACTTGAGTGAAAGTCAGTTGATTTGTGTACTTCTTCATATGTGTTGTATGTCAAGAAGAAATGACTTAAATTTGAGTTTTTAAAAGTGAAATATATAAAGACAAGTGTTTCAGGAGGGATAAATGAGGAATTTGGAATTAACATACACACACTACTATATATAAACCAGATAACCAACAAGAACCTACTGAATAGGTTTGTGAATCACTTTGCGAATCACTTTGCTGTATACCTGAAACTCATACAACATCATAAGTCACCTTTACTCCAATTTAAAAACATAAAGAAAAAATTTTTTCTTTTTATTTTTTTATTGAAGGATAATAGCTTTACAGAATTTTGTTGTTTTCTGTCAAACCTCAGCATGAATCCACCATATGTATACATTTATCCTCTTCCTTTTGGACCTCCCTCCCACCTGCCTCCCCATCCCACTCCTTTAGGTTGATACAGAGCCCCTGTTTGAGTTTCCTGAG
Organism: Oreotragus oreotragus; assembly: GCA_006410675.1. Classification (NCBI taxonomy): domain Eukaryota; kingdom Metazoa; phylum Chordata; class Mammalia; order Artiodactyla; family Bovidae; genus Oreotragus; species Oreotragus oreotragus. Next base: position 80,171 of record SJYX01003594.1, on the reverse strand, counting down.
CCATACAGCAAATTCTCATTGGCTATTTTACATACGGTAATGTAAGTTTCCATGTTACTCTTTCCATACATCTCACCCTCTCCTCCCCTCTCCCCACGTCCATAAGTCTAAAGAAAAAAATTTTTTAAATAAAGAAAAGCATTTAGACAATGAAAATCTGAAGATATGACAGGTCTCCTGAAGATGGAACTCAAATGGCCCATGTTCAGGGAATTCTGCCCTTGGTACTCAAGTCTGAATGGTTCTCCCTGGCTTCTCAGGTCCTGTATCATGTCATGGGGCAGTTCAGCGTAGTGGTTAGGAGCACAGATTTGGGAACCTGATGAGCCTGAATTTGAACCTGAGCTCTGCCACTGCCTATATAGGACTTCAGACAAATTACTCAGCCTTTCTGGGCACCAGCTTATTCATCTATAAATCACCTTTGAGTTGGGCTTGATTAGTGAGACAGTGTGGTCCAGCGCTGGGTACACAGGATGGCCAGGATAAATGGAGCCACACCCAGAGCTGCCTGATGCTGACTCCACAAGACCCGCTGTTTCACACCTCTCTGCATCCCTAAGTGTCTGTTCTTCTGGAACACCCTTCTACCTGGTGGTCATACAGCCCATCCTTCAGTGCCCATCTCAAGCACCGCCTCCTGTGTGATGCCACACCCTACAGGAGGCTTACAAAAAGATTAGGACTCTGAAGGCTCAGATGAGTTAGCGTTTTTAACAATAAAGTATTTTTAAATTAAGGTAAATTTAAATTGGGGTTTCCCAGGTGACTCAGTGGGTGAGGAATCCACTTGCAAGGCAGGAGACTTCAGGGTCAGGAAGATCCCCTGGAGGAAGGCATAGCAACCCATTCCAGTATTCTTTCCTGGAGAATCCCGTGGACAGTGGAGCCTGGTGGGCTACAGTCCATGGGGTCGCAGAGAACTGGATATGACTGAACACAAACTGAGGTATGTACATTTTTTTTTAGAATGCTGCTGCCCACTTAATACTACAGTATAGTGTGAACATAATTTTTATAGGCACTGGGAAACCAAAAAATTTTTGTGACCCCTTCTATTGAGATATTTGCTTTATTGTGCTGGTCTGGAGCTGAATCTGTAACATCTCCAAGGTACCTATGTATGGTTTATTACTCCTTTAGTGGTGGGCACCTTATAGGAGAAGACTCTGGAAAATACTTGCCGAATAAAAGAATAAAGAGCTTTTCAAATGGTTCTAGCGTCTCTGCCATTTCCTGGTGGGGTGGGGCGGAGGCTGGTTCCCTTTGCGTGCCCGTAAGAGCAATGGACACACAGCCTCATGCGAGGGACCTCATTCACCTCGGTGCGGCATGGGCACCACGAGATGTGTTGTGGGTGAGTGGTTATCACCGTGACGTCAGCCTCAAAGGTTAGGGATGTCCCCAAGTCATCCCAGTTCCCTTTACCACCCTATATGGATAGGTCACTCATGAGAGTAACTCCAACTTCTACTTAACCTCTTGGTCACCTAACAGGTTCCCTAAGCCAGGCACTTGCTGACGGAGACTGTGACGCTTCATTTTCCACTTCTACAAGTCGCTGTTGGACTGGACAGGGAAGAGAGTGGGGCAACTTATTCAGATGTGACCTCGCAGGTGACTAAGCCCATCTCAGTGCTTTAGTAAAACATAGTTTACTAAAACATGTTTTAGCAAAATATGTAAAAAAATATTCCCTTTGCAAAGCAAGGGCTAGAGAACCCCATTTGAAACCTGATCAGCCCTCCATGACAACGATCATGCCGCCTTCAGCCCGCCCCTCACCTGCACCCCATCCTCTCCCCAAACGTGCAGGCACTTGCACAGTACCCTGGCCCTGCCCCTCCACCCAGAACATCACGCCTCAACTTTCCAGCCTCTGAAATTCAACTCAGAACTACAGTTATCACCAGTGCCAGGTCTGGCGGGATAAGAGATGGAAAAGGCAGGAATTTCAGCCGTCCTCTCTCCTAGGTGGAGGCAGAGACAGACAGAAATCAAGTGCAGTGGGGGAGGGGCACCAGGGTCAGAGAGGAAGCCCCAGGTTTGAGGAGGGGAGGCTTCCTGGAGGAGGCTGATGCTTTGGTTGCTGTTTGCTCTCTGTCTCACCCCCTAGAATGTAAGCTCCACGAGGGTAAGAGATCTCACGCCTTGTCCTCGGCTGTCTTTCCAATGCCTGAAAGTTAGGTATAGTGACAGCCACAGAGCAGGGTTTAAGGAGCCTCAGTGAAGGAATTGGGGAAGAGCTGAGCTAAGATGTGGCAGACGGGTGGAAGTCGGCCTCTCTGCAGGCTTTTTAGGAGAGAGGTAAATTGTGAACAAAGGGCTGGAGTGGAAGGAGATGCCGGCGTGGGGGTGGGGCAGGGCAGAGATTGGCGAGGGATGAGGCTGGAGAGACAGGCAAGGCAGGAGGGCCAGCCAGAGCCCCCGACTTCCCCCACCTTCTTCCTCTGATGAGGTCCCTCTGCCCCTGGCACTTTATCTGCACTTTCTTTACACCCTAAATCCTGCCTTGCATTGCATGAGTTCATTCATCAGCACTTATTAAGCACCTACTATGTACCAGGTGTGGGGCTGGAGCAAAACACCCACCACGTGTGGCATAAGCCAGTCTCCAGTGTGATTGCCCACCCAGTATCACAGCCCATCCTCACAATAATGCTGGGGAAAGGGACCCCTCCTTCCCTCTTCCCTTCCATCCATTTATATTTTTAACTATTGACAGCTTAGTATGTGTCACAGACCAGGAATGTATCACAAGCAAGACCCCTCACTGGGGTGTGGGGGAGAGTAAACTCAAACAAACTAGCAAGGTAATCTTAGGTGGTGATAAGATCTGTGAAAGACATGACAAACAGGGTGATGTGACCAGGAGTGCCTGGTGGAATGTGCTGGATGCATGGTACGGAAGGCTCCCTGAGAAGGTGACGTCTAAGTCACCAGCCATGGGAGGAGCAAAGCACATGCAAAGGTACTGGGGCGGGACAGTGCCCAGGGCATTGGAGGAGCAAAAGGAAGGAAGGAGCTCTGCTTGGCTGGAGAGCTGGAATATTCGATGTGGGTGAAGTGGAGAGTGGAAGGGATGAGACAGAAGAGGAAGCCAGCACCCAGATTAGAGAAAGTTTGTAGGGGCTTCCCTGGTGGCACAGTGGATGAGAATCCGCTTTGTAATGCAGGGGACACTGGTTTGATCCCCGCTTCAGGAAGATTCCACGTGCTGCAGAGCAACTAAACCCGTGCGCCACAACCACATTGAATCCATGCTCTAGAGCTCACGACCCACAGCTACTAAAGTCCACACGCCTACAGCCCATGCTCCACAAGAGAAGCCCCTGCAGTGAGATGAGAAGCCCCAGCACTGCAATGAACAGTAGCCCCTGGCTGCTGCAGCTAGGGAAAGCCCACACAAGGCAATGAAAAGCCAGCATAGCCACAGATAAAGAAAACCTCCTGCTGATACGGACGGTGGCGATTTCTTATAAAAGGGAGGGGGGGTCGTAGACACTGGATTAATTCTGCAGTGAGATATGAGTCCATTGAAAGGTTTTAAGGGAGCTAGCTGATGTATTCTGTGTGATGCTTTAATAAGACCATGGGGCTAAGCTGGAACGAGGCAGGAGACCAGCAGTGGCAGACGGTGGGTGTGGGAGGTAAACCGGGCAGAATCCGCTGCAGGAAGCCTGGGTTTCTCTTCCAAACCTGCTTCTCCCCATCTGTCTCATCTCAGAAAATGGCCCCCACAGCACACCTGACTGCTCCCTCCAGCCAAAAACTCCCAAGTCCTTCTGGCACATCCTTCCTCCCTTTCACCCTCCACGCCCCTTCAGTTCTGTCCATGATTGCATCCAGAAAAGGAGACCATCTCCAGGCCAGGCCAGTGCCCAGCTCAGGGGGTGCACCCTGGCAGACGGGCTGTGGGACTGTCTCGGCAACTTCCTGCTTCTCTGGGGAGAAAGTGGAGAGTAGGGTTCAGCCACAAGGAAGCTCCGCCAACAGGCAGGGACGATGAAGGGAGCAGGGAGCAAGAGGCAGGGGTGTTGCAAGAGTGTGGTGGTGATGGTTGTTAAGTCACAAAGTCGTGTCCGATTCTTGCAACCCCATGGACTGTAGCCCGCCAGGCTCCTCTGTCCACGGGATTCTCCAGGCAAGAATACTGGAGTGGGTTGCCATTTCCTTCTCCAGGGGATCTTCCTGATCCAGGAATCGAACCTGGGTCTCCTACATTGCAGGCAGATTTCTTTACCAACTGAGCTACAAGGGAAAGACAGTAATCAGATCCAAATGGTAGACCGTGGACTCCAAGGTGGGAGAGGCAGAAGGGAAGACGGGAGGGGTGATGGCCAATGGGGGAGGCCCTGAGTGGGGGTTTTAGACAAAGCACTCATGGAAGAAAATGTGAGCTGCGAGGATGAGAGCGGTGATCAGGATGGAGACATGGGGAGTGACCCTGGGAGTGGGCGNCGGCCACCTAGGAAGCCACTAGGGAAGACGTCTCTTTCCAGCCTTCCGAAGATATCAAGGGGAAAGTCTCCACGTGCTGCTAGAATGTCATTAACACCTCTTTTCACTTGCTAATCTCTTAACAGGATTCTAGCCATGCTGCCAGCTGTGTGATATTTAGCTAGAATATAGTAACATTGTCTTCTTTTTATTTTCTATATTTTGCAATTACCTACTATCCATGAGATGTGATATTGATTTTTTTATCCATAGTAATCATGGTCGATAAAATTAATTTATTTGGGAAAAGATATCATAAATCATATATCCATCAAAGGAATAACATCCAGAATTATATAAAGAAACTTTGTCAATAAGGAAAATGAATAGAAGTGAAAAACCAAGTAGAAAAATGAGCAAAAGGCTTAAACATTTCAAAGAAAGGTGATCTATAAGGGACCAGTGAACAGATGAAAAATGCTCAACCACATTAGTCATCAGAGAAATGTGAATTAAAACTATAATTTGATATCCCTGTACACCCACCAGGACTAAAAAGAAAAAAAGACTTTCAAGATCAAATGTCGACAGGACTGTGGAGTAATTGGAGCTCTGACTCATTGGTAGTGAGGATGTAATTTATAACAACTACTTTGGGAAACTGGCCATATTCACTGAACTTGGGCATTTCCATGCTGCTCTCTGACCTAGGAATTCAACTTCTGGCACAAACCCAGCAGAAATGAGTATGCGTGTTCACCAAAAATCATGCATAAGAATACTCATGGCAGCTCTATCATAATAGCCCAAAACTGAAAACAAGTTACATGTCAGCAGAGAATGGAGAAATACATCCTGTTATATTCGCATAATGGAATACTGTATAAAAGTGAGAATGAATAAATTAAACTACACAAATGTTGAGCCAGACACATTAAAAAGAACAGTCTTTACGGTTCCATTTACGAGATGTTCAAATGCAAATGAAACTAATCTGGGCTGTTACAACTCAGAGAGTGGTAACCTGAGGGTCTGTGTCTAGGAGGCAGTGCTAGGCCAGCGGCTGAGAGCTCATAATGTTATTGACCCGGGCGAAAAATTGCTTTTTCTTACTTGAGTGAAAGTCAGTTGATTTGTGTACTTCTTCATATGTGTTGTATGTCAAGAAGAAATGACTTAAATTTGAGTTTTTAAAAGTGAAATATATAAAGACAAGTGTTTCAGGAGGGATAAATGAGGAATTTGGAATTAACATACACACACTACTATATATAAACCAGATAACCAACAAGAACCTACTGAATAGGTTTGTGAATCACTTTGCGAATCACTTTGCTGTATACCTGAAACTCATACAACATCATAAGTCACCTTTACTCCAATTTAAAAACATAAAGAAAAAATTTTTTCTTTTTATTTTTTTATTGAAGGATAATAGCTTTACAGAATTTTGTTGTTTTCTGTCAAACCTCAGCATGAATCCACCATATGTATACATTTATCCTCTTCCTTTTGGACCTCCCTCCCACCTGCCTCCCCATCCCACTCCTTTAGGTTGATACAGAGCCCCTGTTTGAGTTTCCTGAGCCATACAGCAAATTCTCATTGGCTATTTTACATACGGTAATGTAAGTTTCCATGTTACTCTTTCCATACATCTCACCCTCTCCTCCCCTCTCCCCACGTCCATAAGTCTAAAGAAAAAAATTTTTTAAATAAAGAAAAGCATTTAGACAATGAAAATCTGAAGATATGACAGGTCTCCTGAAGATGGAACTCAAATGGCCCATGTTCAGGGAATTCTGCCCTTGGTACTCAAGTCTGAATGGTTCTCCCTGGCTTCTCAGGTCCTGTATCATGTCATGGGGCAGTTCAGCGTAGTGGTTAGGAGCACAGATTTGGGAACCTGATGAGCCTGAATTTGAACCTGAGCTCTGCCACTGCCTATATAGGACTTCAGACAAATTACTCAGCCTTTCTGGGCACCAGCTTATTCATCTATAAATCACCTTTGAGTTGGGCTTGATTAGTGAGACAGTGTGGTCCAGCGCTGGGTACACAGGATGGCCAGGATAAATGGAGCCACACCCAGAGCTGCCTGATGCTGACTCCACAAGACCCGCTGTTTCACACCTCTCTGCATCCCTAAGTGTCTGTTCTTCTGGAACACCCTTCTACCTGGTGGTCATACAGCCCATCCTTCAGTGCCCATCTCAAGCACCGCCTCCTGTGTGATGCCGCACCCTACAGGAGGCTTACAAAAAGATTAGGACTCTGAAGGCTCAGATGAGTTAGCGTTTTTAACAATAAAGTATTTTTAAATTAAGGTAAATTTAAATTGGGGTTTCCCAGGTGACTCAGTGGGTGAGGAATCCACTTGCAAGGCAGGAGACTTCAGGGTCAGGAAGATCCCCTGGAGGAAGGCATAGCAACCCATTCCAGTATTCTTTCCTGGAGAATCCCGTGGACAGTGGAGCCTGGTGGGCTACAGTCCATGGGGTCGCAGAGAACTGGATATGACTGAACACAAACTGAGGTATGTACATTTTTTTTTAGAATGCTGCTGCCCACTTAATACTACAGTATAGTGTGAACATAATTTTTATAGGCACTGGGAAACCAAAAAATTTTTGTGACCCCTTCTATTGAGATATTTGCTTTATTGTGCTGGTCTGGAGCTGAATCTGTAATATCTCCAAGGTACCTATGTATGGTTTATTACTCCTTTAGTGGTGGGCACCTTATAGGAGAAGACTCTGGAAAATACTTGCCGAATAAAAGAATAAAGAGCTTTTCAAATGGTTCTAGCGTCTCTGCCATTTCCTGGTGGGGTGGGGCGGAGGCTGGTTCCCTTTGCGTGCCCGTAAGAGCAATGGACACACAGCCTCATGCGAGGGACCTCATTCACCTCGGTGCGGCATGGGCACCACGAGATGTGTTGTGGGTGAGTGGTTATCACCGTGACGTCAGCCTCAAAGGTTAGGGATGTCCCCAAGTCATCCCAGTTCCCTTTACCACCCTATATGGATAGGTCACTCATGAGAGTAACTCCAACTTCTACTTAACCTCTTGGTCACCTAACAGGTTCCCTAAGCCAGGCACTTGCTGACGGAGACTGTGACGCTTCATTTTCCACTTCTACAAGTCGCTGTTGGACTGGACAGGGAAGAGAGTGGGGCAACTTATTCAGATGTGACCTCGCAGGTGACTAAGCCCATCTCAGTGCTTTAGTAAAACATAGTTTACTAAAACATGTTTTAGCAAAATATGTAAAAAAATATTCCCTTTGCAAAGCAAGGGCTAGAGAACCCCATTTGAAACCTGATCAGCCCTCCATGACAACGATCATGCCGCCTTCAGCCCGCCCCTCACCTGCACCCCATCCTCTCCCCAAACGTGCAGGCACTTGCACAGTACCCTGGCCCTGCCCCTCCACCCAGAACATCACGCCTCAACTTTCCAGCCTCTGAAATTCAACTCAGAACTACAGTTATCACCAGTGCCAGGTCTGGCGGGATAAGAGATGGAAAAGGCAGGAATTTCAGCCGTCCTCTCTCCTAGGTGGAGGCAGAGACAGACAGAAATCAAGTGCAGTGGGGGAGGGGCACCAGGGTCAGAGAGGAAGCCCCAGGTTTGAGGAGGGGAGGCTTCCTGGAGGAGGCTGATGCTTTGGTTGCTGTTTGCTCTCTGTCTCACCCCCTAGAATGTAAGCTCCACGAGGGTAAGAGATCTCACGCCTTGTCCTCGGCTGTCTTTCCAATGCCTGAAAGTTAGGTATAGTGACAGCCACAGAGCAGGGTTTAAGGAGCCTCAGTGAAGGAATTGGGGAAGAGCTGAGCTAAGATGTGGCAGACGGGTGGAAGTCGGCCTCTCTGCAGGCTTTTTAGGAGAGAGGTAAATTGTGAACAAAGGGCTGGAGTGGAAGGAGATGCCGGCGTGGGGGTGGGGCAGGGCAGAGATTGGCGAGGGATGAGGCTGGAGAGACAGGCAAGGCAGGAGGGCCAGCCAGAGCCCCCGACTTCCCCCACCTTCTTCCTCTGATGAGGTCCCTCTGCCCCTGGCACTTTATCTGCACTTTCTTTACACCCTAAATCCTGCCTTGCATTGCATGAGTTCATTCATCAGCACTTATTAAGCACCTACTATGTACCAGGTGTGGGGCTGGAGCAAAACACCCACCACGTGTGGCATAAGCCAGTCTCCAGTGTGATTGCCCACCCAGTATCACAGCCCATCCTCACAATAATGCTGGGGAAAGGGACCCCTCCTTCCCTCTTCCCTTCCATCCATTTATATTTTTAACTATTGACAGCTTAGTATGTGTCACAGACCAGGAATGTATCACAAGCAAGACCCCTCACTGGGGTGTGGGGGAGAGTAAACTCAAACAAACTAGCAAGGTAATCTTAGGTGGTGATAAGATCTGTGAAAGACATGACAAACAGGGTGATGTGACCAGGAGTGCCTGGTGGAATGTGCTGGATGCATGGTACGGAAGGCTCCCTGAGAAGGTGACGTCTAAGTCACCAGCCATGGGAGGAGCAAAGCACATGCAAAGGTACTGGGGCGGGACAGTGCCCAGGGCATTGGAGGAGCAAAAGGAAGGAAGGAGCTCTGCTTGGCTGGAGAGCTGGAATATTCGATATGGGTGAAGTGGAGAGTGGAAGGGATGAGACAGAAGAGGAAGCCAGCACCCAGATTAGAGAAAGTTTGTAGGGGCTTCCCTGGTGGCACAGTGGATGAGAATCCGCTTTGTAATGCAGGGGACACTGGTTTGATCCCCGCTTCAGGAAGATTCCACGTGCTGCAGAGCAACTAAACCCGTGCGCCACAACCACATTGAATCCATGCTCTAGAGCTCACGACCCACAGCTACTAAAGTCCACACGCCTACAGCCCATGCTCCACAAGAGAAGCCCCTGCAGTGAGATGAGAAGCCCCAGCACTGCAATGAACAGTAGCCCCTGGCTGCTGCAACTAGGGAAAGCCCACACAAGGCAATGAAAAGCCAGCATAGCCACAGATAAAGAAAACCTCCTGCTGATACGGACGGTGGCGATTTCTTATAAAAGGGAGGGGGGGTCGTAGACACTGGATTAATTCTGCAGTGAGATATGAGTCCATTGAAAGGTTTTAAGGGAGCTAGCTGATGTATTCTGTGTGATGCTTTAATAAGACCATGGGGCTAAGCTGGAACGAGGCAGGAGACCAGCAGTGGCAGACGGTGGGTGTGGGAGGTAAACCGGGCAGAATCCGCTGCAGGAAGCCTGGGTTTCTCTTCCAAACCTGCTTCTCCCCATCTGTCTCATCTCAGAAAATGGCCCCCACAGCACACCTGACTGCTCCCTCCAGCCAAAAACTCCCAAGTCCTTCTGGCACATCCTTCCTCCCTTTCACCCTCCACGCCCCTTCAGTTCTGTCCATGATTGCATCCAGAAAAGGAGACCATCTCCAGGCCAGGCCAGTGCCCAGCTCAGGGGGTGCACCCTGGCAGACGGGCTGTGGGACTGTCTCGGCAACTTCCTGCTTCTCTGGGGAGAAAGTGGAGAGTAGGGTTCAGCCACAAGGAAGCTCCGCCAACAGGCAGGGACGATGAAGGGAGCAGGGAGCAAGAGGCAGGGGTGTTGCAAGAGTGTGGTGGTGATGGTTGTTAAGTCACAAAGTCGTGTCCGATTCTTGCAACCCCATGGACTGTAGCCCGCCAGGCTCCTCTGTCCACGGGATTCTCCAGGCAAGAATACTGGAGTGGGTTGCCATTTCCTTCTCCAGGGGATCTTCCTGATCCAGGAATCGAACCTGGGTCTCCTACATTGCAGGCAGATTTCTTTACCAACTGAGCTACAAGGGAAAGACAGTAATCAGATCCAAATGGTAGACCGTGGACTCCAAGGTGGGAGAGGCAGAAGGGAAGACGGGAGGGGTGATGGCCAATGGGGGAGGCCCTGAGTGGGGGTTTTAGACAAAGCACTCATGGAAGAAAATGTGAGCTGCGAGGATGAGAGCGGTGATCAGGATGGAGACATGGGGAGTGACCCTGGGAGTGGGCGGCTGGCGGAGCGGAGAAAGCAACGTCAGGAGGTCTGGGTGCTGTGGAGCATCTGTGTGGATGTGGGAGTCATGGAGAGCCAGGCCAGGGTGGATGACAGGCAGCAGGCCCGCAGAGTGCTGGGGGTGGCGGGGAGGGGACAGACACCAGCGCTGACAGAGGCGTGGCTGCTGCAGCTGGTTGGTGTGTGTTCAGAAGGGCCAGGGGTTTGAAGGAGGAGTGGTCTGGAAACTGTGCAGGGAATGAGAAGGTTGCCCCCACCACCACCGCCTCCCAGCCCGCCCTGAGATTCCCCCTTTGAAAGGGCTGCTGTGGGCCCCCCTCCCCTTCAGAAGGCTGAGGGATACACTGAGAAGCCCGAGGCCCCCAGGAAGGGCTGCAAAGGAGCTGAGAGAGGAGCCTGGACAGGGAGGTGGGCCAAGCCGAGGCCACACCTGGCCCATTGCCCAAGTAGCTGAAGTGGAGGAACAAATGGGCCAGCCCAGCAGGCCTCGTGGGGCAAGAGAAGGTGGTGGCCATGGGTGAAGGCTGAAGAGGGAGCTGTGGGGGAAGAAGGTCCCCGAGACGGTGAGAAGTTAATTAGCTCGTAACCCAGGTGGCTCAGTGGTAAAGAACCCACCCGCCAATGCAGGAGACAAAGGAGATGTGGGTTCAATCCCTGGGTCAGGAAGATCCCCTAGAGAAGGAAATGGCGGCCCACTCCAGTATTCTTGCCTGGAAAATCCCATGGACAGAAGAGACTTGCGGGCCACAGCCCGTGGGGTCAAAAAGAGTTGGACACGACTGAGCTACTGAGCAGACACACACAACGCAGGTGAACAATCCAGTCTTAACTTTTACCTGTCTGTCTGTCTGGTTTTGGCTGTGCTGGATCTTCGCTGCTTCGCTTGGGCTTTCTCCAGAGGTGATGGACGGGGTCCTCGTTGCAGGCGCTCCCCTTGTTGCAGAGCACAGGCTCTAGGGCGCAAGGGCTCAGCTTAGATGCCATGCGGCACGTGGGTTTTTCCCAGAGCAGGGATCGAACCTGCGTCCCCTGCCTTGGCAGGTGGATTCTCGGCACTGGATCACCAAGGAAGTCCATGATCCATTCTTTTCTAGAATTGCCTTGAACCCCGCCCCCCAAACTGCCAGTGCTGTGGCCTCTACCCCTGGTCTTCCTAGGCCAGCAGCACTGGTCTTCTCATTCTGGGGGAGGGGCCCCCTCTTGGCCGGGGGCCCTGAGGTAGCCACAGGACGTAGGGAGGGCAGGCCCCTCTCCTCGCCCCTGCTCCTCGGCAGGTCATCTCCCTGAGAAGCACTGTCTGCGGCACAGACATTCTCTTCAACCACCAGGTCTCCCTGCTGTGTTTGCTGTGAGGAGAGCAGCTGGCTCTCAGGGGTCACGACCACCTCATCCACGTGTGTAGGTGGGACTTCTCTGACGCTGCCACTGCCTTTGTCTTGCCTGGTGGCTCAGATGGTAAAGAACCTGTCTGCATTGCAGGAGCCCCAGGTTCAGCCCCTGGGTCGGGAAGATCCCCCGGAGAAGGGAATGGCTATGCACTCCAGTATTCTTGCCTGGGGAGCCCACGGACAGAGGAGCCTGGTGGGCTACGGTTCATGGAGCCAGAAAGAGTCAGATACAACTGAGCGACTCCTTCACACTTTATCTTGACAAGCCCACATGGAACTCATGCTCTAGAAGGGAAATGAGGAGAAACTAGCCCTGTGGGCCGCCATCTTGGCTGCTACAAGACAGTAATCCTTACTGTGTTGACGGAGTGAGGCTAAAGCGTTTCAGGTCAAATTTGAGGAATGGGAGGGTATTAAGCAATCTCAGAAAAAAATCTCTGACCAACTCAGTTCAGTTCAATTCAGTTCTGTCACTCAGTCATGTCTGACTCTTTGCAATCCCATGGACTGCAGCACACCAGTCCTCCCTGTCTATCACCAACTCCCAGAGTTTACTCAAACTCATATCCATTGAGTCGGTGATGCCATCTAACCATCTCATCCTCTGTCATCCCCTTCTCCTCCTGCCTTCAATCTTTCCCAGCATCAGGGTCTTTTCCAATGAGTCAGTTTTTCGCGTCAGGTAGTCAAAGTTTTGGAGTTTCAGCTTCAACATCAGTCCTTCCAATGAATATTCAGGACCGATTTCCTTTAAGATGGACTGGTTGGATCTCCTTGCAGTCCAAGGGACTCTCAAGAGTCTTCTCCAACACCACAGTTCAAAAGCATCAATTCTTTGTTGCTCAGCTTTCTTTATAGTTCAGCTCTCACATCCATACATGACTACTGGAAAAACCATAGCTTTGACTAGATGGACCTTTGTTGGCAAAGTAATATCTTGGCTTTTTAATATGTTGTCTAGTTTGGTCATAAC
>SJYX01003594.1:22701-56372 GCA_006410675.1 Oreotragus oreotragus | reverse complement strand
TATAGTCCAACTCTCACATTCACACAGAACTACTGGAAAACCATAACTTTGACTAGATGGACCTTTGTTGGCAAAGTAATGTCTCTGCTTTTTAATATGCTGTCTAGGTTGGTCATAACTTCCCTTCCAATGAGCAAGTGTCTTAATTTCATGGCTGAAGTCACCATCTACAGTGATTTTGGAGCCCTCCTAAAATAAAGTCTGTCACTGTTTCCACTGTTTCCCCATCTATTTCCCATGAAGTGATGGGACCAGATGCCATGATCTTAGTTTTCTGAATGTTGAGTTTTAAGCCAACTTTTTTACTCTCCTCTTTCACTTTCATCAAGAGGCTCTTTAGTTCTTCTTGGTTTTCTGCCATAAGGGTGGTGTCATCTGCATATCTGAGGTTATTGATATTTCTCCTGGCAATCATTTTTTTAAGTAAGGGGTAGTTTTATTCTTATTTCCAACATTCAAATAGCACTATACAATAAAACAATTCTATAAAATGACATTTTACTGCAATTTCCTAATGAAGGGATATCCCTTCCCGACCCTCACCCACAAAGTTTCAGTCCCCAGAGCAGGCTTCCTGTCAGAAGGCAGCTATTGCTTCATCCCACCCCGAGGAAGGAGTTTCAAGCACCACACCATTATTTTCTGAAATTTTCTTCCTCCTACAGCCGATAATCCTCAGGTGGAGACCAAACTCTTGGAAAAGCCTCTGTTTCTTCTTGTGTGTACTCATCTAGACGTCTGGGCACTTTTTGTGGTTGAGGAAGCTCTTCTGTTAAATTCTTAAGAATATCTTCTGGTATATCTTCATCTGGGAATTATCTTCATCTGGGTATATCTATCTTCATCTGGGAAAAGATGCAACCTCTGCATCAGAGTTCCTCTGTGAAGGCTTTTTGGCAGCATGCCATAAATAGCTAGTATTACAATTGCTACTGGATCCTTCTGGTGAAACTGAGAAATCCACCTGGGTAGCCAGTATGTGAGGAGTACACTTTTTGCTCCCACTTGTTTCCAGAAGAGGCAATGTGCCTTATGTTCATGATGACAATATGATCCCCATAGTCACTCATTTGATGGTACACAGGCTTATGCAATCCTTGAAGTCTAACTGATGCCAGGGCAGCAAGGTTGCCAGGGGGCTGCATCTTCCCATCTAGGAGATACCAAATTCGGGCAAAAGCGGCCCATTGCTGCGGTGCCCTGGACAGACTCGCCATGCTCCTGAGGGGCGGCTCCGCGCTTCCGCCCCTCCCAGCAATCTTGATTCCAGTTTGTGCTTCATCCAGTCCAACGTTTCTCATGATGTACTATGTGTATGCCATATATATATATTCACTCTAAGAACTTTTTTATTGAGATATAGCTGATGTACAACATTATATAGGTTACAGATATATAACACAGTGTTTCATAATTTGTAAAGCAATGGCACCCCACCCCAGTACTCTTGCCTGGAAAATCCAATGGACGGAGTAGCCTGGTGGGCTGCAGTCCATGGGGTCGCTAACAGTCAGACAGACTGAGCGACTTCACTTTCACTTTTCTCTTTCATGCATTGGAGAAGGAAATGGCAACCCACTCCAGTATTCTTGCCTGGAGAATCCCAGGGATGGGGGAGCCTGGTGGGCTGCCGTCTCTGGGGTCACACAGAGTTGGACACGACTGAAGTGACTTAGCAGCAGCAGCAGCAGCATACTACACTTACCGTTATTATAAAATATGGGCTATATTCCATTTGTTGAATGGTAGAGTCTTGTAGCTTACTTATTTTAGACAAAACAGCTTGTATCTCTAATCCTTTTATCTCTAATCTCTAATTCTTCTATTTTTTGGATTCCACATATCAGTGATATCACACAGTGTTTGTCTTTCTCTGTCTGATGTATCACTTAGCATAATACCCTCCCAGTCCATCAGTGTTGTTGCAAATGGGAGAATTTCATTATTTTTTATGGATAATACTCCATTGCATATATATATAGCACATCTTATTTATCCATTCATTTGTTGATGACACTTAGCTTGCTTCCATATCTTGGCAACTGTAAATAGCGCTGCTATGAACATTGGGGTGCATGTATCTTTTTGAATTAGTTTTTTTGGAATGTGGCTTGCCAGGTGGCACAGTGGTAAAGAATCTGCCTGCCGAAGCAGGAGATGTGGGCTTGATCCCTGGGTTGGGAAGATCCCCTGGAGTAAGAAATGGCAACACACTCCAGTATTCTTGTCTGAAGAATTCCAATGGACAGAGGAGCCTGGTCAGCTACTGTCCACAGGGTTGCAAAGAGTTGGATGCGATTGAGCATGCACACATACACCCAGGAGTGAAATTGCTGGGTCATATGGTAGCAAAGAGGAGAGTGAAAAAGTTGGCTTAAAGCTCAACATTCAGAAAATGAAGATCATGGCATCTGGTCCCATCACTGCAGATGGTGACTGCAGCAATGAAATTAAAAGACGCTTACTCCTTGGAAGGAATGTTATGACCAATCTAGATAGCATATTGAAAAGCAGAGATACTACTTTGCCAACAAAGGTCTGGCTAGTCAAGGCTATGGTTTTTCCAGTGGTCATGTATGGATGTGAGAGTTGGACTGTGAAGAAAGCTGAGCACTGAAGAACTGATGCTTCAGAACTGTGGTGTTGGAGAAGACTCTTGAAAGTCCCTTGGACTGCAAGGAGATCCAACCAGTCCATCCTAAAGGAGATCAGTCCTGTGTATTCATTGGAAGGACTGATGCTGAAGCTGAAACTCCAATACTTTGGCCACCTCTTGCAAAGAGTTGGCTCATTGGAAGAGACTCTGATTATGGGAGGGATCGGGGGCAGGAGAAGGGGATGACAGAGGATGAGATGGCTGGATGGCATCACCAACTCGATGGACGTGAGTTTGAGTGAACTCCGGGAGTTGGTGATGGACAGGGAGGCCTGGCGTGCTGCGATTCATGGGGTCACAAAGAGTCGGACACGACTGAGCAACTGAACTGAACTGAATGACAGCACTATTTTTAGTTTTTTTTAGATGATCCCATACTGTTTTACACAGTGGTACACCTTTTCTTTAAAAAAAAAAAAAAAAAAAGAAATGCAAACAGCAGCATACTCTGTACCTTGGTTTTCCCATTTAAAATACAGCTTGCTTGCAAACTGTTATATTTAGAATGGATAAAAAAAACAAGGTCCTACTGTATAGCACAAGGAACTATATTTAGTATTCTATGATAAACCATAATGGAGAAGGCTATTTAAAAAAGAATGTACGTATTTGTATGTATAACTGAATCACTTTGCTGTACAACAGAAATTAACACAACATCATTAACAAATTATATTTCAATTAAAATTTTTCTTTTAATTACATCTTGGAGACCTATATATACCAAACCCTAAAGAACGTCCTCTTTTTTAAAAGCAGCTATATTGAGACATAATTTATATGAAAATTTATCCATGATAAGTATACTGTTCAATGATTTTTGTGTTCATGTGTGTGTGCTCAGTTGCTTAGTCATGTGTTTGACTTTTTGAGGCCCCATGGACTGTAGCCCGCCAGGCTCCTCCGTACATGGAAGTCTCCAGGCAAGAATACTGGAGTGGGTTGCCATTTCCTACTCGAGGGATCTTCCCTTCCCAGGGACTGAACCCGAGTCTCTTGCGTCTCCTGCGTCTCCTGCACTGGCAGGCAGATTCTTTTACCACTGTGCCACCTGGAAAGCCCAATGATTTCCAGTAACCTTATATGGAGTTGTGCAACTTTGACCATAATCCAGTTCTAGAATATTTCCATCATCCCCAAAGTTCCTTTGGGTCTTTTACAGTTTAACCCTTCCTCTCACCCCTAGTTCAGCCAAATGCTGATCTGCTTCCTGTCTTTATGCATTTGTCATCCCTGGAAATTTCATATGAAAAGAATCATAGGATACACAGTCTTTTGTGTCTAGCTTCTTTCACTAAACATAATGTCCTTGAGGTTCCTCCCTGTTGATTATATTTAGTTAGTTTGTTCCTGAATAAGATCAGTTGTATGGATATTTTACATTTCGCTTATCCATTCACCAGCTGATGGATAATAGGATGTTTCCAGGTTTTTCTATTATGAATAATAATTCTGCTGCAAATACATACAAGCCTTCGTGTGGGCATATATTTTTATTCCTCTTCATTTGATAACCTAGGAGGATTGCTGGGTTGTGTGGTAATTTTGTGTTTAACTTTTTAAGAAACTGCTAAGCTGTTTTTACAAAGTGCTGCACCGTTTTACACTCCCACCAGTGATGGGTGAAGATTCCAATTTCTCCACATCCTCAACACTTGCTGTCATTTATCTTTTTGAAGAAGACCATGGGGCTTCCCAGGTGGCTCAGGTAGTAAAGAATCCGCCTGCAATGAGGGAGACCTGGATTCCATCCCTGGGTTGAGAAGATCCCCTGCAGAAGGGAATGGCTACCCACTCCAGTATTCTGACCTGGAGGATACCATGGACTGTATAGTCCATGTGGTTGCTAAGAGTCGGATGTGACTGAGCAACTTTCACTTCACCTCTTCATGGCAGAAGATGTGCAGGTTATCTCATGTGATTTTCAATTGCATTTCACTGGGAATTCCCTGGAGGTCCAGTGGTTAGAACCCCATGCTTTCACTGCAAGGACTCGGGTTCAATCCCTGGTCGGGGAACTAAGATCCTGCAAAATTGTACTTCCCTAATGGTAAATAAAATTGATCATATGCTTATTAAGCCATTCATATCTCTTTTTTGACAATATGTCCATTTACATCTTTTGTTCATTTTTCAGCTTAGCTGTCTTCTTAGTATTGAGTTGGAAGACCTCATTCTCGTAGTAGTCTGTTGTATGAATGGTCATGGTTTGTTTTTTTCCTATAGATATCGCTTTAAGTTCTTCATGTTTATAGTAGGCAGAATATATTAGTATAGTAATGTATGTCACTGATATAAATAAGTAAACAAATATATTTGGGGGATACATCTTCAAATTATTTTGCTGAGGGGGGAATCAGTAAAGCTTGGTGACTCCTGGCTTGAGCCTTTATCCCCCTCCTGCCCTTCCTCACTAGCCTCATCTCATCCTTCAGGCCTATTCCAGCCATCTTGAGATTTGTAGAAATCCTGTTGAAAGCACGCTCCTCTGGCTGCCCTGGGGCCCCAAAGAGACTGACCAGTATCCCCTAACCAGTGGGGTAAACTGAGGCCCAGAGGAGGGCCACCTGGGGCAGTATCAGCACAACCTGACTTTCCAGGGCCCTCTGCCATGACCAGAGCCCTTTCCTTAACTTGGGGATACACAAGAAGGATGACACAATGATGTGTTCTCACTGGGGCTCCCTGACCCCCGCAGGGCATAAAGAGGGCAAAGTTCAAGAGTAGGGGCTGACGCTGCTTTTCACTCCTGCACACTGTCCTGTCCACCTTTCATCTGCATCTGCCCAGCCTGATGATGCGGCCTCACTCACACACCAAGCTAAGCTCGCCAAGGGACTGGACTCTGCTTGTCATTTCCTTCCTCTCTGGTTGGTCCTTTCATCTCCTTCATCATCTTCATCATCATCACTGCAGACTCTGTGTACCCCATATGTGACACACAGCATCCCATTCAATCTTCCTACCAATCTTGTGAGGTGGAACTTACTGGTTTCACATATTTTTAAAGCTTATTGCCTTTATTTTTTGATTTATAATTAGTTTGCGGCTGCTCTGGGTCTTTGTTGCTGTGTGCAGCTTTCTCTAGTTGTGGTGTCTGGGCTTCTCACTGCGGTGGTGTCTCTTGCTGCAGAGCAAGGGCTCGAAAACACAGGCTCTGTCGCTGTGACGCGCAGCTCCGTTACTCCACAGCATGTGGACTCTTCCCAGATCAGGGACTGGGCCCATGTCCCCTGCACTGGCAGGTGTATTGTCAACCACCAGACCACCAGCGACGTCCCTGCTCATTCCACTTTGCAGAAAAAGAAATGGAGGCTCAGGGAGGTTATGTGACTTATTCCCAGGGAGAGAGGAGGAATCCAAACACAAGTTTGACGAGAATTACAAACCCCACTTTTGACTGGATGCTGGTGAGCATGAAAATCTGCAAGGTTGCTCTGTAATCACACTTTGCACTTTCACTTTCCTCCTGAGGAAGCATTTCTACTGGAAAACTCCAGCCCTGTCTGAGCTGAACTAAAGGAAGAGGGATCTGTGGACACCAAGACAGCCCAGGGGGAAGGGGCAGGGAGGGGAGCAGAGGGTCAGGGCCCCTGGGGCTTCCAGTATCAGCTCCCAGCAGCTCAGATCTGATGACCCAGCCTCAGCTCCTGAACATCCATGAGTGTCTCCCAAATTCAATCCACACTCCTTTGCTTGGCATTCAAAGCCTTTCCCTCCTCCAGCTTCAGTTCCTGCTCCTCTCTGTGCTTGCCTCCAGGTTTCTGCTCACATTGTTCCCTGCACTCAGAATCCCCTTTCTTCCCCATTCCCCCAGATCCAACACTCAAACTCTGGTCATCCTTCAAGCTCCAGGCTACATGCATCCTTCCTTGATTCTTTAACTGGAGATGCCATCTCCCTCTCTGAATTCTCACAGCCCTTGGTTCATACATCTCTGAGGGCGTATTCCACCACCTCACCAGCAGTAAGTATTGATTGTTATCCTGCTCAGCAACTATCTCCCTTCTGACCATAACACCCTAGTCTTTCGTGGGAAATCTCGTATCCCTGAGCTTCAATCGTGTGATTCAGAAGAAGCTAACCACCCCAGGATCCAGAGGGGAGTCAGAGCTTTACATCTTCTCCCAAACCACTCCCATCCCACCACTGACCAGTACAGAGACTGGTTCAGCGATGGGCCTGAGATGGGCCAGTCAGAGTCAGTTAAATAAGGGCTTTTCTGGTGTGGCCAGGAAAGGGGCCCATTCTTTCAAGTGGGACTGACAATCACAGAATATGGTCCTAGGAATGTGAGCGTCCCTAAGAATAAAGCCAACATAGAGGAAGCAAAACCATGCAGAGTTCACATGACATGTGATAAGGACCTGGATCCAACCAAACCTGAAGCTGGAATCTCTTTGGCCATGGGGACAAAATAGTTCCTTTTTGATACTGATTCAGTTTGGATAACTTAAAACGTGGACTTAAGGCGCTAGCTAACTTAGGGGACCAACAGAAAATGAAAAGAAAAGATTTCAGCTTTGATAAACTATAGAATTTTGCAATCAGAAAATCTAGAGTCAGTGTTAATTTTGGCATACACACACACCACACATATATTTCAAAAAGTAACATTTCAGAAAATAACATTTGAAATGGAATGGCTTTCAGAAGTGAGACGCAGGCAATGTTTTCTCTCCAGAGGTCATGTTACTCGCAACTGAAAACTCCCAGACTGATTTACTCCCTGGTGTTCTGGTTTTCTAGTAGCTAATGTCCTACTTGAGCCTACAGGATGCAAGCTCCTGGAAGGCAAGGGCCAGGACCTCTGGCCTTTGTGCTCCCACAGCACTAAGCACAGGGCCAGACACACAGAGATGCTCAGAGATGAGCGTTTGAGAACTGGATGAGGAGTGAACGTTCTCACTGTCCTGGTTGTTCCCACTCCAGCCAAGAGCCAGCCCAGTGCCCTGAAACCCCCATTTTTCCCCAGGTCTGAACTAAAAGTGGGCAGTCCTGCCCTGAGCTTCCTGCCTGCCACACCCAGCCCATGGTTCCCGGTCAGCAGGGGCCAGAAAGCGGTGATTGCCCTGATTGCGAGAGCTCTGCCTCCCCAGGGATACATCTGAAAGACAATGTGAGGCTCAGAGAAACTTCCAGGCACTTTGGCCAGAATCTGGAGAGGAGCCAGTGGTGTCTGGGCCTTTGCTTCTGGAAGCTGTCTGCTGGGGCTGGAGACCGAAGGGCTGTGCCAAAGGCAGCTTTGGAAACCAGCAACAGGGAGAGAAGTCTGATGCAGAGGAGGAAACCAGAGCAAGAGGCCAGGCCCGGGGGCCCCTGCTGCTCAGGGGGCTCAGGAAGGCCCTTAGATTCCCCCATCTGCTGCTAAGTGCTTGCCTTTGGACAGTCATTCTTACTCTGGGCACAATACCATTCACAAAACAAAACATCTGGGACTTCCCCGGTGGTCCATAGTTGAGAATCTACCTGCCGATGCAGCGGACAACATTCGATGCCTGGTCCGGGAAGGTTCCACGTGCTGCGGGGCAACTAAACCCAGGAGCCACAGCTACTGAGAGCACGTGCTGCAGCTACTGAGGCCCGCCTGCCTAGAGCCGGTGTTCTGCAACGAGAGAAGCCACCAGAATGAGAAGCCCTAGCACTACAAGGAGGAGTAGCCCCCACTCGCCACAATTGGAGAAAGCCCATGTAGAGCAACAGAGACCCAGCGCGGCCATAAATAAACAAGTAAACTACTGTGTTGTCAACAGCCAGTGGGGTGAACAGTGATATATTTGGTGTCCTGTCTTGTGTGTTAGAGAGGAAAGGCTATGGCACGCTGTGGTAACAAACTAATCTCCAAATCGCAGCGGCTTAACCCAACAGAGGTGGATTTCCCATTCACACCGAGGTGCTGCAGGTGGGCTGTCTTTAGTACAACAACCAGAGGCCCAGGCTGCTTCCTCCTGGTGGCTCCTCCACCTCAAGCCGTGGCCGCCGTAGTCCTCACTAAAGGAAAAGAGAGAACAGGAGGGTCAGACACCCACCCTAAACGCCTTGGTCCAGATACGACACACCTCACTTCCATTCATAGCCCATTGATCAGTTAGTCACATGGCCCCAGTCTGCCGCTAGGAAGGCTGGGAAGGAAGGGGGGAGTACATGGCTATTTGGTTTGCCTGAAGCACCTCTGCCACACAGGTGTCCCAGGAGACAGAGGCATAAGGGAATTCACAGAATGTGAAGTTGTTTACCTACGCTTTAGCCCAACTCGTCTATTCACCAGGTCACTACGTGACCTGGCTATGACAAACCTAGACAGAATATTAAAAAGCAGAGATATCACTTTGCTGACAAAGGTCCATATAGTCAAAGCTATGGTTTTTCCAGTAGTCATGTATGGGTGTTGCGAGTTGGACCATAAAGAAGGCTGAGCACCAAAAAGTTGATGCTTTCAAACTGTGATGCTGGAGAAGACTCTTGAGAGTCCCTTGGATACAAGGNGCAGAGATATCACTTTGCTGACAAAGGTCCATATAGTCAAAGCTATGGTTTTTCCAGTAGTCATGTATGGGTGTTGCGAGTTGGACCATAAAGAAGGCTGAGCACCAAAAAGTTGATGCTTTCAAACTGTGATGCTGGAGAAGACTCTTGAGAGTCCCTTGGATACAAGGAGATCAAACCACTCAGTCCTAAAGGAAATCAACCCTGAATATTCGTTGGAAGGACTGATGCTGAAGCTGAAGCTCTAGCACTTTGGCCACTTGATGCGAAAAGCCAACTCATTGGACAAGACCCTGATGCTGGGAAAAATTGAGGGCAGGAGGAGAAGTGGGTGACAGAGGATGAGATGGCATCACTGGCTCAATGGACATGAGTTTAAAGCAAACCCTGGGAGATACAGAGGGTTAGGGAAGCCTGGCGTGCTGCAGTCTATGGGGTCACAAAGAGTCAGACACAACTCAGTGACTGAAAAGTTCATTTCTCTGAATTTTGCTTTCCTTGCCTGCAAAATGGGGACAAAATCAGAGTCCTTAGCTCATTAGATTGTTGGGAAGAGCAACTGACAACGCATAGTGCTTTGCTATGCCTGGCACGTGGTAAGCACTAATAAATGGCAGTACTTGGGGGAATCCCCTGGTGGTCCAGTGGTTACAACTCAGCGCTTTCAAGGTCATGGGCCCTCCTTCCACCACCGGTCAGGGAACTGAGATCCTGCAAGCCGCAGAGTGCAGCCTAAATAAATAAACAAATGACTATTTAATTAGTCTCATTTTGTTTATAAATTGGAAGATCCTCGATATATGATGATTGAAAAACATAGCTGAGGGGACTTCCTTGGCAGTCCAGTGGTTATGACTTCGCCTTCCAACACCAGGAGTGCAGGTTCAATCCCTTGTCGAGGAGCTAAAACACCACATGCTTAGTGGCCAAAAAATTAAAACATAAAACAGAAACAATATGTAACAAATTCAATTAAGACTTATAGAATGGTCCACATCAAAAAAAAAAAAAACCTATCTTCAAAAAGAAAAATATAACTGAGACACCGTCAAAGCTTGCATCAGGCCTGGTGTCTCCCTTTCTCCAGCTGGTCCCCTTCTCCACTCAGCCCAGGAGGGCTGAGCAGAGCCCTTTGCTCTCCTTGGCACCCTCTTGAAGAACCTATAAGGACTGGAGGGTGTGACACTTCTGCCCCCTCCCCCAAGGGTCCACATATCCAAAGCCTCAGTGTTGGTTGTGGGCAGAATCTCTTGGTCTTCATTTAAAGAAATTCCAAACATTAAGACCAGGCAAGAAAGGGGGAGATGTCCCCCAATTATTCTTGCTCAAGTTTACAGCAAATGAGATCCTCAGAAAATGGAAAACTTCAGCATGGGTATTAAAGTCCCTAAAAAGCTTCGTGGAAGAGGTCAGATTTAGGCAAGTGTCTTAGAAGGAGAGGAACTTGGGTGGCTGAGTAAGGTGGAAAGTGACATCAGGGACAGCGGAAGGCATGAGTCCGAATTGGGGATGGGGTGGGGAATAGCCCTTCACACACAAACTGCCCTCTATAGTTTAAAAAGAAAGACTGGTGGGACAAGGTAATGGGACTCAGGGATTTCTCTGATGGTCCAGTGGCTAAGACTTTGCACTCCCAGTGCAGGGGGCCCTGATGCGATCCTTGGTCAGAGAACTAGAGCCCACAAGCTGCAAATAAGAATTCACTTGCCAAGACTCAAGATCCCAACTAAAGAACACGAGTGCCACAATGAAGATCAAAGATCCCGAGAGCCGCATCTAAGACCTGGCACAGCCCAGTGAATAAATAGCTTTTCTAAATGCAGTAGGACTCAGTGGCAGGGCCAGCAAAATTCAAGCTCTCCCTTCCAGTGTCATGCTGTCACTGGAAAACAGTTGCAGAGCCAGGGACCACATTTCCCAGGCTCCCTTGTATCTCAGTGTGGCTCCAGACAGATTTCTGCCAATAGACTGTGAGCTGAAGTATGTGTACCCTGTGTGCCAAGGCTTCTGAGATATGGTTATGCATTTTGTGGGGTTTCTTCCCCTCCCACCAGAAGGGTGCCAAGGATGACAGGCCAGGGGATAGTAGAGCCTCAAAATGCAAAAATCCTGGTCTCTAAACTCCTGTGTGGAAGAACCTACAAACCAAATGCTATAAACTATACACAAGTGAGATGGAAACAAGCTGCATTTGTGGGGGTGGGGTAGGGGTTACTTGTTACAGCAATTTGTTGTTGATTAGTCAATAATTAGTGTCCAATTCTTTTCAATCCCATGGAATATAGTCCACCAGGCTCCTCCCTCCATGGGATTTCCCAGCAAGAACACTGGAATGGCTGTCACTTCCTTCTCCAGGGGATCTTCCTGACCCAGGGATCAAACCTGAGTCTCCCACATTGGCAGGCAGATTCTTTACCACTGAGCCACCAGTGAACCCCCAGCACTGTCTTGACACTGAAAGTCGCTCAGTTGTGTCCAGTTCTTTGGGACCCTATGGACTATAAAGTCCATGGAATTCTCTAGACCAGAATACTGGACTGGGTAGCCTTTCGCTTCTCCAGGGGATCTTCTCAACCCAGGGATCGAAGCCAGGTCTCCCACATTGCAGGCAGACTCTTTACCAGCTGAGCCACAGGGGAAGCCCAAGAATACTGGAGTGGGAAGCCTAATCCTTCTCCAGTGGATCTTCCCGACCCAGGAATCAAACTGGGGTCTCCTGCATTGCAGGCGGATTTGTTATCAACTGAGGTATCAGGGAATCCCTTAAAGGAAGTAACTCCCCTTCCTGAAGGGGAGTTGGGAGCACTGTGGGGAGTACAGAGGGGTGATGGCTCCCCTCCTCGGCACTGCCGCTGTCCCCCACCCACAGCCATTTTGCCCAGCATCCGGGCAGCTCCCGTGCATCCCGCCCTTCCCACACCCCTCCCCGTGAAACAGGGACAAGACCCAGGATGGGGGGGGTGGGGCTTGGGCTTATTGTTTTTTCCTTGGAAAAAAAAAATCTTTGAAATCTTTCCTCAGAGCACGAGTTGGAAGTTTTGGCCCTTGTGAGAGGTGTGGGCAGCTGACTCTATAATTGGGTGGGGCGACATTAAGAAATGGGGTAGGAGAAGCCATTGAGGGTGGGGGCTGTCCTGGGAAAGCCAGCCCAGAAGTTTGGCAGTTTTGAGCAGATTAAATCCCAGGTATTTCAGCCTCTCTCTCCTCCTTGCCGGCTGGGTCAGTGAAGGACACATTTCCTCATAGAGAGGGCAGAATATGCCACTTGTACCACCAAGGCCAGCTTACCTGTCCACAAAGGACCACGCTCAGCCCAGGCCATAGAGGCAGCAGCCCCACTAGAGGGCTAGTTGAATGATGTTGGGGAGGAGAACACAAGAGCAATTTCCCAAGGATGCTTGGCACTGGCCTGCCTTCCCTTCCCAGGAGGATAGTAAGGAAGGACGTCCCTTCTCAGGAACAGGACCGAGAAAGGAAATCAGTCTTCCACGCTATGTTGTGCCTCTCTTCCTCCCATTACATGGCCACGGTATTCTTGACCCTCTCAGACCCTCTGCAATTCCCTGTAAATAAAGAGCACCGCCCTACCCCCATTTCCCACACCTAGGATCTCCTGTGGGTTGTCTTTTCTGTTACTGTTCTGGCACTCAGCTCTGCTGCCAACAATGGAAAATGAAATCTGAAAAATTTCCATTTCCAGTAGCTTTTTTTTGGCTGTGATCATACCCCTTTTTCCCCCACTAAAATACAGGCAATATATTATCTCATATAAAGACAAATTCAGAGTTAGGACAGTTCTAGGTGTGTAAATTCAGCAGCTTAACAATATTATCTATCAGGAACCTGGTTCTTTCTACCTCTCCACCATTCCTCCTTCAGCAAGCTGCTATATTTCCTTAGGATGACTAACCTCATACGACCTTAACCTTTTGATTTTAGTTCCCTAGCCAGGGATCGAATCCTGGCTCCCTACAGTGGAAGCACAGAGTCCAGTCACTGGACCACTGGGAAATCCTTGCAATAGAATTTTTAAAAACAACATTAACTACTTTGGGAAAATTTTCACAAATTATGTGTAAGACCTCAGCACTGAAGTCTACAAAATATGGCTGAGGAAAAAAATATATATATATTGCTGAGAAAAATTCCAGAAGTCCTAAAGAAATGGAGTGCTATATTCATGGATTGGAAGACTCGATATCGTTGAGATGTCAGTTCCCTCCAAAATGATTTTTAGATGCAATTCAATCTCAATCATAATCCCAGCAGATTCTTTCTTAAAAATTGACATGTTGATTCTAAAATTTTTATGGAAATGCACAGGACCTAGGATATTCAAAGCATCTTAAAAGGAAGAACAAAGTGGAGAATTTGCCTACCTGTCATTATGAACTACAAGACTACAGTAATTGAGATATTGCAGCACTATCATAAGGATAAATGACAATGCAATAGAAAAGAAAACAGAAATAGACCCACAACTAAACAGACATTTGATTTTTTTTTATAAAGTCACCAAAGCAATCCAAAGGGAAAAGGGAAGTCTTTTTAATGATTCATTTTAGAACAACTGAAAATTAATATAAAAAATTAATTATTCCCTCCCTCACACCATTCATAAAACTTGATTTGTAATGAATCATAGACTTCAATCAAAAGTTAAAATTCTAGAAGAAAATATAGGAGAATATCTTTGAGACTTGGAGGTAGGCAAAGGTATCTTTAAAAAGATTATAGAAAGAAATAACTTTTTTTTAAGTTATGGAACCCTTCACGAATTTGCATGTCATCCTTATGCAGGGGCCATGCTAATCTCATTGTCATTTCAATTTGAGTATATGTGCTACCAAAGTGAGCATGAAATGACTGCTTTTTAAAAGTTTGAAGAATTAAAATAAAATAAAATAAAATAAAAGTTTGAAGAATTAGATTTCATAAAAATGAAATCTGCTCATCAAAATACACCATTTGGTGTAGTATAGACAAGACTTCCATCAGTTCAGTCATTCAGTCATGTCTAACTCTTTTCAACCCCATGAACTGCAGCACGCCAGGCTTCCCTGTCCATTACCAACTCCCAGAGCTTACTCAAACTCATGTCCATTCAGTCAGTGATGCCATCCAACCATCTCATCCTCTGTTGTCCCCTTCTCCTCCTGCCTTCAATCTTTCCCAGCATCAGGGTCTTTTCCAGTGAGTCAATTCTTCCCATCAGGTGGCTAAAGTACTGGAGTTTCAGCTTCAGCATCAGTCCTTCTAATGAATATTCAGGACTGATTTCCTTTAGAATGGACTGGTTTGATCTCCTTGTAGTCCAAGTGACATTCAAGAGTCTTCTCCAGCACCGCAGTTCAAAGGCATCAATTCTTCAGCACTCAGCTTTCTTTATAACTCTCACATCCATACATGACTACTGGAAAAACCATAGCTTTGACTACATGGACCTTTGTTGACAAAGTGCCGTCTCTGGTTTTTATTAGGCTGTCTAGGTTGGTCATAGCTTTTCTTTCAAGGAGCAAGTGTCTTTTAATTTCATGGCTGCAGTCACCATCTGCAGTGATTTTGGAGCCCCCCCAAAATAAAGTCTGTCACTGTTTCCACTGTTTCCCCATCTATTTGCCATGAAGTGAATGCCATGAAGGTAGTCGTTCCTTTCTCCAGGGGATCTTCCCAAACCTGGGATCAAACCTGGGTCTCCCACACTGCTGGTGGGTTCTTTACCAGCTGAGCCAGCAGGGAAGCCTAGACAAGACTTAGGCTGTGAGAAAATATTTGCAAAATATTTTGACAATATTTGACAAAGGACTTGCAGAATATGTAAAGAATCCCTACAACCCAATGAAAAATAAAATCCCAATTTTTTAAATAGACAAAAGATTTGAATAAAAACTTAATAAAGGGAGATATACAGATGGCCAAGAAGCACATGAAAAACTGCTTAACATCATTCATCATCAGGAAAATGCAAAATAAAACCCTCAACGACACCAATATACACCTACCAGAATAACAAATTAAAGACTGACAACATCAAATGTTGACAAAGAGGTGGAGCAGTCAGAACTCTCAGACATTGTTGGTAAGGATATAAAACGGTACAATCACTTTGGATAAAGATCTGGCAGTTTCTCAAAACAAAAGCCACCCATGATCCAGCAGTTTCACTTCTAGCTATTTAACTAAGAGAAATGAAAGCATGTGTCCTCAAAACAACTCATACCAAAGTGTTCACAGACACTTTATTCATAATCTCTGAAAACTAGAAATAGTTCCAGTGACTATCAATGGAATAATACATAATTCTTCTGTTA
This sequence comes from Oreotragus oreotragus, assembly GCA_006410675.1. Taxonomy (NCBI): domain Eukaryota; kingdom Metazoa; phylum Chordata; class Mammalia; order Artiodactyla; family Bovidae; genus Oreotragus; species Oreotragus oreotragus. The sequence goes on along the minus strand of SJYX01003594.1, from coordinate 40,919 downwards.
TAATCATATAATGGGACATGACTTAGCCATAAAGTGGGATTAACTACCAATACATACAACACCATGAATGAATCTCCCATTTTGCCCAGAGGAAAAATCTATACATAGAAGAGTGCGTATAATAGGATTTTAATTCTATGAAGTACTAGAACAGGCAAAACTAGTCTATGATGGGGAGAATGCCTAGGTGGGGAGAGGAAGGGACCCACTAGGAAGGAGAATAGAGAACTTTCTGGGGTGATGGTGATATACTGCGTCTTGATAGAGGTTTGAGTTTTATAGGCACAGGCATCTGTCAAAGTTCACCTAATGTATTCATATAATTAAGATATGTGCCTTTTTTATGGGTTTCCAAGGTGACTCAGTGATAAGTTTCAGTCCCTGAGTGGCGCAGATCCCCTGTAAAAGGAAATGGCAATCCACTCTTGTATTCTTGCCTGGAAAATTCCATGGGCAGAGAAGCCTGGCAAGACAAGATAAACAAATATTGAACTTCAGTTAATTATATACAGCCTAAAGTGTTTAGGGGTAAATTATGCTAGGTAAATTTTCCTTGAAATGGGTTAAGAATTCTTTCTCTTTTTGTTTGTTTTTTTTTGTTTGTTTGTTTTTTTATCCATGCCGTATGGCTTGCAGGATCTTAGTTCTCAACCAGGGACTGAACCCAGGCCTGCAGCAGTGAAAGCATAGAGTGCTAACCACTGTGCGGGCATGCACGCTAAGTTGCTTCTGTCGTGTCCAACTCTGTGTGACCCTATGGACTGTAGTCCTCCAGACTCTATCCATGGGATTCTCCAGGCAAGAACACTGGAGTGGGTTGCTAACCACTGTACTGCCAGGGAATTCCCTCAAAAATTTTTTTTAATGGAGGGATAGGTGAATAGGTGGGTGGGTGGGTGGATGGATGGATGGATGGATGGAAAGGAAGAGAAAGAGAGAGATGTACAGATAAATGATTAAACAAAATGAAATGTTAATAGTAGAACCTCAGTGGTAGGTATGTGAAAACTCATATGCAATTGTTTTTCAAATTTTCTGTATATTTAAAATTTTTCATAATAAAATGTTTGGGGGGAAAAAGGCAAATAGATTTTCATCAACCCAGTCTGGACTAATTTCCCTGTTTCTAAAAGACCACTGAGCTCCACACCCTTAGTCACATCATTCACTGAAAATCATTGTTGAGCCACCATCACTCAGACGCTCGTCCCAATCTACCCAATCCCTCTCCTCCCTTTTCCAAACCCTCCCCCCGGGGCTCTCTGGAACTCCCACTCTACCAGTTCTGGAAATCTGCCCCCACTTCCTGGCCCTAATGGAAACCAAGCTCTCCCGTGAGATACTGCTTCCTGCTCAAGAGGAAGCTACATTTTCTCTTATATTCCAAGTGCCTCAGAGCTGGGAGGTGCAGGTTGGGAGTTAATTTCCCCCATTCCCCATGACTCCTTCAAAGTCATCTGTCTTCCTTCCTCCCTTAAAAACTCGAGTTCTGGACTTCCCCAGTGGTGCAGTAGCTGGGAATCCGCCTGCCAGTGCAGGGAAGGCAGATTTGACCCCTGGCCCAGGAAGGTCAGGTCTCCCTGGTGTGTTCCTTGTGAACTGGGCTTCCCTGGTGGCTCAGTGGTAAAGAATCTGCCTGCAGTGCAGGAGATTTGCGGGGTAAAGAATCTGCCTGCAGAGATATGAGTTCCATCCCTGGGTCAGGAAGATCACCTGGAGAAGGAAATGGCCACCCACTCCAGCATTCTTGTCTAGAGAATGCCATGGACAGAGGAGACTCGAGGGCTATAGACCATGGGGTCACAAAGGGTCAGACACGACTGAGCGACTAAACAACACCCACCAGGAAGATTCCATGCGGCGTGGGGCAGCTAAGCCCAAGCACCACAAGTACCGGGCCCCAACCCTAGAGCCAGCACGCCGAAGCAACAGAAGCCGCTGCTACTAGAGAAAGCCTGAGCACAGCCACAAAGACCCAGCGCAGCCAAAGGAAAGGAAAAATCCCTCTAGTTTCTTCTACGTTCAAACCAACTAGCTAACCCTTTATGCCTCTCCCCAGTGGGCCCACCTGCCTCCTGACCAACCTCCTAGTTCACGGGGAACTCTAGCTTCAGGCCCATGGGTCACTCCCATACCGCGTGACCTCACCATCCACAGAGGTGACATTAAAAAACAAACAACATGTCTATTTGGCTGAACCAGGTGTTAGTTGCTCCCTGCAGGATCTTTAGCTGTGGCATGCAAACTCTTGGTTGCAGCATGTGGGTGCTGCTTCCCTGCCCGGGGATCAGACCCTGGCCCCCTGCGCTGGGCGTGTGGAGTCTTAGCCACTGGATCACCAAGGAAGTCCCAGGGGTGCCTTTTCAATTCTCCGGCCTCTCTGTTACTTGACCTCCTCACCTCCAGAGGTATTTCCCTCCACACCATCCCAGTCACCCACTCCCCAGGCACATTCTAGACGCTGTCCCAGCTCTGACTTCTGCATTTCAGGCATCCCACCCTCAGATAGCATCTCCCTGCCCTCCAGCTCTGACTCTCCGCCTCTCACTGCGCCAGTGCTTCACCATCTCCAGTCCGACTGTTCCCTCATTTTTCCTCCACAGCCTCCTTTTTTATTTCTTTCCTTCCTTCCTAACAAAATATCCTGCCTCCTTTTCCTGCTTTAGTTTTTCCTGTAGCATTTACTACCTTCTAATGCCAATACACCCCGGAGGAGGGCACGGCAACCTACTCCAGTATTCTTGCCTGGAGAACCCCGTGGGCAGAGGAGCTCCGAGGGCTACAGTCCATGGGGTTGCAAAGTATCAGACACGACCGAGTAACTAAGCACGAGCAGTGCCAATGAAACCTACTTATTCATTTCATTGTTGACTCTCTCCATCCGGGAGAAGGCATGCTCTGTGAGGTGTTCTTGTCTGTTTAATCACTGCTGTAACCTCAGCACCTAGAACAGGACCGTGGCTTGCAGTAGGTGCTCAATGAAGGCCTGTAAAGAGAAAGGGAAAAATGAAGAGAGAGTGGGCCAAGGGGGAGACAGCTTTAACTAGAAAACAGAAGCAAGCCCTCAGGAGCACCCTCCCCGTCCCGCTTCCCCTCCTGAACCATGTTCTCCAACTCCTTGCGACACCTGGAAAAGTGTCCCCGCTCCTCGCCAAGATCATTTGCTCCACAAGGGCTCTGGATGCCATCTCTCCTCAGCTTCTCAAGAACTGGACTTCTGGACTTCCCCGGTGGTCCAGTGGCTAACACTCTGAGCTACCAATGCAGGGGGCCCAGGTTCGATCCCTGGTCAGGGAACTGGAGCCCACATGATGCAACTGAAGAGTTCAACTTCTACAGTGAAGATCAAAGGTGCTGCGTGCTGCAACTAAGCAAGACCCAAGGCAGCCCAATAAAGAAACAGATATTTTAAAACAAAAAGAAAGAAAGGAGAAAAGAACCGGCTCCTGAACTACTCTACCCTCTCTGTCATCTCTAAATTCTCCTTCTGAACGAAATCATTTCACTCACCTCTACCATCTCCCATCTTTTCAAATTCCTCTTTTTACCTCAGATGCATATCCAGCTACTGTGCCATTTCTTTGCTCCTTCTGCCTCGATTCCCATTCATTTTTCAACCCACGTTAGCAGACATCTCAGCCCAGGAAGTGGTATTTGGGATGGGCAATCACGTGCCAGGACAAAATGGAGAAACGTAAAAAGGCGGGGTTCCCAGTGACGCTGAGAAAGACAGGACTCAGTTCAGTTCAGTCGCTCAGTCGTGTCCGACTCTTTGCGACCCCATGAATCGCAGCACGCCAGGCCTCCCTATCCATCACCATCTACCGGAGTTCACTCAGACTCACGTCCATCGAGTCCGTGACAACCTGCCTCCAGGCTTCTATTTGGTGTGAGCGAAGAGAGTTCTCTCTTGTTTAAGCCATTGGTATTTTGGGTTTTCCTTTGTATCAACAGAGTGGATCCCAAATGATAGGTCTTTTTTTTTTTTTAAGGGTTTTGGACTGTGCTGGGCCTTCATTGCTGCATGTAGACTGTCTAGCTGCGGCGAGCGGGGCTACTCTCCGTTTTGATGCTCTAGAAGCCCTGGACAACCCGCCTCCAGGCTTCTATTTGGTGTGAGTGAAGAGAGTTCTATCTTGTTTAAGCCATTGGTATTTTGGGTTTTCCTTCGTATCAACAGAGTGGATCCCAAATGATAGGTCTTTTTTTTTTTTTTAAGGGTTTTGGACTGTGCAGGGCCTTCATTGCTGCATGTAGACTGTCTAGCTGCGGCGAGCGGGGCTACTCTCCGTTTTGATGCTCTAGCTTCTCATCACGGTCGCTTCTCTTGGTGCGGAACACGGCACCTGGTGAACAGGCTTCAGTGACTGGCTGAGTGGGCTCAGTAGCTGTGGTTCCCAGGGTTAGCCGCTCTGGGCATGTGGGATCTTCCCAGACCAGGGATCAAACCAGGGTCCCCTGCATTGCAAGGTGGCTCCTTAACCACTGGCCCACCAGGGAAGCCCCAAAGATGGATTTTATCTCTCCTCTGATTCTGCAGGCCAATGACTATATTTCTTTTCTTCAAAATGCTTTGCAAANGCTCTGGGCATGTGGGATCTTCCCAGACCAGGGATCAAACCAGGGTCCCCTGCATTGCAAGGTGGCTCCTTAACCACTGGCCCACCAGGGAAGCCCCAAAGATGGATTTTATCTCTCCTCTGATTCTGCAGGCCAATGACTATATTTCTTTTCTTCAAAATGCTTTGCAAACAGAGATTCTAAAGAAATGTTTCTTGGAGTAAATGAGATCTGGAAAATTAGGCAGAGGCGTCAAACCAGAGGACCACACGGAGCACTCGCCTAGCGTTTGCATCCCAGGTTCCTCTGTTGGGTCCACCAGCTTGTGGTCATGGTGGATTGAGCAAGGCAAGGGAAAACGTACTGAGGAAGTAAGAGGAAGTGAGAAGCTGCAGGTTTGATTCATACTTGGTTTCATTCTGTTTGTGTCTAAGCTGATGAACTTTATCAGTCAGAGGGTGTGATGGAGTTCCACTTACAGGTTTCTTTTCTTTTTGTAACAGCTTTGTATAACTCACATATTATACCATTCACCCATATAGAGTGTACAACTCAGTGGTCTTTAGTATATTCACAGACTTGTGCAACCAACACCACAGTCCATTTGAGAACATTTTCATCACCTTAGAAAGAAACCCTATACCCTTTAGCAGTTGTTCCGCATTTCACCACCCTACCCCAACCCTAAGCAAATACTAATCTACTTTCTGTCTGTATAGACTTACTTATTCTGGAAATTTCACGTACATGGGTCATACAGTATGTGACCTTTTGTGTCTGGCTCCCTTCCCTCTGCATAATGTTTTCAAAGTTCATCCATGTTGTAGCATGAATCAGTACTTCATTCCTTTTCATTGTTGAACAATATTCTAACTTTCACTGTATGGCTAGGTCATGTTTGTTTATCCATTCATTAGCTGATGGACATTTGGTTGTTCCTCAGTTCTGAGTTGATATGAATAATACTGCAGAAAACAGTCATGTACACAATTGTATGTGATTGTATGTTTTTAGGGAATGGAACTCCTCGATTATATGGGAGCCCTGTGTTTACCCTTTTAAGGAACTCACCCCTCTGGCCTATAACTGCTGTGATGCCATCTATCAGAGGTTTGTCGGGGCCTCCATCAGGATCAGAGTTTCTAGCTGTTTTCCATCACTTATGTTCCCACCAGCAGTGTTATTTCCCCACACCTCACCAGCAGTTATTATCTGTTGTTACTGTTAGTATCCTAGTGGGTGAGAAGTCATATCTCATTATGGTTTTGATTTGCATTTATTTATCTTATGATTATGATGTTGAGGAGCTTTTCATGCATTTATTGCCCATTTGCATGGTTTTTTTGCGGGTGTCTATTCAGGTCTTCTGCTTATTTTTAATTGGGTTGTCTGTCTTTTCATTATTGAACTATGATTTGTAAATATTTTCTCCCATCCTATGGGCTGTCTTTCACTTTCTTGATGGTATCCTTTAAAGCATAACAGTTTTAATTTTGATGAAATCCAATGTATCTATTCTCTTCTTCTGTTGCTTCTGCTTTGGTGCTGTATTTAAGAAACGAGTGCCTAATCTGCGGTCATGAAAACGCGTCCCTGTGGTATGTCACGGGAGTTTTGGAGGTTTGTTGTTACTGTTATTCTCATCGATCACTTTTTTTTTAATTGAAGTATAATTGCTTTACAATGTTGTGTCAGTTTCTGCTGTACAACAGTGAGTCAGCTGGAGGAGTGCGAGGGACTGTATACACGTATATAAACACACACACACACACACTGGCTCCCTGGTGTTCCTCCCTCCCACCTCTAGACCACCACAGAGCACGAGCTGAGCTCCCTGTGCTGCAGCAGCTCACTAGCCGGCTGTCACACACGCGGTAGTGCATGTGCCAGTGCCACTCCCTCAACTCGCCCCACCCTCCCCTTCCCCCTCTGTGTCCACAGGCTGTCCTGGGAGTCTCTATCCCTGCCTTGCAAACAGACTCATTCAGTACCATTTCTCTAGATTGCATATATACCGAGATTTGTTTTTCTCTTTCTGACTTACTTCACTTTGTATGATAGACTCTAGGTTCATCCACATCATTACAAATGACCGAATTTTGTTCCTTTTTATGGTCTTAGCTCTTACATTTAAGCCTTTGATTCACTTTTAGTTCATTCTTATATAGTGTATGAGGTAGGGATCCAATTTCATTCTTTTATATGTGGATATCCAGTTGTTCCAGCACCACTTGATGAAATTCTTCCCCCATTGAATTGCTTTGGCATCCATGCCAAAAATCAATTGACCGTAAATGTGAGGGTTTATTTCTGGACTCTCAATTCTATTCCATTGATCTCTATGTCTATCCTTATGCCAGTACCACATCATCTCGATTGCTGCAGCTTTGTACCAAATTTTGAAATTGAGAAGTGCAAGTTCTCCAACATTATCCTTTTTCAAAATAGTTTTGAATTCTGAACCCCTTATATTTTCATACTAATTTAGAGTCAGTTTCTGGAAATAAGACAGCCGAGACTTCCATAAGAACTGCGTTGAATCTAAAAATAAATTTACCATCTCAACAATGTTAAATCTTCTAACCCACAAATAGGGGATATCTTTTCACTTATTAAAGAAACTAAATCTTCTTTAACATCTTTCAGCAATGTTTTGTAGTTTTCAAGAGTATGAAGTTTGCACTTCTTTTTTTAAATTTATTTTTGGCCTCACCCCAGGACATGCAAGATCTTAAGTTCCTCAGCCAGGGATCGAATGCAAACCCCTTGCAAAGGAAGTGTGGAGTCTTAACCCCTGGACAGCCAGTGAAGTCCCTGCACTTATTTTGTTAAATTTGTTCCTAAGTAATTTATTCTTTTTTATGCTATTGTCAATGGAATTATTTTCTTTACGTTCAGATGGTTCATTACAACTGTATAAAATACCATTGATTTTTGTATTCTGAAATCTCATTATGCTTGCTTATTAGTTCTACTAGTTTTTTAGTGGATTCCTTAGGATTTTCTATATAAAAGATCATGGTACCTGAGAATACAGATACTTTTACTTCTTCCTTTCCAATATGGATGCCTTTTATTTCATTTTCTTCCCTAATTGCCCAGGCTAAAACCTCCAGATCCTCCAAATGGGGGATTTTTGAACAGCTTTTTTGAGGTATAATTGGTATATAATTTATTTAATGCATACAGTTTGATAAATTTGGACACACTGATGAATTGCATACACCCATGAAATCATCACTGCTGCTGCTGCTTCTAAGTTGCTTTAATTGCGTCTGACTCTTTGCTACCCAATGGACCATAGCCCGCCAGGCTCCTCTGTCCATGGGACTCTCCAGGCAAGAATGCTGGAGTGGGTTGGCATGTCCTCCTCCAGGGGATCTTCCAGAACCAGGATCAAACTCAAGTTTCTAACATCTCCTGGACTGGCAGGCAGGTTCTTCACCACCAGCACCACACAGGAAGCTCAACCATCCCTGTGGTTAAGGTAATAAATCTCCAAAAGTTCCTTCCTGGATTTTTGTTTTATTTTGTCTGTGTGTGTGTGGTAAGGACATTGAACATGAATAAAATCTACCCTCTTAACAAAGATTTTAAGTAAACAATGTTGTTGTTTAGCCCCTAAGTTGTGTCCAACGTTTTTGCGACCCCGTAGACTGTAGCTCGCCAGACTCCTCTGTCTATGGGATTTCCCAGGAGAGAATACTGCAGTGAGTTGCCATTTCCTTCTCCAGGGGATCTTCCCCGCCCAGGAACTGAACCTGTGTCTCCTGCATTGGCAGGTGGGTTCTTTACTACTGAGCCATCAGGGAAGCCACATACAATATGTTAACTCCAGGCACCATGTTGTACAGCAGATCTCTAGAATTTAGTCATCTTGCATAACCGAAACTTTATGCCCATTGAACAACAGCTCCCTATTTCCCCTCCCTCAGCCCCTGGCAACCACCATTCTACACTTTGCTGAGTACAGTGTTGAATAGAAAAGGCAAAAGTGATCATATTTGTTTTGTTCCTGATCTCAGAGGGAAACCATTCAGTCTTTCACCATTTAAAAAAACCTACTGTGGGGTTTTCATAGATTCCTTTTATCAAGTTATGGAAATTCCTTGTTATTGCTAGCTTGAGTGTTTTCGTCATGAAGGGATGCTAGATTTTGTCAAATGCTTTTTTTGTATGTATTGACATAATCATATGCTTTTTGTTTTTAATTCTTTTGGTACAGGATGTTGAACCAACCTTGCATTTTTAGGGTAAATCCCACTTGGTCATGATGTATAATTCTTTTGACTTGTTGCTGGATTTAGTTTGCTAGCATTTGGATGAGGATTTTTTTTCATGTATATTCATGCTCTATATTGGTCTGCAGTTTTCATGTGGTGTCTTTGCCTGGTTTTGTTATTAGCACAATACTAGCCTCATAGAATGAGTTGGAATTGTCTAGGTTTCTTTTTCACTCATCTTCTGGTCAAGTTTATCTCTTGATCTTTACAGTATTCTGAGAAAATAGCCAAGGCCTAGGAAGGTTTATCTGGGGTTCTTAACTTGAGCATGCATCACGATCAACTGGAAGCTTGTTCGAAGCAAATTCCTGGAGCATGGCTCCAGAGACTCACTCAGGAAGTTTACAGGAGGACAAGTGACTGTATTTCTAACAAACATTCCCCTAGAGCGTCTGAGATGAGGCTCTCTCACTTCAGTTCAAGAAACACTGATAAAATTGCCCAAGTTGATCCAGATTAGCAGCCTCAGAGGCTAGGCTAAGAAAGTAATGTTTCCTTTTTCTTGAACTATTTTTTAAAATATGTATTTATTTGTTTTGGCTATGCCAGGTCTTAGTTGCAGCACGTGGGATCTAGTTCCCTGACCAGGAATTTATCCCCCTGCATTGGGACCACAGAGTCTTAGCCACTGGACCACCAGGGAAGTCCCAAGAAAGTAATGTTTCTTTATATAGGAGTCTCAGAGCCTTCAGAGTGTTCATGTCCCTCATGAATATCTAAAGGGGAAGTAAAGTACGCACTGTTTCCCACACTTATTGTCCACAAAAACCTTTTATTTGGTGAGGAGCAACACACAGAACTGATGTTCCATAGAGCATTCTCTGGGAAACACTGCCCCCAGAATTACTCAAATATCCCTCTGAACTCTCAAGGAGCTTTGTTCTAAACACTCACCCCTCTGGCCAGCAGTTGCTTGTATATGTGTGGCTGTGTCAGAGGTCTGTCCAAGCTTCAATTAGGGTTAGATAAGTTAGGCATTTGCCTCAAGAGTGAAATTTCAGGAAGTGCCAAAAACTCAATAATCAAGATAAATTATTATTTAGAGGATATCTGGAGGATGGGTCAACCAGATAGCCCATCAGTCAGTCCATGGGGTATGAGTGGAAATAACAGTGTAGGGGAGCTTAATGATCACTGTGTGTAGGACCAAGAGCCAGGGTCTGTCCAGGCGAGTCAAGTCCCAGAGCAGCAGGATAGTGGAGCCAGGTCTGTTGTTTGTTTCCTCCATTGACTGTGACCCTTTCCAGAGTGGGAGCAAGTCTCTCTCACCTCTGAACCCCATTCTGAATCCCCAGTGTCCGAAGCACAAACTGGCCCCACTTCCTTCCAGGAAGAGCACAAAGATAAGGCTACGTTTCCTTACCTCCTAACTCTTCCTTGAGCATCGAACCTAGAGTTCCACACAAGGAGATTCAGCCACTTCGTATTTTGAGGTGACTGAAAGCTTCCCAGGCTATCTGAGCTGTCTTCATGATGGTGCCGCGCTTTGGATGGGCTCCCAAATCTGAACTGGGGAGAGAGGGGCTGGGTGCCAGAGAATTTCTGGGAAAAGTCTGTCCTTTCCCAAATACCCTTCCTCTTTGTGTCCAACGGAGCTTGACCTCAATGTGCAAGTTCTAACATTCAAAAAACTTGGGCTGATTGGGCTGACGCTAGATGTTTGTGATTTGTGCAATCATCATGACCTGATTGGGCTCTGTGACAGGAAGGCCATCAGCCCTGACCTGGGAAAAAAAAATCTGAAAGCCAAGAGTGGTTGCCCAGGGGTACCTTCCTGGGGCCATCCTTCAGGCTGATTCCAGGGCATTTCCCTACCTCAACCATACTCACTGTCTCATTAAAATTGCTTTCTAGGGACTGACCTGGTGGTCCAGGGCTAAGACTCTGAGCTTCCACTGCAGGGGCCCCAGTTTGGATCCCTGGTCAGGGAACAAGATCCCAAATGCCACAACTAAAGATCCCATATCCCACAACTAAGACCAGATGTGGCCAAATAAATAAATATTAAAAAAATAAAATTGCCTCCTAGGCCTCCTGTCTCTTCCTTGGAATTTCCATTTCTTCTTTCTTCCAAGAACTATACAATTTCGTCAATTAATTGGTCGCCCCCAGAATAAGAACAAGGTTCCCTTGAAATATCTTTTGTCAAAATCATTACAGGGGCTCCATGTTGACCTGCTCAAGAGAGGAAACATGTTCACTCTCTTAGGCAACATCTAAATAGATAAGCCTCCAGCTGATTATAGAAGATTCTCATCTATCCCATAAAAAGCTGATCCCCCATGACCTCTACTTATCAACACCTCATAAGTTTACTATGAGTTGCTTCATAACCTCAAAAGTACACTGATGGCTTCTGGGAATTCAGCTTTATAATAACTCAATCATGTTAAATAAACTTCAGGAAGCAGAGCAAGCTAGAATCCAGGGAATCTATGTGGGTGAGTGGGCTTTAGGATAGCTGGAAGGCTGGTTCTTAAGGATTGTGGAATTGGACCTAGCTCCAGGATGCTGGCTTTCATAAGAATGTCATTTCATCGAGGGCTTGCTGAGACCCAGGTTTGGGGAGAAGAGCAATTTATTCATATTTGCACTGTGGCAAAACCGAGGTTAAGATGTGGGTCTCAGGACTTCTCTGGGAGTCCAGGGGTTAAGACTGAGCCTTCCAATGCAGGGGGCATGGGTTCGATTCCTGGTCAGGGAACTAAGGTCCCATAAGCCATGGGGTGTGACCAAAAATTAAAAAAAAGATAGAAAGAAAAAGATATGGGTCTCCAGATACCAGATTCTCTTTCCCTTTCTCTTTCAACTCCCAGGGCCCAGCCCCTCTGCTCAAATCCTCTTCTTCTAGAAAGGCAGAAAAGAATCTGCCAGCTCACTGAGAGCATGTGTGGGAAAGAGATTCAGACATTTTTCTCTCCTCAATTCATCCTCTGCATTTTAAGCCATTTATCTTTATTATGCCATGAAAGTCTTTGTGCTGTGTCAAATGAACTTTAGGCAGGTGGGAAGATGGCGGTGAAAAGGTAGGGGGCCACTGGAGTCACACCTGGGGTAAGGCAGCAAGTCTCACATTTGGCTCCATGTTAGAATCACTTGGGGCCATTTTAAAATTCCCGATGTCCAGGCCACACCCCAGATCCACTTCATCAGAATCTCTGGAACGGAAATCAGACGTTAGGATTTATTTTAATTTATGGACCATTTTTTTTAGTCTTTATTGACTTTGCTACAATATTGCTTGTGTTTTATGTTTTGGTTTTTTGGCCTCAAGGCTGGTGGGATATATCTCCACACATCCACATAGAGGGGCTTCTCTGGTTGCAATGCAAGAGGCCACCTGCAATGCAGGAGATGGGGGTTTGATCCATGGACCTGGAAGATTCCCAGAAGAAGGAAATGGCAAACCACTCCAGTATTTCTGCCTGCGAAATCCCACAGACAGAGGAGCCTGACGGGCTATAGCCCATGGGGTCGTAAGAGTCGGACATGACCTAGCGAGTAAACCACCACCACCATGTGCAGAGAGGGAGAGAGGGGGATTAGTGTCTCAGTTTTTTTTCATTAATGTCTTGTCCAAGGAAAAAATTAATGTTAAAATTTAAGTGATACCTTACAAGAGAACCCAGGTCTGTAGGACTCCTAAGCTTATCTTCCAGCAAATATTTGTTGATGTCATTATTCTATGAACTAATACTATATGCTTAGGACTTCGCTGTGGTCCAGTGGATAAGAATCTGCCCGTCAGTGCAGGAGACATGAGTTGGATCCCTGGGCTGGGAAGATCCCACATGTCATGGAGCAGCTAAGCCCGAACACCTCAACTACTGAGTCTGTAAACCTAGAACCTGTGTTCTTCGACAGGAGGAGCCACCACAATAAGAAGCCCACACACCATGATGAAGAGCAAGCCCACACTTGCCACAACGAGAGAAAGCCTGCACACAGCAGTGAAGACCCAGCACAGCCAAACATTTTAAGAAAGCCACTATATGTGTAAATATAGTAATGGTGTCAAGGAACATTTCCCACATGCCTCTTGTAGGCTGGCCCTGAGCTGGGGGCTGTGCATAGAGTGGTGTGCAGGACCAGTCAGGGCCTGGCCATCAGGGAGCTTCCAACCCAGTGAGGCAGATGCATTCAATCCAAGGACTCTACGCAAACACTGATGGACAGAAATAGGTCATTTCCAGATGCTGAAGGCTGGGAAGAATGTTGCAAGGAGGCTGGAATGGGAGTAACAAGCATCCGCCTGCTTCAGCCAGTGGGGCAGGAAGTGAGACATGGTGGAGGAGGAGCCAGCTGGTTCCAGTGGGCAGAGGGCACAGTCCTGCTGGGCTGGGGAGGCACACAAGCCAGAAGGGCCCCTGAGGGTTTCAGGCAGAACAGTGACAGGATCAGATTTGGGTCCTTCACCACCATCACCACCCCGCCCAGCATTTCCTGTAGCTCAGATGGTTAAGAATCTGCTGGCAATGTAGGAGATCTGGGTTTGACCCCTGGGTTGGGAAGATCCCCTGGAGAAAGAAATGGCAATCCACTCCAGTATTCTTGCCTGGAGAATCCCATGAACAGAGGACCCTGGTGGGCTATAGTCTGTGGGGTTGCAAAGAGTCGGACACGACTGAGCGGCTGATACTACTAGAGACCACCCTCCCAGCCAGTGGATTCTCCTCCCANACCCCTGGGTTGGGAAGATCCCCTGGAGAAAGAAATGGCAATCCACTCCAGTATTCTTGCCTGGAGAATCCCATGAACAGAGGACCCTGGTGGGCTATAGTCTGTGGGGTTGCAAAGAGTCGGACACGACTGAGCGGCTGATACTACTAGAGACCACCCTCCCAGCCAGTGGATTCTCCTCCCATCTCGGCACCCATGAGCTGGGTTACCTGTCCTCCCCACTCCCACCCTCTTCCTCTTCTGACAAAGGAGGGGCTAGACCAGTGGCACGTCAGGCCACCAGCCCACAGAGTTCATGCACAAAGGGGTGAGGAGCACATTCGTCATCCAGCCCCAGCTCAGATTCTTAGGAACCACCAAAATAACAAGAGACCAAAGTGGCCTAATTCCGCTAGAGAAGCTGGGAGGTTTTAATTAGAAACATCACAGAAATAAAAAACCTTAACCCGAACCATCCCTACCAGCTGGCAATTCAGTCTCTGTTTCAAGGACTTTAAAAGGAGTTCTCTTGACACTATGAGCTAGACAGTTTTTGTGCTTAGACAATATTTATGAGGGAATTCATCTTAGTACTTAGCCTGACTTCTTTACTTAAATCTTACATGAATACCAACTTGTCAATATATTTCTATTTGTGAAAGTATGTAGGTTTGAAGATGGGAAATTGTTTTCAAATAAAGAAGTTAAAAAATGAAAGATGACCCTAGAGCTCTAACTTAAAACAGCGGCCATTTCTCCCCTGGGTTCTAGACTCAGTAGGTACCTAACTATGTTGCTACTAAAGACACAGCGAATAAAGAGGAACAGAGCACAGGAGGCGGGGAGGGGAGAGAGGGGCGAATCTAGAGCAGTACAGCCAAGGAGTCAGTCCTGGCTGAGGCCCCAGGCAGGGCAAAGACAAAAGTCTGGATCCTCAGGGACCCCCGTGGGTGACACCAAGAGCCTTATTACATCCATGAAGCCTGTCAACACATCCCAGGAAGGTCCCGAGCCCTTCCCCAGTCCCTCCAATCCTTGCCACCTTCCTTGCGAGAAGAGCCAGCACACACATACACAAGGACACTGGTTGCCGTGGACACCTTGGGGTGTCCGGTTTAACAGAGCCAAGTGAGGTCAAGGCTGACGCATCTGAACTCTTGTCCCAGCTCTGCCCCTGCCAGTGTGACCTTGAACAAGCTACCTAATCGCTCTGATGGTCAGTGTCCACGCTGGGAAAACGGGAGGGACCATCACATAAGACCTGCCTCCTGGGGCCGTTCTGAGGACTGAGGGGTCATGCGGTGAAGGGTTTGTGAGCTGGACCCACACCATTCATTAGGTTCCTTGTTACCTGGGGTCTGACTCTGAAGCAGGGGCCCAAGATGGACAGACAGGATATGAGGGAGAAGTTAAAGATGTGGGAACCCTGGGAGTGTCCCCAAACCCCTTGGTCTGCCTCAGGCTCTGAGGCTCACGGACACTGTGAAAACATCAGGGGAGATTTAGGGCCAGGTCCTGTACAGAAGCTTTTCACAGGGTCAGACACTCTCATGCCTCCATTCTACAGAAGAGGAAACTGAGGCTCAGTGAAGTTCTATTTCTAGGCTAAGCCAGACATTTCCCTCTAAAATCTGAATGCTAATATCTTTGCTATGGGACCACAGCGGGGAGAATGACTTTCTAGGCCCAGGACCCATGATACTTTCAGGAGCCCATGTGAATATTTTCATTTTAATTTATCTTATAACCAAAAGATAAACTGAATAAAATAATTTGGTATTTCCTAATCATGTAATCATGAATCCATGTTGGATTATGTTCATCTTTATATCCATGTAGGGCTTCCCTGATAGCTTAGTTGGTAAAGAATCCACCTGCAATTCAGGAGACTCTGGTTCAGTTCCTGGGTTGGGAAAATCCCCTGGAGGAGGGATAGGCTACCCACTCTAGTATTCTTGAGCTTCCCTTGTGGCTCAGCTGGTAAAGAGTCTGCCTGCAATGCGAGAGACCTGGGTTCAGTCCCTGGATTGGGAAGATCCCCTGGAGAAGGGAAAAGCTACCCACTCTTGTATTTTGGCCTGGGTCCCAAAGAATTGGATAATACGACTGAGAGACTTTCACTTTTCACTTTTATATCAATTCAATTGTATAATATATTTTTTAGTATTTTTTTAATGGAAAAGGGGGCTCACAAAGGCAAAAGTCATCTGTGTCCCTGGTGCCCCATAATTTTGCTCCCACGGGGAGAGGAAGGCCAGGAGCTCTTCCTCCTGACTCCCCAGCTCCTTGTCCCCAGGGGCTCTCAGCAAAGCCAGGCCAGAGCAAGACCAGCCTACTGAGGCAAGCCCCTCAGCAGGGCAGTGGGGCCCTGAGCACCCTGGCTTGGCCGAGAGCCCCTACCACACATGCTGTCCCTTGTCCTGTCCCCAGGCTTCCCCCACCACTGCAGCATCCTCCAGCCCAGAGCTGAGGAAGGGTGTGTTCTGATTTCTGGCAGAGCCCAGCTTCCTGTTTTTCTCCAAGTAGACGAGGTCAGGCTGCTGCTGGAAAGAGACACGGGGACCCGTTTATGGGCCAGCAGATCCCAGCCACACGGATGGGCTCAGCAGCCGAGGGAGGAGGGGCAGGCAGGCAGGCACACTGGGCTCTGGGACCCAGAGGGGGCCCTCTCTTCTTGACACCCCTGTGGACCCCCTCATAGACCTCCACACAGCCTCCCTGTCCTCCCTGACCTTCTGGGCTTCAATTTGCTCAACCGTGAAACAGACAAGAAGGTCTGCAGTGCCTGCCCGCCTGCCTGCTGAGGATCCATGTCAGGCGGAGACGGCAGCAGAAGGGCCTTTGTCAACCGTAAAGACCCCCTCGGTCATCTGAGCAGTAGGGCTAGTGACCAGGAACTGCAATATAACAGTGTCCATTTATGCCTCCCCGCCCTGCACGAGGATTTGCCCCTGTGCCGTTTCATCTCCACAAAGGCCCTGTGAGGCTGGACTTACTATTCCTAGTTTCTGATGGAAGAGAGTGAAACTAGGTGCCTCGACTCTGGCCCCAGGGTAGGAAATGACCAGTGTCAAGCTGTGCCCCCCTCCACAGCCTCCTCCCTCCTCACACAGCAGGGGTGGGTCATGGGGACCAAGAACTGGTAAATCAGATCTCCTCCTGATAGGTGGATTTCAGGGCCCTGATTAAGGTGGCTGAGGAATTACGGGGCGGGGAAGGTAAGATGCTTCACTAGCCAGTGCCGACAGACACCAGGAATTTATATAGTGTCAGTTCACAGCCTTCAGCCTCAACCCCTTGAATCCCCATCCGTTCAACACTGTTTACTGATCACTGGCTGTGTGACAGGCACACACCCTCCTCCTCAGGATGATGCCCTTGTAGGACATCTGCACCTTCCCCACTCTAGGGAGTGGAGTCAGATTCTGAGTTCAAGTTCCAGAGCTGGCACTTAAAAGCCATAAGGCTTTGGGCAAGTTTCATAACTCACCTTTGCTTCAGTCTCCTCCCCTGGAAAATGGGGGTGATAACCATACTGACTTTCCAGGGCCATTATACAGACTGAGGCATCAATGCGTTAAATTCTTATCAATTGTTGTCATTGGCAATCTTCCTCCCTTCTTCCCTTTCAGCCCTTTTTTGTTTTTGCTTTTGTTTTTGCATGTGGGATCTCGCTTCCCCACGCAAGGACTGAACCTGTGCCCCCTGCAGTGGAAGGGGGAAGCCTTAACCCCTGGACCACCAGGGAGTCTCTTTTACAACTTCTTGCCTCACTTGGCCTCACTTCTTTCTTCCACGTGCTCTGCCCCTTGCTCTCTTTGATTTCCCTCATCCCTTCCAGGGCCTTTCCTGACATCAGGCGAGACATCCAGAGAAAGAAGGCACAGGCCAGAGTACACAAGGCCACGGGCAAGGTAGGATCCCCATGAAGAATGCAGTCACATGAAAGAGTGGGGCTCCATGCTGCAAAGGACTTCCCCTCCCACCAAACCTTCTGGAGTCCAAGAGGAAAGATCCATGGGGTCCTTCACTATGCTCAGTCTCAGCCAGTAGCTGAGATCTAAAAGGGAAGACATAGCCTTTCTTTGGGATTAGAATGAAAACTGACCTTTTCCAGTCCTGTGGCCACTGCTGAGTTTTCCAAATTTGCTGGCATATTGAGTGCAGCACTTTTACAGCATCATCTTTCAGGATTTGAAATAGCTCAACTGGAATTTCATCACTTCCACTAGCTTTGTTCATAAAGATGCTTCCTAAGGCCCACTTGACTTCACATTCCAGGATGTCTGGCTCTAGGTGAGTGTGAGTGATCACACCATCATGGTTATCTGGGTCATGAAGATCCTTTTTGTACAGTTCTTCTGTGTATTCTTGCCACCTCTTCTTAATATCTTCTGCTTCTGTTAGGTCCATACAATTTCTGTCCTTTATTGAGCCCATCTTTGCATGAAATGTTCCCTTGGTGTCTCTAATTTTCTTGAAGAGATCTCTAGTCTTTCCCATTCTATTATTTTCCTCTATTACTTTGCATTGATCTCTGAGGAAGGCTTTTTTTTATCTCTCCTTGCTATTTTTTGGAACTCTGCATTCAAATAGGTATATCTTTCCTTTTCTCCTTTGCTTTTCACTTCTCTTCTTTTCACAGCTATTTGTAAGGCCTCCTCAGACAGCCATTTTGCTTTTTTGCATTTCTTTTTCTTGGGGATGGTCTTGATC
>SJYX01003594.1:0-20780 GCA_006410675.1 Oreotragus oreotragus | reverse complement strand
TTACTCGTCAGGGCATAGACTTGGATTACTGTGATATTGAATGGTTTGCCTTGGGAATGAACAGAGATAATTCTGTCATTTTTGAGACTGCATCGAAGTACTGCATTTCGGACTCTTTTGTTGACTATGATGGCTACTCTGTTTCTTCTAAGGGGTTCCTTCCTACAGTAGTAGATGTAATGGTCATCTGAGTTAAATTCACCCATTCCAGTCCATCTTAGTTTGCTGATTCCTAGAATGTCGATGTTCAATCTTCCCATCTCCTGTCTGACCACTTCCAATTTGCCTTGATTCATGGACCTAACATTCCATGTTCCTATACAATATTGCCATGAAATTAAAAGATGCTTACTCCTTGGAAGGAAAGTTATGACCAACCTAGACAGCATATTAAAAAGCAGAGAGATTACTTTGTCAACAAAGATCTGTCTAATCAAGGCTATGGCTTTTCCAGTAGTCATGTATAGATGTGAGAATTAGACTATAAAGAAAGCTGAACGCTGAAGAATTGATGCTTTTGAACTGTGGTGTTGGAGGACTCTTGAGAGTCCCTTGGACTGCAAGGAGGTCCAACCAATCCATCCTAAAGGAGATCAGTCCTCAGTGTTCATTGGAAGGACTGATGTTGAGGTTAAAACTCCAATACTTTGGCCATCTGATGTGAAGAGCTGACTCATTGGAAAAGACCCTGATGCTGAGAAAGATTGAGGGCAGGAGGAGAAGGGGACGACAGAGGATAAGACAGCTGGATGGCATCACCGACTCAATGGACGTGAGTTTGAGTGAACTCCGGGAGTTGGTGATGGACAGGGAGGCCTGGTGTGCTGCGGTTCATGGGGTCGCAAAGAGTCGGACACGACTGAGCGACTGAACTGAACTGAAAAGGGAGGAAGGACAAGAGGTAGCCAGATCATATAGAAACTGGCTTTACATATGGGTGACCCTGAGCACAAATAAGAAATGGGGGCTAGGGGAACAGGGCCTCTCATCTCTAGGAAACATAAACTCAAGGCAGGACCTGTGGGATGTTCAAGGATTTGTGGGATGTTCAAGGATTTGTGGGATGTTCAAGGACCTGTGGGATGTTCAAGGATTTGTGGGATGTTCAAGGACCTGTGGGATGTTCAAGGACCTGCGGGATGTTCAAGGACCTGTGGGATGCAGAAGAGTGAAACAATGATTAGTGCCTGGTACCCTGGGCGGGTGCTCAAGAATTATATTTTGAATGGATAAATGAGTCGGGTCACGTGTGTTGGAGACAAGAACAGAAGGAAGAGCAGGACCAAGACAGGTACCAACAGCCACATCTGCCATGCTGAATGTGGACCAAGATGGCAGCTCCCAGGGTAATACTAATAGTTAACCCTGAGAGAGCACTTCCCATGTGCCCCAAGGACACTGCTCTAAATGTCTAACCCACGGTTCTGTTACAATTCCCTCTGTTTTACAGGGGGCTTCCCAGGTGGTACTAGTGATAAAGAACCTGCCTGCCAGTGCGGGAGACATAAGAGATGCAGGCTCAATCCCTGGGTTGGGAAAATCCCCTGGAGTAAGAATAGCAACCCACTCCAGTATTCTTGCTTAGAGAATGGACAGAGGCCTCTGATGGGCTACAGTCTATAGGTTCATAAAGATTCGGACATGACTGAAGCAACTTAGCAACTGTGCACTGTTTTACAGACAAACTGAGACACAGAGACATCAAGACGCTGGCTCAAGTTTTCATAAACCCAAGCATTTCAACCTCTGTGCCCATATCACTAGCCACTGTGATCCCCTGCCTCTCAGTTTACTCTAGAGAGGGACTACCCTCACCTTTCAGGTAATGTGCTGATTTTTCAGATCAGGTATTGTGCTTGTGGCTTTTCTGAAGTTTGTTTAGCTCGTAGGCTCTCCTTAAGACTCCTTCACTGGTCTCACCTTTTTGTTGACATTGTCACCTGTCTCTTTAGCAGCTCCAAGCTGTTCGCCAATTTGGTTCAAAATCAAAACAATATCAGCAGTTAGGAAGGAGGCGGAGATGGAGAAACAGAACAGAATGAGGCTCTGTTTTGGAGATCACAGTCAAAGGACTTCCTAATAGTTCAGATGTGGGAATGAGAATAAAAAGTATACCCCCTGGGAAGTATATCACTTCCCTGGTGGTTCAGTGGTTAAGGGTCCGCCTGCCAATGCAAGACACACGGGTTCGATGCCTAGTCGGGAAGATCCTACATACTGTGGAGCACCTAAGCCCACGCAACCTCAACTACTGAGCCGGCACTCTAAAGCCCATGCTCCACAAGAGAAGCCCCCGCTATGAGAAGCCCACACCCCACAGCTAGAGAAAGCCTACGCGGCAATGAAGACCCACTGTAGCCAAAAATAAATAAGTAAATAAATAACATTTTTTTTTAAATTACACCCTCCTCACTACAAATCAAATGATAACGATGCATACAAAGTGAAGGATATAATGACTGCAAAAGCCACGAGTGATGCCCTAAAGCAAAGAAACAGAGGAAGGGAAGGAAGAGAGCTGGCGATTAAGAGGTTGCAGATTGAACCAGCCCTGAGGTGGTACCTGTTGCCTGGAGCTTCATGCCTCCCTGCACCAGTTCAGGGTTCCAGCTGAAACCCCCAGCCGGTGCTCTTGCTGGGAGCACCAGGGAGAGCCTGCGTTATGCCTATCACCTGGACAGAGTTGTCATCGAGTCCCTGTGGCAGATGCTGCGAGGTACCATCCAAATCCCCAGCTGCTGGGAAGGCCAACCAGAAGATGCCTTCAGCTGTCAGCCCTCTTTGGGCATCACCTCGGCTGAAGGGAACAGTCTCCCCCAAGGTCACACCTCCTTCCAGAGGCCTCCGGTCCCCAGTAACCGCTCACTGTTCCACATGATGTTATATAAGCCAGGCCCCCTGGCCCAGCTGGAGATGAGGCTGAAGGGCCACTTCAGCTCTGGGCTCCCTGTGAGGCTGGCTGAGGCTTTCACTGAGACTCTGTCACCTCTCAACCTCTCCCTCTGCCCCGTCTGGCTTCTGTTCCTTCGTTTTCACAGGTATTGAGCCCCAAAACCCTCCTAACAATCTTTCTGCATGAGATCCCGCCCCTGGCCCCATCTTAGTCTCTGCTTCCTGGGGAACTTAACCTGCAGCAATCACTTTTACCCTCAGTGGTGTCCTAGTTAGAATACTAAATTGTACGGTCACCCTAGATCCATGAGACCTACCAGGTCACAACTCTTTGTAGTTACTTACTTAGTGACACTAGATTGGAAGACTCCTGCAGCAGGCAACGTAGAATCATGCAGAATCCAGGACTTGTCATAGCAGGCACTCAAAAGTGTTTGTTGAATGGATGGATTAAGCACCTTATCTGAGCGTTTAAAGACCAGGAGAGCTGGGGGGCAGGGGAGGGAGAATAAAGCTGCTCTGAGCCCCTAAAACACAGAGTAGCATCAGGACACATGCGTCCACCACCTGCCGACAAATGTTCGCACAGTCAAAGTTTGGTTTTTCCAGTAGTCATGTCATGTAATCATGTAAAGAAGGCTGAGCGCTAAAGAATTGATGCTTTTGAACTGTGGTGTTGGAGAAGACTCTTAAGAGTCCCTTGGACTGCAAGGAGATCAAACCAGTCATTCCTAAAGGAAATCAACCCTGAATACTCATTGGGAGGACTGATGCTGAAGCTGAAGTCCAGTACTTTGGCCACCTGATGCGAAGAACAAACTCATTGGAAAAGACCCTGATGTTGGGAAAGATTGAGGGCAGGAGGAGAAGAGAATGACCGAAGATGAGATAGTTCGATGGCATCATTGATTCGATGGACATGAGTCTGAGCAAACCCCAGGAGATTTTGAAGGACAGTGGAAGCCTGGTGTGCCGCAGTCCATGGAGTCGCAGAGTCAGACACAACTGAGCGAGTGAACAACAGTGACAGGATGACAAGTACTGAATCATAAAAGTGGCCCTGTGTTCAGGGGTCCATCCCTTCCTGGCTTATGAAGCTGACCCTCTAGAGACAGTGGCCGCTCCACACCAGGTAGGCAGAGAGCTGGATGCTGGGTCAGAAGAGAACCTGCATTGTAGATTGCCTCACCCCTTGCACA
Organism: Oreotragus oreotragus; assembly: GCA_006410675.1. Classification (NCBI taxonomy): domain Eukaryota; kingdom Metazoa; phylum Chordata; class Mammalia; order Artiodactyla; family Bovidae; genus Oreotragus; species Oreotragus oreotragus. Next base: position 16,689 of record SJYX01003594.1, on the reverse strand, counting down.
GCAGGCAGCTACCCACCCTCCTGGATGTGGTTCTCAGGAGACCCAGGTCTCCAGAGCTGGAGGTGTCCCAGAGAAGTTCCAGGCCAAGCTGCCTCTCCACCCACCCTGTCGCTTCCCATTCTTATCTCCTGTTAGTCAGAGGGGCCTTGGCAGCCGCGGGAAGCTCACACACAAAGCAGAATTCCAGGAACTCCAGGCCGAGCAGAGTCCTGGCTGTTTTCTCAGTTCCTTTTTGCTTCTTCTTAAAGGTCTCTGGTTAAGCCCTGTGACCTTCCAGGCAGAATCTTGCTTGATGGTCTTTGTGTTGCCTCCCTCCCTCCCCCCACAATTACACTTCTCTTCAGCAGCTTCTGAGAATCCTAGAAGGTCACCCTGCTGGAAAGGACCACATATAGATAGTGAAAGAGGAAGCTGAGAGGCTCCTAAGGAGGCGGCCTCCATCTAACTGATTCCCACCTGCCCAGGCTGCATCTCCCCAGCATCCCCAGCCTCCAGAATGCAGCCACTAATTAGGTACTAAGTAATACCGGGCACTGGAACAAGAACACCTTCACTCTTGCATGCCTGATCCTTTCTATAAGTGATGCTGTAAAAAGGTGGAACAGAAAAAGTAGAGGGGAGGATTGCTGATCACAATGAAAAGGCTGGGATATGAAAGGAAAAGGCAGAGAGGACTTTCCCTGGCGGTCCAGTGGTTAAGAATCTGCCTTCCAATGCAGGGGATGGGAGTTCAATCCCTGGTCTGGGAACTGACATCCTACATACTCTGGAGCAACTTAAGCCCACACACCACAACTACAGAGAACCCTTCACTGCAACAAAGAGCCTGCATCCTGCAACTAAAACCCCACATGATGCAACTAACACCTACCTGATGCAGCCAAAAGTAAGTAAGTAAATACATTCAAACAAACAAACAAACAAACAGAGAGTTCCACAGCCCACCCCAGCAGCACAAAGGAAAATGGAGCTTTTTTCCAGAAGGATGAAGACTACCAAAACTGAGGATTTGAGTGCCAAGTGATGGGAAGATTAGGTACCAGTGACTTTGGGCAAAGAGAGAATGAACTGAACTGCTTTGGAGGTTTTTAGGCAGAGACAATTCTAGCTTGTGATTCATCCTATGATTTTGGTGATGCAACAGTTCAGAACAAGTGTATATATGTGCATTATAACCCCCTTTCCTTGTCCCATCCTTACTCTTCCCTCTCTGGAGCCACAGAAAAGAACTCTGGGTAGGAGGGACTCATCCTGCCTTGGCATGAAATGTCCATGTATTTACTGATCTCTTCAGCAGAGATTTTTTTTTTAAGCAACTGTTTCAAATCTTGATGAAACTACTGGAACCAAGGTAGATGCAGTGTCTGCCCTCATGGTGTGTACAGTCCAAGGGGGACAATTAAATGATTCCACATGGGACTTTCCAGATGGTCCAGTGATTAAGACTCCACCCTCCCAATGCAGGGGGCCCAGGTTTGATCCCTGATCAGGAAACTAGATCCCACATGCTGCAACTAAGAATTCTCATGCTGCAACTAAGATCCCGAATGCCACAACTGAGACTCGGTAGATCCTCTCACAAAAAAATAAGTAAAAAATTTTAAATACATGTAACATAAAAAAGAGTACATCAAGGCTGTATATTGTCACCCTGCTTATTTAACTTATATGCAGAGTACATCATGAGAAACGCTGGACTGGAAGAAGCACAAGCTGGAATCAAGATTGCCAGGAGAAATTTCAATAACCTCAGATATGCAGATGACACCATCCTTATGGCAGAAAGTGAAGAGGAACTAAAAAGCCTCTTGATGAAAGTGAAGGAGGAGAGTGAAAAAGTTGGCTTAAAGTTCAACATTCAGACAACGAAGATCATGGCATCTGGTCCCATCACTTCATGGGAAATAGATGGGGAAACAGTGGAAACAGTGTCAGACTTTATTTTGGGGGGCTCCAAAATCACTGCAGATGGTGATTGCAGCCGTGAAATTAAAAGACACTTACTCCTTGGAAGGAAAGTTATGATCAACCTAGATAGCATATTGAAAAACAGAGACATTACTTTGTCAACAAAGGTCCATCTAGTCAAGGCTATGGTTTTTCCTGTGGTCATCTATGGATGTGAGAGTTGGACTGTGAAGAAAGCTGAGCGCCAAAGAATGGATGCTTTTGAACTGTGGTGTTGGAGAAGACTCTTGAGAGTCCCTTGGACTGCAAGGAGATCCAACCAGTCCATTCTGAAGGAGATCAGCCCTGGGATTTCTTTGGAAGGAATGATGCTAAAGCTGAAATTCCAGTACTTTGGCCACCTCATGTGAAGAGTTGGCTCACTGGAAAAGACTCTGATGCTGGGAGGGATTGGGGGCAGGAGGAGAAGGGGATGAGATGGACAGAGGATGAGATGGCTGGATGGTATCACTGACTCGATGGACATGAGTTTGAGTGAACTCCGGGAGTTGGTGATAGACAGGGAGGCCTGGCATGCTGCGATTCATGGGTTCACAAAGAGTCGGACACGACTGAGTGACTGAACTGAACTGAACATAAAATTAAAAAAAAAAAAATTCCACAATAGTGTAGGTTAAAGTGCCACGTGGACAGAAAAAGACTGAACTGAACTGAAGGAAGCACAGATAAGGGAACCGTCAGAGGGACCTGTGAGTGAGGGATGAAGTCAAGTCTAACCCAACCTAGGGGTGACAATGAGTTCATCAAATGACAATGCCTCGGACTCAGAGAAATTGTCTCCAAGATCATACATCTAGTGACAGTCCCTAGCTGAATCTCATCTCTATTAACTATGTTTGAATCCTGACTTTGCCACTTTCTAGCAAAGTGTCCTCGGGTAAGTAACTTAACTCCTCAGTTTCCACATCTGTAAAATTGAGATAATAAGATCCCTGCCTCATTCGACTGTTTGGAAAAGTAAATATATTAGCAATTCCTAAAGTGTGGTCCAGGGAGCCCTGCAAGTCCTCAAGATTTTGTCTGGGGGTCCAGGAAATCAAAACTGTTTTCATAGTAATAGTAAAACATTATTTACCTTTATTGCTCTCCAGTGCTTTCCAGAGACCATATGATGTGTGACAAGACTGAATGCAGAAGATGTGTAAATCTAGCCGTCTTTGATTAAATTAGATGCTGCAAGGAATCACAAAAATATTTTTTAGAAAAGAATGTCACCCTTTTTACTAAATATTTTTTTATTTTGGAAAATAACAGTTATTTTTGCAAAGAATGTTATTTATACTGACATGCAATGGGTTTGTTATTAGTATTTTTAATGAATGCAGTATAAATTTTTCTCAATTTCAATTTCTAATACCTTGCATGCAAGCTAAATCACTTCAGTCACGTCCAATTCTTTGTGACCCTATGGACTGTAGCCTGCTAGCCTCCTATGTCCACAGGATTTTCTAGGCAAGAATGCTGAAGTGGGTTGCCATTCCCCCCTCGAGGAGATCTCCCCGACCCAGGGAATGAACCCACATCTCCTGCGGCTTCTGCATTGCAGGTGAATTCTTTACCGCTGAACAACTAGAGAAGCTCATTATCAGTAAATACCCCAGCAGTGTGCTGGAGTCGGCTTGCACTGGCTTGGGACTGTACTAGGACTTGTTGACTGTGCACATCTCTCCCCATTTCACATTTGGTTATTTCCGGGGGAATCTTAAAATGGGCCACAGTGGAAGAATTTACACCATGGGAATTGGCAAATACTACAAAATCAGGATTTTTCTCCCAGAGAACCAGTTATTAAGCATCACACCACGAGATATAATCCACCTTTTTGGAGGTTCTCAAGAATTTTTGAGTCAGGAAAAAAGCTTGAGAACCACTGAGTTAAGTACTCACAAAATACTTAAATCAGTACTACAAGGTAGGTCTGCAGTAATTATCAATAATTAATCTCCACCAAATCTCAAAGTTCAAGGATTTAAGCATTAATGGATGGCCTTATTTTTTTGTTTCTTTTTTTTTTTTTTTAACTTTATTTCTTGTGATATGCAGGCTCACTGGTTGCAGGAGGTTTAGTTGCTCCTCAGCATGTGAGATGTTAGTTCCCCAGCCAGGGACCAAACCAATGTCCCTTGCATTACAAGATGGATTCTTCACCACTGGACAACCAGGGAAGTCCCTCTTGTTTTTCAGTTTCCAAGCTCCTAGATGCTCCTCTGGGGCCCGTATGTCTGCTTGCCCCCACCCCCAACCTCACCCTTCCATTTGACTGTGGCCCCTCTCAGCTCCCTCAAGAAAGGTTCTCTTCTCCAGGGCCTTGAGGCACCACCCACCCTCTGAGCACAGCCGACAACTCTGCCAGAGGCTTTCTACCACCTACTCAGCACAGGGAGCCCATCTGTGAAATATACTCTTGTTTACATTTGCAACCACCAAGCTAATTGTCTGTGTCTTTTGCTAACAAGCTGTGGGTGATAACAGGCCCACTGGTGGTTCTAGGGATTGTGCAGAAGGTTCTGGCTTTGAAATCTCCTCAAAGGCCTACTTGGGTTTGGTCATTTCATCATCTTATGCTCTAACAGCATTATTGAGCAAGTCTCAACCAGATTAAGAAAATCTGACTAAGGGTGCTGCCTGAATGCCCCTGGCAAAGGCATTTCTAAGTATCTCCAGAGCAGGCAATGACAAAGAGGCCGGGCATCTGGGGAATTCAAGTGGAAGAGCTTTTGTGAGAGAAAGCAAGTTGGAAACAGTTCATCCAAAAAAAAACCAAACAATACAAAACCAAAAACCCTTTCATGACCAGAAGCTCAATGAAATCGAAGCATAAGAATTACCAAGCAGGAACTTCCCAGGCAGTCCAGTGGTTAAAGCTCTGTGCTGCCAATGCAGGGGGTGTGGGTTCAATCCCTAGTTGGGGGACTAAGATCCCACAGGCCATGAGCCACAGCCTAAAGATTAAAAAAAAAATTATCGAGCAAGTGTAAATGATAAACAAATAAGCTGTCTAGGAAGAAACACAGAGGCATGACCATTTCAATACCAAAGATGAGTGAGGATACAAAAATAATCATCGAATACAGTATAGAAAGCCTCATCTTTTCTCCTTGCTTTGTTTCCATCAGTGCTTCCCAACCTGTCCTTTGAATATCACCATCATGGTTTCCCTCCCTCCTCTGAATTCCCACCTATGTTATTATTTATTTAGCATTCTTCTCTAAATTGACTCACCTTTTTTTTTTAACTTAAATTATCTTGAAAGGAACCTTCATACTTTGATTGTAGTTGGAAAATACATGTAAAACTATAGCAAATAAAACCAAATATTGTTATTTTTAAATTCTAGCTAAGCAGAATCTGGAATCTGCCAAAGCCGCTAAATCAAGACCAACACTCTCTGTCTTAAAGAGATTAGCAAGTATTAGAGAGTGTATTAAAGATATATTGACGCTAAAGTGAGATTTTCTCACCAAAGTGAGATTCTTCTTGACTTCATCAGAACAATTGAAAGAAAGTGTGACCCACTTCTAGGAATTCATCCTATGGCTTTCTGCACTACAGAATGTCACTCCCTGATGCAAGAACTGGATCTGTTGTGCTCACTACTCTACACACACACACACACACACACACACACACACANAAAGTGATACTGCCCCAGGAAAACAGTAAGGAGTACAATGATCTCAACTATGCACCCAAGACCCAAATTTTAAGAAGAAAAAGAAGCGTAGGGGAGTAGAATTTTTCTGAGATCACACACAGAATTAGAAACAAGACCTGGGCTGTAATGGTGTTGACAGCCTCGTTTACTGAGACCTTAACCTGTACTAGTCATTATTTAATAGCTTGACATTCTGTGCATTATCTGATTCAGTTCTCCACACACACACACACACACACACACACACACACACACACATGCAAATCATATTATTATTCCCATTTTAGAGATGAGTAAGCAGAGAATCAGAGAGGTTATGCCATTTGCCTAAGGGCACACAGCAAGAAGTAGCATAGCTGGAATTTGAATCTAGGTCTATATGACTCCTAAGTTCATTCATTTTATTTCCTGCCATTGCTCACAATTATAAGAAATAAATGAAGTTACCAAAACCAAGTTTGTTCTTTCCTATTCTACTCCTCAGTTCCCTACCACTGACTGATTTGTTACTGTGATAAGTAGAATAATCCCCCCACACACACACAGATATGCCACATTCCATCATCTAAAACCTCTGAATGTTTCCTTATGTGGCAAAAGGGAATTTTCAAGACAGTAAGAGTATCCCAGAGTATTCCAGTGAGTCCAATGTAATCACAGGGGTATTTATAAAAACATAGGAGGAGGCAGAGAGAGGAAGAGAGGTGATCATGGAAGCAGAAGATGGGAGTAATGCCAGGGAATATAGGGAGCCTCGAAATGCTAATTTTCTTGATGAGATCTTTTCCCATTTTCTTGTTTCATTTTCTTGGACTCCAAAATCACTGCGGATGTTAACTGCAACCATGAAACTACAAGAAGCTTGCTCCTTGGAAGAAAAGCTATAACAAACTTAGCGTATTAAAGAGCAAAGACATTACTTTGCCAACAAAGTTCCGTATAGTCAAAGTGCTGGTTTTTCCTGTAGTTATGTGTGGATGTGAGAGTTGGATCACAAAGAAGGCTGAGTGCCGAAGAAGTGATGCTTTTGAACTGTGGTGTTGGAGAAGACTCTTAAGAGTCCATTGGACTGCAAGGAGATCAAACCAGTCAATCCTAAAGGAAATCAGTCCTGAATATTCATTGATTTTTTTTTTTTCAGTTTATTTTTTGGCCCTACCACATCAACATGTGGGATCTTAGTTCCCCAACCAGGGATTGAACCTCAAGCTCCATGCACTGGAAGTTTGGAGTTTTAACTGCTGGACTGCCAGGGAAGTCCCAAACCTGTGCATTTTTGAATGGTTGCTTCAGAAGAGGGAAATCTGGGGGCAGAGGTGGGAGAAGCACATGCTTCTGAAATTTGTACATAGTACACACATCAACTACTCAAGGGATAGATAAACCTGAAGAAGGAACTGGAAAGAAAACAGCTTTCTCAGCATGGGGTCCAGTGATGCTGAGAGCTGCGGGCCACCATGCATTGTCCAGCTCACCACTGGAGAATCATGTGCCCACTTTGGGTCTATAGCAAAGCTTTACCCGGGTGGCACAGATTTCATGAAAGCACTCTCATCTGCTCAGACATCTGCCCTAACCTCTGAATCTTAATGCCTGGGTTTTTCCTACATCTAATTTGAGCATATTTTATCTTGATTGGCTAGAGCATATCTTGGCCTTGACTGGTCCATCAGCAATGGAGTCGTGCAGTCCTTGACTGACATCTCCAGCATCTTTTCCAGCTCATGAAGTCACTCATCTCCTTCCCAGGCAAGGTTTCCTTTCTCAGGAAATAGGAGTGGCCCTCTCGGCTGACTTGGGCTACAGACCTGTCTTTCTGTACTGTTTCCATGTGTTACACAATCTCTCATAAGCAAACGCTCATCATACATTTAGGCTTTTGACACAGTGTGACTCCATTCTGGGGCTATTTTTCACCATTGGGAATTCTCAAGTGGGATAAATTTTTACCAACCTGGGAAAATGGTTGTAGGACAGTTTCATGAGGTCATCAGGGACTCAAAGCCCAGAGAGCTTTCAGCTCTCCCATCAGAGAATGGAGTTTTCATGTTTATGCTCAAACACTGGCTGCTACATCCCCTGGCAGTGAGTATGGATTCTAGACTGAAGAAGGATGATGAAACAAAGGGTATGTGCCAGCTGCCCTGGTCCTCCTTAGCAAGTTTTCCCAAGAACCCCACCCAGAGACTTCCACATACATCTTACTGGCTAGCATTTTGTCACATGAACTTCCTGGCTGCAAGGGGGTCCAGGAAGCATTTAAAATGAAGCAGGTCGCCACTATGAACAGAATTAGAATTTCAATTTTAAAGGACAGACAAGACAACCTGTGTGTGAAAGATAGTGTTATTATTAGTAGTATTATTATTATTTTGACTGTGCTAGGTCTTCATTGCAGTGTGCAGGCTATTAGTTGCATCACATAGGCTTTCTCTGATAGCTCAGTTAGTAAAGAATCCACCTGCAATGCAGGAGACCCAGGTTCGATTCCTGGGTCGGGAAGATCCCCTGGAGAAGGGATAGGCTACCCACTCCAGTATTCTTGGGCTTCCCTTGTGGCTCAGTTGGCAAAGAGCTCACCTGCAATGTGGGAGACCTGGGTTCAATCCCTGGGTTGGGGAGATCCCCTGGAGANTCGGGAAGATCCCCTGGAGAAGGGATAGGCTACCCACTCCAGTATTCTTGGGCTTCCCTTGTGGCTCAGTTGGCAAAGAGCTCACCTGCAATGTGGGAGACCTGGGTTCAATCCCTGGGTTGGGGAGATCCCCTGGAGAAGAGAAAGGCCACTCACTCCAGTATTCTGCCCTGGAGAATTTTATGGACTTTTAACTGAAATAGGCTTTCTCTAGTTGTGGCACACGGGCTCTAGAGCATGTGGGCTTAGTTGCCCCACAGCCTGTGGGGTCTTAGTTTCCTAATCAGGGATCCAACCCATGTCCCCTGCACTGGAAGGCGATTTCTTAACCACTGGACCACCAAGGAAGTCCCTAAAAGGTATCATTTTAAACTGACATTATATTAGTTATTATTCCCTGATAGCTCAGATGATAAAGAATCTGCCTGAAATGCAGGAGACCCGGCTTCGATCCCTGGATCAGGAAGATTCCCCTAGAGAAGGGAATGGCTACCCACCCCCGTATTCTTGCCTTGAGAATTCATGGACAGAGGAGCCTGGCAGGATACAGTCCTTGGGGTTGCAAAGAATCAGACACAATTGAGTGATTAAGACACTTCACTACATTAGTTCATTAGTAGACATAGTTTATCCATCCTGGTAGATAAGGAGAGGGAAGGCAGAATGGCATAGGGTTGAAAATGAATAAGGAATATATTGAGGGGAACAGCAGGGGAATAAAGTTAGAAGATGGAACCTGGGAAGCCACTAGGAACAGACTTGAAGTGGTGGACAATGGGGAGTCACAGCAGGTTCCTGATCTGAGGAATGGTTTTTGAGCCAATTCAGTTCAACACATATTTACTGAAGACCAATGCATCGCAGCGATGAAAAGCTGCCCTCTTAACAGACAGCCTCAGGGTGCTGTGTGTTAAGAGATGAGGCAGTGAACTAGGAATTGCAGTGAGTGGAGAGGAAGCATTTCATCAGGGCCTTGAAGGATGGGTGTGATTTGACCGGCAGAGGCAGGAGAGACACGTTCCTGTAGGCAGGACAGCCTTGGGTCTAGACGCACAAGACGCGGGATGATCTGGGACCATGGAAGTAGTACAGAAGGGTGTCTGCCGGGAAGTGGGGAAAATTAAGAGCAAAAAAAGGTAAGCGGGGCTGGAGTGCGAGGACTGAGAGCCAGATAACACAAGTATACTTATCAGTAGGCAATGGAAAGTTTTGAGCGATAGAGAATCACAACAGACAATAGGAAGGATCGTAATAGAAATGACAGGAAGTGAGAGGAAATGGTGGGACATCACGGGGGCGCTGGCGGAAAAGGGGGCCTAAGGGAGGCCACAGGCAGGCCATTATGGAGACAGGATCCACGTGACTCGAGTGAGCAGGCGAGAGGAGGCCAGGACACTCCTAAGAGGGATGGTGATGTCATCAACAGAGTGAGATGCACAAGGCACAGGTTTGGGGGACGACTTACAGGCAGCAGCTTCTCTGATAGCTCAGTAGGTAAGGAATCTGCCTGCAATGCAGGAGACCCCGATTTGATTCCTGGGTCAGGAAGATCTGCTGGAGAAGGGATAGGCTACCCACTCCAGTATTCTGGCCTGGAGAATTCCATGGACTCCATGGTCCATGGAGTCACAAAGAGTTGGACACGACTGAGTGAGTGACTTTCACTTTTTTTCACTTTTAGAGGCAGCAAGAATTCAGAAATGCTCTCTGGGCCCCTGAAAATTCCAGTTTGCAGCTCAGGATCGAGGTCAGAGCTGAAGGTACTCATGTGGAAGTGAACAGTCAAGAAGGACAACTAACAGGGCTAGATGCCCCTCAGATAAAATTAACTGGCCAAAGTTAACACTCCTCTTCCTCCCAGAACCTGCCTCCTCCTATGGCTCCTGACCTCAGCAGTATCAGCACAGATTCACCGCCCCCATCTTCCATCCACACCTGAGGATCCGACTTACATTCTCAATTCTGAATCTCTCTGTATTTTGCCAGTCTGTCCTGGCTCCCCATCCCCTTGCACTGTGGTAGTCCAGACCCTATCGACTATCACCTGGTTTATGACAAAGCCTCTCCCATGGGCCTCCGAGCTCGTAGCCTGCTCCACCACCCCAACCCTTACACACTGCAGAGAAACATCTCTAAAATTGTGTTCCAGAAATGTCTTTTCCCCAGTCCAACCTAAGGACACAAGGCTGTCTGCAGTTCAGAGTGCAGTGAGGGGCCAGCCTGAAGCTCTCTCTCTCTCTTCATCCTTTGCATTCCACACCCGATTCCTTAATGTGCCTTGATGTGCCCCTTGGCTCCATGTCTTTGTACTTGTTATTCCTTCCACCTGAATGTTCTTCCCACCTCATTCACCTGGCTCACTGCTAGTGTACTTGGCAGCAGTCGGCTCCAGTGTCACCTCCTCCAGGAAGCCCTCTAAGCCTTCCTTGATCTCTTCTAAATGTTCTTTCTTCACCCAGGACTTCCTCCACCCTCCACATTGTATGGCAACCTTGTCTGTCTCCTCTTTGAGGGCAGGCCTCATGACTCATTCATCCCTCACTGTCATCAAAGGCTTTAATCAAGTGTCTCGCACACACGAGGCACTCAATTAATGCTTGTGGAATGATGGAATCAAGTCAGGAATAGATGAGATCTCCAAAGGAGAAAATACAGAGAGGTAAGGGGTTTAGCACTGAAACTTGGGGTGTGTCTCAATCTTTAGGAGTGGGAGAAAGAGGGGATTCCACCAGACTGAGATCCTGAGAGCCACAGCGTGGCCAAAAAATAAAAGAATAAGAGAAAGAAATAGAGGCAGAAAGTACAGTATCTGTGAAACCTCAGGAAGAGAAAGGGCAGAAAAGATACCATTTTAATTGTCTCCATAGTTTTGCCTTTTTCAGAATGTCATATAGTCGGGATCATATAATATGTAATCTTTTCATATTGTCTTTCTCTTAATAATACACATTTAAGTCTTGTAAGTAATATGCATATAAATACATAAGTAATGTGCATTTAAGTCTTTTCATGTCAGATAGTTCATTTTAGCACTGAATAGTATTTCATTATCTGGATGTATCATAATTTTATTTATTTATTACTATGGAGATTGCAAAAATATCAGTGGCTGCCAAGCTTTTGGGGGGTGGTGGGGTGGGAAGAGGGAGGAATGAACAGAGCACAGAGGATTTTTAGGGCAGTAAAAATACTCTGTATGATATAATAATGATGAATAATATACTTGTCCAAACCCACAGAATGTACAGCAGCCAGAGTGAACCCTAGTGGAAACTGTGGACTTTGGGTGATTACAATGTGTCATGTAAGTTCATTGACTATAATAACAGAGGTACCACTCGGATGGCTGATGTTGATAACGGGGAGGCTATGCATGTTTGGGGGCAGGAAGTAGATGGGAAATCTCTGCACCTTCTGTTCAGTTTCGCCGTGAACCTCAAACTGCTCTAAAAAATTGAAGTCTTTTTAAAATGCCAGTGATTGCTGGGAACATTTTCTCCTCTAACTCCCCTTCACCCTGCAAATCTCAGCTTAGCTTCTCAGGGAAGCCGTCTCTGAATCCCTTTCACCCAGTCAGTCCCCCTCTTCATCGTCCCCCATTCTATCCCTATGGTGGTTTGGCTGTTGCCCTCCCAATCCAGTCCTCACCTTCTCTGCTCTTCACTGCAGGTGACTGACCCTCGTAGGGTCTGAGCAGGAGACCAGAGGGTGGAAGGTGAAAGCAAAGGAGAATCTTCGCCTGGCTCAGTCCTGAGCGGTATCTATGGAAGTGGATTGCATTTCGTCTGTGGTTTCAACTTCTTCCAAGTAACCCTGGCCACCAGCCACTGATTACACTGCTTTCTTTCAAGCCAGGACTCATAGTGGATTCCTGGTTACCTCGTCATCTCCTCCTGGGCTTCTCAGCTCTTCCATTCTCCGTATAACCAATTCCTTGTAGTCAATTCTATGTTTAAAAATTCAGAGTGAGTTCTGCTTCCCTGGCTGGCCCCTACCTGATGCAGTATACTCTGTCCATCCTCTCAACATCCTCATCATCTGACATGACTTCAGTCCCCATCCGTAGTCACTTGTTCAAGGCCTACATCCACGCTCCCCTCCCCCCGCCCCACACACATACACTAGACAGGAAGCTCCCTGGGGGCAGGCAGGGACAAGTCTGAAGGTCCCGTACTCCCTCCCCAGGGCCTGATACAGTAGGTGCTCAGAGCATCACAGCAGTGGCTGGCTGCAGATGGGAGCCACAAGAAGTCATCTAACTCTGATGCAATTAGTGAGGGTCTCTGGACACACATACACTAGACAGGAAGCTCCCTGGGGGCAGGCAGGGACAAGTCTGAAGGTCCCGTACTCCCTCCCCAGGGCCTGATACAGTAGGTGCTCAGAGCATCACAGCAGTGGCTGGCTGCAGATGGGAGCCACAAGAAGTCATCTAACTCTGATGCAATTAGTGAGGGTCTCTGGGTCAGGAAGATCCCCTGGAGAAGGAAATGGCACCCCACTCCAGTACTCTTGCCTGGAAAATCCCATGGACGGAGGGCCCTGGTGGGCTACAGTCCATGGGGTCCCAAAGAGTCAGACACAGCTGAGCGACTTCACTCTGTCTCTCTCCAGACAGAAAGGGTGGTGGGCAGAAAGCAACCTGCAGGCAGTACATGCTAGTGGGAGATGGAGTGGACAGCAGGAATACTGAGAAGTGTGGCGGCTAAGAAGGGAAAGGAGGCTGGGCCAAGAGTTGAGGGGAAAGCCAGGACAAGGGAAGGGTTTTGTTCTTCTTTCTTCTTCTTTGTTGGCCTGTTTTTAGGTTGGGTTAAGAAGAAAAAGCTAAAGAGGAGGAACTGAAGGGCAGGAGGTGCCTGGATATTGGGGGCAGCACACATGACCTACAGGGTCTCTCAGGAGGATTAAATCTACCAGAAGGGTTAAGGATGATGTTGAGGTGAGTTAGAAGGGAATAACCAATCAGGAAAGTGAGAAAAATTTGAGTCAAGCCTTAGCCCAAGGTTCCCAAATAAGCCTAGGAAGGTTCCAAGTTCAGGAAGGGTCTTGTGGATGCCCAGGACCTGCTCTTGGTGACGTCATTTTTGCCTCGTGTTTGAGAATCCCCCCCTCCCCCGCCACCCCAGGCTCCATCCTTTGTAGAAATGGACACTTCTCTCCTCAGCCACGGCTCCAGGGCTCCTCCCCTTGTCCCATAGCTCTACGGCTTGCTGTGCCCTCTTCCATGTCCCATTTGAAGCAGAATGGATAAGGGGCAATCAGAGTCCAGAATCCACATACAATGGTGTGCCGGGAAATGTTGAACACTCAGCTTGGGGGTAGGTAGCCCTGGTTTATATTGTGTGCCAATTCCCATGGTGTAAATATTTACATCGTGTCTGATTTCAAGCAGCGTGAATTCCTGACGGCAGCACAGGAAGAGAGTCCCAGCACAGCACCGTCTGCATCCATTCCCTGTCCTGCCTCCCTGGCCCCCCTTATACCTCTGGACTGTGTGTGTGGCAGCAATGGGGCAGCTTCACGCCTGGGAGGACGACAGCGCCATGGCTGCAGCCTCGGCCAGGCCCGATGGCAAAAGAAAACTGCGTCTCCTTCAGGAACATCCACTGCCACCCCCAGTCCTCTCTGATCTCAGCCTCACATCCAAGTTCTTCTCAAGCGTAACTTCAGGATCTCCCAAGAATGTGGGGCCTGAGATCCACAGACACACAGATGATTCACTGGCCAGTTTCTCACTAGATGCAGCTGGACACCATGAACTGTGCTGACTAAGGCAATAAAAACCAGAATATAATTTCCTTTCTTCCAAAGCAAACAGAAATGGAGAAATGATTCAAGAATGGCACTCTTTCCCTGATGCACAAAATTCACTCAGTCTTCATCACTCTTCTACAGAAATGATTGGGCAATTTACTTCTTAAAGCCCACGGTGTCTTTGTAGAGTCCCGCATGCAGGAGAGCAGAAGCTCTGGGTCGCATATGATTTGAAAGCCAGATCTTCTATTACTTGAGTGTTACTGTTCTCTGAGCCTCAGTTTGTTCATCTGTGAAGTGGGGGTGGTAATAACAATAACCTATTCTATGAGGTTAAGGGGTCTTAGCTAGGGGTAATTTTGCTATCTTTGGGACATTTGTCAATGCCTGAAGACATTTTTTGTTGTCACAAGTGGGTGTAGGAGGGTGGTGTTAGTGGCATCAAGTGGGCAGGGGCCAGAAGAGCTTTTTTCTTTTTTTAAACAAGGGATATAATCTCCCTTTTTACCTTTTACCTTATCTATTTTTATTCTAACTGCACTGGGTCTTCACTGAGGTGCAGGGGCTCTCTCGCTATGGCGAGAAGGCTCAGTAGTTGCTGCAAGCATGCCTCTAGCTGTGTCATGCGGGCTTAGTTGCCCCGCAGCATGTGGGATCCCAGTTCCCTGACCAGGGATCAAACCTGAGTCCGCCTTGCATTGCAAGGTGGATTCTTAACCACTGGCCCTCTGGGGAAGTTCCCAGAAATGCTGTTAAACATCTTATGATATATATGATGCCCCCCCACACACACACAACAAAGAATTATCCAATCCAAAATGTCAGCAGTGCCAGGTCGGGAACCCCTGGACAGGAGTGAATATTTAGCGAGGTTATTATGCATACAAAGCATTTAGAGGGACTTCCCTGGTGGCCCAGTGGCTGAGACTGCTGCTGCTGCTGCTAAGTCGCTTCAGTCGTGTCCGACTCTGTGTGACCCCATAGACGGCAGCCCACCAGGCTTCTCTGTCCCTGGGATTCTGCAGGCAAGAACACTGGAGTGGATTGCCATTTCCTTCTCCAATGGGTGAAAGTGAAAAGTGAAAGTTAAGTCGCTCAATCGTGTCCGACTCTTCAAGACCCCATAGACTGCAGCCTACCAGGCTCCTCCACCCATGGGATTTTCATATTTATATATATTTATATAAACTCTTTATATAAATTTATATTTATATAAATCTACATATAAATTCTTTATGTAAAGAAAGCATTCAGCTTACTATATAGTCCAACTCTTACATCCATACATGACTACTGGAAAAACTGTAGTCTTGACTAGACAGATCTTTGTTGGCAAAGTAATATCTCTGCTTTTTAACACACTGTCTAGGTTGGTCATAACTTTCCTTCCAATCACGATCTACAGTGATTTTGGAGCCCCCAAAAATAAAGTCAGCCACTGTTTCTACTGTTTCCCCATCTAATTGCCATGAAATGATGGGACCAGATACCATGATCTTAGTTTTCCTAATACTGCGCTTCAAGCCAACTTTTTCACTCTCCTCTTTCAATTTCAAATTTCATCAAGAGACTCTTTAGTTCTTCGCTTTCTGCCACAAGGGTGGTGTCATCTGCATATCTGAGGTCCATGAACTTTCTGATGTTCAAGCTGGTTTTCGAAAAGGCAGAGGAACCAGAGATCAAATTGCCAACATCCGCTGGATCATGGAAAAAGCAAGAGAGTTCCAGAAAAACATCTATTTCTGCTTTATCGACTATGCCAAAGCCTTTGACTGTGTGGATCACAATAAACTATGGAAAATTCTGAGAGAAATGGGAATACCAGACCACCTGACCTGCCTCTTGAGAAACCTGTATGCAGGTCAGGAAGCAACAGTTAGAACTGGACATGGAAAAACAGTTTCCAAATAGGAAAAGGAGTACGTCAAGACTGTATATTGTCACCCTGCTTATTTAACTTATATACAGAGTACATCATGAGAAATGCTGGACTGAAAGAAACACAAGCTGAAATCAAGATTGCCAGGAGAACTATCAATAACCTCAGATATGCAGATGACACCACCCTTATGGCAGAAAGTGAGGAGGAGCTAAAAAGCCTCTTGATGAAAGTGAAAGAGGAGAGTGAAAAAGTTGGCTTACAGCTCAACATTCAGAAAACGAAGATCATGGCATCCAGTCCCATCACTTCACGGGAACTAGATGGGAAAACAGTGGAAACAGTGTCAGACTTTATTTTTTGGGGCTCCAAAATCACTGCAGATGGTGACTGCAGCCATGAAATTAAAAGATGCTTACTTCTTGGAAGGAAAGTTATGACCAACCTAGACAGCATATTCAAAAGCAGAGACATTACTTTGCCAGCAAGGTCCGTTTAGTCAAGGCTATGGTTTTTCCAATGGTCATGTATGGATGCGAGAATTGGACTGTGAAGAAGGGTGAACGCCGAAGAATTGATGCTTTTGAACTGTGGTGTTGGAGAAAACTCTTGAGAGTCCCTTGGACTCCAAGGAGATCCAACCAGTCCATTCTGAAGGGGATCAACCCTGGGATTTCTTTGGAAGGAATGATGCTAAAGCTGAAACTCCAGTACTTTGGCCACCTCATGAGAAGAGTTGACTCATTGGAAAAGACTCTGATGCTGGGAGGGATTGGGGGCAGGAGGAGAAGGGGACGA
>SJYX01003591.1:39615-50570 GCA_006410675.1 Oreotragus oreotragus | reverse complement strand
ATACAGTACTGTAAAGTAAAAATAAAAAAATTTTTAAAGGCATATGTGTAGTTAATATACTTATTATGTTTTCCTGATAATCTTCCTTTTTATCATTATGATACATCCTTCTTAGTTCTAAAACTTTGTTTTGGTCTATTTTATCTGTCATTAAACTATGAACTCCAGCCTCTGTGATTACTTTTTCATGATACAAGTTTTTTTCATTCTTCTTTCTTCCTGTGTATTTCTTTGTAATATAAAAGGTATGCATTGTAGGCAGAATACAGTAAGGTCTTTTTGCTCCTTTTTTTTTATAATTTGAGTCTTTAATAGATTTTTAAAGACAATTCACAAAATGTGATTATTGATGTGCATTTCATTTTGCCATTTTATAACTTGGGATTTTTTTTTTTTTTGTCCTTTTTGTTTTTTATCCCAGGCACCTCCGTAAGCCCTTCCTTGCTATTTTTTAGATTTCTAGAATACTTTCTTCATAAGAGTCCTTTAAAAAAACAATATACTTTTCTAGTTTACCTTAAATACTGTAAGATAGCCTGACATAGAACAGTAGTTTAGGCTAATCTCACTTTAACAATCATGTATGTTGTTTCTACTGTAAAACTTAGATTATTTGAATTTCAGTTATAGTAATGACAAATTCAGTTATTTTAATAATAAATATGAGAAAACAGAAAATGGGGAATCTAAAACATATGTTTTACATTTATGAGAGATAACTGGCAGTGAAAAAATATGGAGTCAAGTTCTGAGAAAGAAAACTCATAGAGGTTATTTGCAAATATGGCATTTCTTCTGCCTGTATGAACATTTGTGGGTTCCATTGGGGGAAGAAGATAATGCTCAGATTATAACAAGAATTATTGATTACCTAATCTGATTAAGGCATAAATCGGGGTCACTTGTCAGCCAAAAGGTGACTGGCCAACTAACCATACCACTCCAAATAAGTTAAAAGAATCCAACTTCAGATTTTGTAAGTCTTTAAAACTGAAATAAGGAGATTGTGAGTACTACCAGCCTCATTACAAATCTGAATGTTAATCGTCTCTTGAAGATACCATCCAAGTCTTAAAAACAGTTTATTTTTTCATATAAAATTAATTCATTAAATCAAAATAATCAGACACATGAGATAAGCATGAACAATAATAAGAACATCAAAAATCACAGAAGAAAAGCAGACCCACTAGGGCTCCAGACAATTTAGATATCAAAGTTTTAAATAACTTAATTTGGTTAAAGACATGGTAATTTTGGCAAAGAATTGAAAGCTAAAAAAAAATAATGGAAATTTTAGAGTGAAGTATAACAAGTGAAAGTAAGAAATTAATGTATGATTTTACTAAAATATTAAAGATAGCTAGTTGTATAATTAGAAAACTAGAAAATGTAGAT
The DNA here is from genome assembly GCA_006410675.1 of Oreotragus oreotragus. Taxonomy (NCBI): domain Eukaryota; kingdom Metazoa; phylum Chordata; class Mammalia; order Artiodactyla; family Bovidae; genus Oreotragus; species Oreotragus oreotragus. The sequence goes on along the minus strand of SJYX01003591.1, from coordinate 49,172 downwards.
GAAAATATATATATATACATTATGAAGTCAGAGAAAATACATGGATAGGACAGAGTTAAAAGATTTTATATGTAAGTATTGTCACTGAAAGGGAAGGAAGATAATTGGTCTGAGTATATTTTAAAATAGATAAAAATTCGCAAGTTTATGAAAAGCATCAAGATGCAGATACAATAATCCATATGAACCCTAATAAGGATACAGGGAAAGAATACCTAGGAACATGAACATAAAACTCTTTATAAACCAATGACTGAAAAAAAATCTTAAAAGTTTTCGGAGAAAAAAATAATTTCCAAGGAACAACAGCAATGAAGGTAGAATATAATGCAAAGATAGTGTCAGTGTGCTTACAGAACTTAATTGCATGCATAGAATTCTATACTAAGAAAGATAGGTTTCAACAAGCTGAAATAGAGACTTTTTAAAGCAAAAATTGATAATTTAGTTACTAGCAGACTTGTACAAATGTTACTTTATGCTGAAGGAAAATGTTACTGGATGGCAACTTGGCAATTAGGAAGGCAATGAAAAGGGTACATATATTTGAAAATATTAATGCGTATTGATTACATACATCAGTATGTATAATTTATAACTGTAAAATTAAAAGGGAGAAGACTGGAATCAGGTTGACTTCATTTGGATTGCAAATAAGAAAAAGAAAAAGAGATATCAAATAAGGAAGAAAAAATTGGCCAAAAGTAAGATGGTAGATTAAACACAAATATATCAGTAATTACATTAAATTTGGACTTCCCTGAGTAGCTCAGATGGTAAAGAATCTGCCTGCAGTGCAAGAGACCCTGGTTAAATTCCTGAGTCAGGAAGATACCCTGGAGAAGGGAGAGGCTATCCACTCCAGTATTCTTAGGCTTCCTTGGTTCCTCAGATGGTGGGAACAATGTAGGAGGATGTAATTTAGTAGGTGTCAAATAAATCACCGCTAAAATAACTTTTTAGCAAATACATTACTAAAAAGTGAAAGAAAGTGAAAGTTGTTCAGTTGTGTCTGACTCTTTGTGACCCCATGGACTATAGAGTCCATGGAATTCTCCAGGCCAGAATATTGGAGTGGGTAGCCTTTCCCTTCTCCAGAGGATCTTCCCAACCCAGGGAGCAAATCCAGGACTCCCTCATTGCAGGCAAATTCTTTACCAGCTGAGCCATCAAGAAAGCCCAAGAATACTGGAGTGGGTAGCCTATCTCTTCCCCAGAAGATCTTTTTGACCCAGGAATTGAACTGGGGTCCTCTGCATAGCAAGCAGATTCTTTACCAGATGAGCTACCAGGGAAGCCTACATAACTATAAACCAACGGTAATTAAGACAGCATGGTATTGTTTCAAGTATAGAAATATAAGTGTAACAGAGTTGAGAGTCCAGAAACAAACCCATAAATACGTGGATTTTAATTTTATTACAAAGTTGGCATGGAAGATAAGTAAGAAAACAAGACACTTTTTGATAAATGGAGCTGACTCAACTGGATATTAATATGAAGGAAAATGAAACTGAACCCCTGATACCACATACACACACACATTATTGAAGTAGATTGCATATTCCAATATGACTAATAACTAATGAATCTAATATATTAATATGGAATAATATCTTCCATACATTAGATTTTTTCTTTGAAGAGAATCTGCTAAATCTCCTCTCGGAGCCAAAAAAGCAGTTCAGTCTTCTCACATATCAGCTGCTTACTTTCTATTGCATCACCTTCTTGCACTACAATTCCTGCTTTGAAACACACTATAGTTTAAGTACACCTTCAACTTCTCATCCTCCCTATTGGTATTACCCACTCTAGGTCTTTCACTCAAATTTGTTTCTAATAATGTTTCCTTTGACACAGATTCCTATTCAAGGTTACAAAATTTTCACATTGCATAATCCATGTGACTGTTTGGTACTGTAATTCTTTAACACTCCTCTGAAGATGTATACTTCTATTTGAATGTGCCCTCATTCTCTTGGGACAACAATGATAACTTTTCCTCATCTACAATTCAGACTAAGGATTTTCTCTCCCTCTAAATCAAAATGTCCTTTGGTCCTTCACTCACACTGTACCCAGTCTACCATTTTCTCACATTCTATTTTCTTACTCTGAAATCATTCCTGCTTTCACACACCTCCCTTCATTGGCTGATTTCCTAACTTCTGTCAAATGAGATGTCATGTACCTTGCTCTTTATCCCAGGTGAGTGAACACAAAGTTGGCTAGAAATCAGTGAATCTTCAGTGATCAAATCCACATCAACTTTCCCCAGACAAGTCCTAACAATGTTTTTCACTTATTTACTTACCTCTAATTATCTCAACCCTCCCTGTCAATTTTTTGAATCTTTCTCACTCTTTTCAAACTGCAGCTGAATTTGCTATCCTTGTTTTCACATTCATTGAGAAGAAAGAAACCATCCAATATGAGCTCTCTCAACTCTTTTTCAAAAGCCTCCATGTATTCTTTCAATTTTTATTCCCTCCATTCCACTTCAGAAGAATTGTCTTTTCTTTTTCTGTTGATCTATATACCCTCATATCTCATCTCCTTGAATCTCTGAATGTATATGTGTCTTCCCTGCCTCTAGGCTTTACTGTTCAGCCTAATAATTTTCAAATGTGGCTATTGAAAAACAATGATTAGAACACTTTTTCGAGAAACCATTACTTTCAAATTATCTTTCATTGTCTCTCTGCACACACATTTATATATCTCTTTACTAGATGCCCATTTATTAACCTCATGGAATAAACATCAGCTCATTACCAAACCCATCAGCCAACTTTACTTACTGCATTTTGATTATCTCTCACCAGAATTTGATTACCACACACTTTTCTTAGTATTCTCCTTTCCCCACACCTTCTTTTATAAGATAGATTTCGCTTCTAGCTCACATTCTGTTTGATCATATCTTCTCTTTCTACTTTTCTAAGTTCTCTGTCTTTATTCACCCTTAATTATTAGATGTTGTACAGTGGTTGAATTTTTCCTCCTCTTTTCATATTTCATTTTAATCTTCATACCCCAGATACATCTTATGTGCTTGTTACTTCCAAACCATATTTCTAGTGCCCATCTCAATTGTTTCAGTACCATCTCTTCAATGAAACCATTATTAAAGGTCATCACAGTTAATAACATCCTTTCATTTACTTGCACAGCACTTGGCATAATTCATCTTAAATGAGTAATATTTCCTTGTATTCAGAGAAACTATTTGTGTTTATATTGCTCCCTTTCTCTAAAATGTAAGTACTTTGGAAGCAAGGATTGTGACTTTGCCATCTCTGTATGGTGATTTTCACTATTGGATTTTTCTACTTTCCAGTGTGAAACACTCTGGAGTCATATTTCCTGTCAGTTTGTCAAGCTTTATCTCTATGCTGTCATTAGCATCATCTGTACACATGTACCTTAGAAGTAGAAGCCAATTTTTGCTCTACTTTACAGAGATTAAGCCCTTTTGTAATTCCTGTGTCAAGGAAACTATGTTCAACAAGAGATTTTCACTTCGCACTTCAGTACATAAATTTTAAGCATGACACCATCCTGGTTAAACTGACTTCCCTAAAGAATTGTGTGTGTATGTGTATATGTATGCGTGTGTGTGTGTTATAAAATTATTCAATCAAATCTCAGATGTCCTTCTAGTTCGGTAGCTAGCAGAAATCTCAGCAGCATTTCCTAAGAGAGGTAGTAGAATAAGAGTTCTCCAGGTCTGAGAAATCATTGCTTCATTTGTTGCAACTTTGCCCAGCAGCTCAAATAGTTATTTTGTCTATGCTGTTATAGTTTATGCTTTTATTCATTTAAAAATTCAACTCCATGTGCTGTAGTTATCTGCAATAAAGTGAAGATTGTAATTTTGGTTGTATTTTCTCAATTCCGGTCAGTGAAATGACCAATTTCTCTCTATATATCTCTATTTTTTTTTATTGAGTATACCACGTCCTTCTTTTCTACTTAAAGGATGCTCAAATAGAGTTAGAGAAGCAAATCTGAGTTAATATTTTCAGTTCTACAGTTTCTATAGCCTTTCCTTTATGTCATTTTATCTTCATGTAATGGCCAGAATGAAAGATTTTCTTAGGTTTTATAAAAGAAAAAAAGGAGGAATCCAATTAACATTCCTGAATGTTAACATGCAGCTCTTCTTGGTATCTTCGTTTGCACTCTTTGGTGTTTATAAAATAACTGCCGGAACACTGCAAGAGTAATAAAGTTCAAAATCAATCATCAAGAATCAGCAGTACTCATGTCTACCAATGCCCCTCTCTCCATGTCCTTTATTCAACCCACATTGGTTTGCTCAACTAGCATGCAATAGAAGATGGAAAACTGCACTTGCAATAAGTATACTATTGAGTACCCCCTTTCTTCCTGGGATGATTAGTAGGATTTCTTAATTTCTATGTGACTTCACAACATTTTTTTTTAATGTTACAATATCTATCACTGAATGTTTAGTCAGCTCTGTTTTAAATTTGAAAAGCTCACATTGTAATGTTGATTTTTATTTTAGAATTTAGTTTTAGAGTTACCCCATGTTTGTTTGGTTTTTTTTTTTTTTTTCATATTTACTGGCCCAGAAAATGTGAGTCAACCTTTCCATATGAAATTCAAGAGAGTTCAAAAGAGTACAAATTTAGTAGGTATTATCACCTACCCTAGACAGCATATTGAAAAGCAGAGACATTACTTTGCCATCAAAGGTTCACCTAGTCAAGGCTATGATTTTTCAAGTAGTCATGTATGGATGTGTAGAGAAGGCAATGGCACCCCACTCCAGTACTCTTGCCTGGAAAATCCCATGGACGAAGGAGCCTGGTAGGCTGCAGTCCACGGGTCGCTAAGAGTCGGACACGACTGAGCGACTTCACTTTCACTTTTCACTTTCATGCACTGGAGAAGGAAATGGCAGCCCACTCCATTGTTCTTGCCTGGAGAATCCCAGGAGAGGGGTAGCCTATTGGGCTGCTGTCTGTGGGATCCCACAGGGTGGGACACGACTGAAGTGACTTAGCAGCTTAGCAGCAGCATGTATGAATGTGAGAGTTGGACTGTGAAGAAAGCTGAGCGCCGAAGAATTGATGTTTTGAACTGTGGTGTTGGAGAAGACTCTTGAGAGTCCCTTGGACTGCAAGGAGGTACAACCAGTCCATTCTGAAGGAGATCAGCCCTGGGATTTCTTTGGATTGGATGTGAAAGTTGGACTGTGAAGAAAGCTGAATGCCGAAAAATCGATGCTTTTGAACTGTGGTGTTGTAGAAGACTCTTGAGAGTCCCTTGGACTGCAAGGAGGTACAACCAGTCCATTCTGAAGGAGATCAGCCCTGGGATTTCTTTGGAAAGAATGATGCTAAAGCTGAAACTCCAGTACTTTGGCCACCTCATGTGAAGAGTTGACTCATTGGAAAAGACTCTGATGCTGGGAGGGATTGGGGGCAGGAGGAACAGGGGATGACAGAGGATGAGGTGGCTGGATGGCATCACTGACTAATGGATGTGAGTCTGAGTGAACTCCGGGAGATGGTGATGGACAGGAAGGCCTGGCGTGCTGTGATTCATGGACCCGCAAAGAGTCAGACACGACTGAGTGACTGAACTGAACTGATCACCTACTACCCACATTACCACATTTGTCTGTAATAGGAAAAGAACAAACAGGCAATTCACAAGATGTCTAGTGCTGATTAGGCGAGAACTATGTAGAGTCCAGAGTCTGTCATATCCACCTTGACCAGATTATCTGAAATTAAATAAATATGAAGGAAACCATCTTGGACAAAATGGACTTTTAGGAATCAAATCACTTCATCATTAATGTCGTCATCTACATGATATGTTTAAGTCTCATATTCTGCATTAAGATTTTCTACCCCTTTAAGTTTTCCTGCTAAAAGGTATTTTCCCTCTTTCTTCACTTTTTTTTTTTTCAGAGAAATTAATGAAAAGGCTAAAGCAAAAATAAATAAATAAATAAAAATAAAAACACACAGCATAAGGAAACCTCCAAGAGAGAATGATAAATTATTGAATTAACCAGTGATTTACAGTGAATGGACATACAAAGATTTAGAAGTCTGTTTATCCACAAGTATAGCTCTGATATTTAACCATTAAACATATATTATGTCCTTGCTATAACAGAAATGCCATATGGAAGTTGAAATGTTGGCTAATGAAACAGGCCATAAGTTGTCAGGGAAAATGGTGCATCTTTGCCTCAACATCGTCCGGGACCAAGTGATTTATTCAGATGACTTAAGTGGTCTATGGATAATCATACATTTGGAATCGATATTCATTATCTAGTTTCAGGGACAAAAGCTCCACAAATAACCCAGATAACATCTGTTTAAAATGAACAGTAACTTCTACAATGGGGTAGTCTTTCTGAAACATCTTTAATCCAGCAACTTATGTATAAATTTTAACTATCACTATGGAATATATCTACACAATTTTGAAGCTTTTATAACTTCTGTTAGTGCCATTTTTGGGAGATTTACACATTCACCATATGGCTATTGCCTGATGTTTAAATGGATATTTTCTATGGTTCTAAGATGCCCTTTAGAAAACCCAAGAAATGGTTTGGTCCTGTTTCAAGGCCCAGAACACATTTTGCCACATGCTCCAAGACCATATTTTAACATATCTCCACAACTTTCATCTTCTTAGACTTACAAGTCTTAACACTGTTGCCTGAGTATGTATGTGTCTCACCAACATTTCTATCATTTTAGTTTCTCTTACCAAACCTTTTGCAGCTGAGTTTCTCTGAAAACTGATCTAGTGTCCCAAGTTAAATATCTGTCAAAGGGAGATTCTTTCCCAAATAGGTACTACCAAATACTCTATCAAGAAACAATTATTTCTTTATTATTGATTTTAGTTCCTTCCAGAGTATGATAGTGATCAGCTATCCACTGTATAATTATGAGTACTGATTTGGCTTCTGTAGGGAGTAATTTAACTCATAGATATTTAATCTTCCTTAGGGGACTTATGAGAAAATTATATATAAAGATAAACATCAGCATTAATATTTAAAATCCAAGTGGCTTGGAATAGATTTGTCATGAACAGGAAGTATAAAGCCCAAGCAGTGTTTACAATTTAGACATAAGTTGATCAATCTTTGTAGATTTGAATTCGTTAAACTACCTGTAGTTATGCATTTTAAGTTCATAGTATTTGAAGTATTAAATTTCCACTTCATTTATAAGTAAAGGAGAACGAGATACAGATAGCATTTAGGAAACCAAATATAATTTTAAGAGCGAAAGCAAGACTTTAGTTTGAACTGTGGTCTTCTACCACTTACTTGGTTGTTAATTTGCTCCATGACCTTCAGTCAGTAACCTCATTGTGTCTCAGCGGATATAATAATCCTGACCTGCTTCACAGAGGCGTTCTGTACCTTAATTGATGTGTGTTAAGTGCCTGGAGGTACTTTAATGAAAGCCATTATTGAAATGCAATTATTAACATTTGGGATAATGAAGTTAGCTTAGATGGTTTAGCCAAGCCTGGTGTGAAGATGGTTTCTAAGTTCAAGAGCATAAAAATACCCTGATGCAAAACTTTAAAAAGGAGGGGCTAAAAAAAGCAAAAATAGAAAATGAAACCATAACTGGTTTATTTGCTGACTTTAGCAGCATCAGGACCTGCAGTTTATTGCTTTGTCTCTGATCGAGTGTATTGCAATCAATGCGAATTACTACAGAGATGCTAGGAGATAATTTTGCAAAAATGTCAAAAATGCAAAATTTGGGAGAGCTAGATAGGCTAGAAATGACCGTATCGATTTTGTAAAGGTTGGTAAATTACTACAATACCACCTTACTTTGATGTAGACTGCAAATCTTACATTTTAAGCAAGATCAACTTTAATTTTAAACTTCAGGAAAGGCTAGTGTATTACATACATTACTTTCATCCATGAGAAATTTAGATCATGTGCTTACCTAGTAGAAACTAGCTGTGAAATTCCCAGTAGGGCTCATTCTTCTGCTCAACAGTTCCTGCCTGTCTATACATTTCAGTGGGCTTGTCTTTATACTCAAAGATGAATCAGACCACAAAAGAAATGTTAGAATTAAAAACACACAAAAAAAAAAAAAAAAAAAAACTCCTTCTTATTCTCAAGAAATGACAGAAAACAATAAAAACATTTTCAAGAAGTAGTCTCAAAAATAGCTGTTAAATCTTAAGTAATGTTATATTTACATTCATCATTGTTAAGGCTTTTTTTTTTTAAATGAGGTCAATTGCATGTAAATAGCATAACAATGTCTAGAACATAGTCATAGAAACTGAAAATTCAAGGTTTAAAGGAAGTTTCTTCCATTGTATCTTAGATTTCAGTCACTGCCTTTAACATACCCATGCTTCTAAAAGTACATAATATACTCATTCTGTTAGGATTCATTTTTGTGTTTTGGGCTTCTCTGGTGACTTAGATGGTAAACAATCTGCCTGTAATGCAGAAGAACTGGGTTCAGTCCCTGGGTCAGGAAGATCTCCTGGAGAGGGGAATGGCAACCCACTCTAGTATTCTTGCCTAGAAAATTCCATGGACAGAGGAGCCTGGAGGGCTACAGTCCATGGGGTCACAAAGAGTTGGACACAACTGAGCAACTTCCACTTTACCTTATATTAGCTAAATTTTGTGCAAAAATATGTTAAAACTGCAACAAACACTCATGATATAACTTTCAGTTAACAAATTTAATACTAATGAAAAGATTATTATTATATATATTTAACATGGAGAACATTGTTTAAAACCACTTGTTTGTTTCCTCAGTCCAGTTCTCCTCCTACTATCATAAGAGCACAGCACTATTGTAAATGTTTTATAATTCTAATTTATATTAGTAAGCAACATATACTATTGGGTTTTAATATTTGTACATTTTAAATATATATTGATGACAAAAAATATATATATATATAGATGGAATTATATTGCTTGTATCATTGTGCAATTTGATTTTTCACTTAACATTATGTTCTTCATACATATCTATTTTGATTCATACAGATCTATTTTAGTCATTTAAACATATATAGTACTATGTCTTTGAATCCATATACCATAAACTTATAGGGACCTCTACATATGGTTTTTTTTTTTTTTAATTTTTATTTTTTTATTTTTTATTTTTTGTATTTATTTATTTTTTTACACGAACTCCCAAACATGAACTGCCTCCCACCTCCCACCCCACATCTTCCCTCCAGATCATCCCCATACACCAGCCCCAAGCATCCTGCATCCTGCATTGAACATAGACTGGCAATTCATTTCTTACATGATAGTATACATATTTCAATGCTATTCTCCCAAATCATCCCTCCCTCTCCCTCTCCCTCTCCTTCTCCCTCAGAGTCCATAAGTCCGCTCTACACATCTGTATCTCTTTTGCTGTCTTGCATACAGGGTCCTCATTACCATCTTTCTAAATTCCATATATATGTGTTAGTATACTGTATTGGTGTTTTTCTTTCTGGCTTACTTCACTCTGTATAAT
>SJYX01003591.1:0-24727 GCA_006410675.1 Oreotragus oreotragus | reverse complement strand
TGTTCTCCATAGTGGCTGTACTAGTTTGCATTCCCACCAACAGTGTAAGAGGGTTCCCTTTTCTCCACACCCTCTCCAGCATTTATTGCAACTTTTGGACTCTGAGGGAGAGGGAGAGGGAGAGGGAGAAGGTGGGATGATTTGGGAGAATAACATTGAAATATGTATACTATCATGTAAGAAATGAATCGCCAGTCTATGTTCAATGCAGGATGCAGGATGCTTGGGGCTGGTGTATGGGGATGATCTGAAGGGATGATGTGGGGTGGGAGGTGGGAGGGGGGTTTATGTTTGGGAGTTTGTGTACACCCATGGCAGATTCATGTCAATGTATGCCAAAACCAATAGAGTACTGTAAAGTAAAATAAAGTAAAATGGAAGCTCTTAAAAAAAAATAAAATGGAGGAAAATTATTACATTGGTTCTGTTTTTCCAAATTTAGCTAGATAATCCCTGGTGTAGAAAAAGATTTTCTCCTATAAACAATAAATGCTGGAGAGGGTGGGAAGAAAAAGGGAACCCTCCTCCACTGTTGGTGGGAATGCAAACTAGTATAGCCAATATGGAGAACAGTGTGGAGATTCCTTAAAAAACTGGAACTAAAACTGCCTTATGACCCAGCAATCCCACTCTTGGGCATACACACCGAAGAAACCACAACTGAAAGAGACACATGTACCCCAGTGTTCAGTTCAACACTATTTACAATAGCCAGGACATGGAAGCAACCTAGATGTCCATCATCAGATAAATGGATAAGAAAGTTGTGGTACATATACACAATGGAATGTTACTTGGCTATTAAAAAGAGTGCATTTGAATCAGAATCAGTTCTAATGAGGTGGATGAAACTGGAGCCTATTATATAGAGTGAAGTGAGTCAGAAAGAAAAACACCAATATAGTATACTAAAGCATATATATGGAATTTACAAAGATGCTAATGATGACCCTATATATAAGACAGCAAAAGAGACAGCAAAAAAGAACAGACTTTTGGACTCTGTGGGAGAAGGTGAGGGTGGGATGATTTGAGAGAATAGCATTGAAACATGTATATTATCATATGTGAAATATTCACCAGTCCATGTTCGATGCATGAGGCAGGGTGCTCAGGACTGGTGCACTGGGGTGACCCTGAGGGATGGGATGGGGAGGGAGGTGGGAGGGCGGTTCAGGATGGGTAACACATGTACTCTCATGGCTAATTCATGTCAATGTATGGCAAAACCCACTACAATATTGTAAAGTAATTAGCCTCCAATTAAAATAAATAAATAAATATTTTTTTAAAAAGAAAAAAAAACAAAACAAACAAACAAAAAAACAATATTGAATTAATTTCTTTCTCTATTTTTTTTTTAAAGAAAATATGCTAGGATTGAGGATATGGAACTTGAGGAGGAGGTAAAGTTCAAAACAGCTTCCAGGGACAATGGAAGCAGGACATAAAACAATCACTCAGCTGCATTGACAATTCAGCAAACACATTCTGAGAGGTAGTGCTGATATGTGGAAGGAAGAAAAATGAGTGATTTAGGCACATAAAATAAATGAGAACAAGACATCTTTCAATGTGGATTGAAATGTTGCTCCATATTTTATAGTAGGTTTTTGATTGAGATTGTATTTCAAGATTTTTTTAATGACTAAGATTGTGTGTTAAATAAAAGTAAGCAAACTATTCTTTTTTAAAAAAGACTTGAGAATGAAAATTGAGTTTAAATAAAGGGGTAGATAACCTACAGGGAAAATTGGCAGTAAAGAATCTGCTCTAATTTTTGACCCCATTTCTGACTGAGATTAATATTACAAAATGGCTGATGAGACTGTAAGAATAATGAAATTAATCTTGGCTTGCTTCCTGATTTTGCTTGGATTATATATTTAAAATAAATTTGTGAAGACTTTCATTAAAATATAAGATTGTAAATTTATGCTAAACTGTCTCAAATTTGTACTGAAGACAACCTGCACATTTCTACAGCACACCCCTACAGGCCAGTTGTAAAGTATTGTTGCTGCTGCTGCTGCTGCTGCTAAGTCGCTTCAGTCGTGTCCGACTCTCTGTGACCCCATAGACGGCAGCCCACCAGGCTCCCCCGTTCCTGGGATTCTCCAGGCAAGAACACTGGAGTGGGTTGCCATTTCCTTCTCCAATGCATGAAAGTGAAAAGTGAAAGTGAAGTCGTTCAGTCATGCCCAACTTCGCGACCCCATGGACTGCAGCCTACCAGGCTCCTCCGTCCATGGGATTTTCCAGGCAAGAGTACTGGAGTGGGGTGCCATTGCCTTCTCCGAAAGTATTGTTAATGATTAACAAAAATAATTTATTCTATATTCAAGAAATATTATAAAGACTCAACAGGAATAGGTTACCAGCTAGATTCTTATGTGTGTGTATGGGAAGGCGAAAATGCAGGGAGTAAACAATGGTTACTATTAAGAGTAGTAGGGATATTTTAAGGAAGAAGAGGCTTTGGGAAAAGATCTAATTTTGAATCTCAGGATAACATATTTTGTATGTTGAAATAAATTATTATTCTAATTTTACTAATTATTCTAATTCTAGATTGTGGTTTGTGTAAATTCAGTTTCCACAGAATTTCAGAGAAGTGTTTCTCCCATATTAGATATTAATTGAGGTAGCTTTAAAGAAACCCAGGACTTTTTAACCTTCTTGTGAACCACTTCTTGGCAGTCTTTGGTAATTAATCCATTCTTAATTTTCTAGATCAGAAGCAAATTACAGTATTTTATAGAGTATTCTACCATTCAAGGCCCTTTACTCAGTAACTTATTTTTGTCTTTCTGTACTTAAAGCTGTTAATGAGTATTTACAGCCTTAATTGTGATTGTTTCCAAAGCTGGAGGCTACTCATTTCACCAAAGGTTTTCATTATAAATATGACATTAATAAGGGTTGTTTTAATTAAGTTATGGGTAATTTTTGGAAGTCAGTTTGTTGAAACTTAGCAAGAGAAAAGGCAAAAACATCCAATCAGAGTTATGTGTCATGAATTCTTGGGTACATAAACAAAATCAAAGTAATTGTGGGAAATATGTTGATATATCAATATTTTATATATATTATATATATATATATATCAGTTAATTTAGTGGTTTAAATTCTGGCTGTGCCACTTGTTAGTAGAGTTATTATTATTTACCCTATCTGAATTCAGTTTTCTCATCTCTAAAATGGGACTAGTAGTTGATTTTATCAAGTCTACTATGTGAAAAAGTTTATAAAACAGTGTAAGTGCTCTATAAGTGTTAGATGTTATCATTTTGTTATTCCATAATCTAGTCTTTACTGCATTTCTAGCCAACAACCTTGTCATGGAGGATTCATATTACTTGATCTTGAAGTCTTATTCCTCATTGTGTTGGTTGTTTGACCTTAAAAAATGATATTTAACCTCTCAACATTATTTTCATTGTCCAAATGAATAAGTATAATTTTAGAACCCCCTACACTGAAAATAAAAGTTACTCATGTATGTTGTATTTCTTACTATTGCCTAAATAATTACAATCTGCAAATAAGGAAACCAAGACTTAAATACCTAGTCCATGATTCTACACTTAGTGTTTGGGAGAGCAGGGTCACAACCCAAGCCAATATTGTTAATACCATATTTACTTCATTAGCATCATCAAAATCATGTCCTTGATTTCTATTCTCTCTGCCACTGTTGTTATCTTTGAGGCCTTCATCATTTACTGGATTACTGCAAAAGCATGTTAACACCTGTCATTCATTTCCAATGCATTTTATTTTTTTCAAGGATGAATTTTGTAAAACTCAATTCTAATCATGTCACATTTGTGATGAAAACTTTTCATTATTGAGTGGTTGTCTGTTGCTCCAAGGAAATATGTATTTTAAAACATGTATTTTAAAATGTGTATTTTTAAAATATATTTGAAAGATCAACAGAGATCTAATGAATCAGAATTGAGGCCACTGTGATTTGGGGATTAAAAGACTACAGTATAAATTTTAAGCTCCTTAGGATAACATGTAAGACTTTGCATGATCTGGTTCTTTCCTAATTTTCTTTCATGATCCCTAACTTCCTCTATTCTTTCCTTCCGGCAATATACATGTTATTACATACACACACATACATGGAACCTCAGTTCAGTTCAATTCAGTCGCTCAGTCGTGTCCGACTCTTTGCGACCCCATGAATCACAGCACGCCAGGCCTCCCTGTCCATCACCATCTCCCGGAGTTCACCCAGACTGACGTCCATCGAGTCCGTGATGCCATCCAGCCATCTCATCCTCGGTCGTCCCCTTCTCCTCCTGCCCCCAATCCCTCCCAGCATCAGAGTCTTTTCCAATGAGTCAACTCTTCGCATGAGGTGGCCAAAGTACTGGAGTTTCAGCTTTAGCATCATTCCTTCCAAAGAAATCCCAGGGTTGATCTTCAGAATGGACTGGCTGGATCTCCTTGCAGTCCAAGGGACTCTCAAGAGTCTTCTCCAACACCACACTTCAAAAGGATTAATTCTTCGGCGCTCAGCTTTCTTCACAGTCCAACTTTCACATCCATACATGACCACAGGAAAAACCATAGCCTTGACTAGGCGGACCTTAGTCGGCAAAGTAATGTCTCTGCTTTTGAATATACTATCCAGGTTGGTCATAACTTTTCTTCCAAGGAGTAAGCGTCTTTTAATTTCATGGCTGCAGTCACCATCTGCAGTGATTTTGGAGCCCAAAAAAATAAAGTCTGACACTGTTTTCACTGTTTCCCCATCTGCAAATATGTGCATGCACACACACCCAGTTGCTAGCTTGGAAATTTGGGCAAGTAACTAAATCTCTCTAGTCTTTATTTTCTAATCTGAACTATGTGAACAACAAAATATTTTTTGTGAGGATTAAATAAAATAAAATTAAATATTTAGCAGAGTGTTTGATACAAAGTATGTTCTGAACTGTTATTGTTAATGTTACCACATATTACCTTAAGACATACTTTTACCTAAGGGGACATCTGTTCCATACTTGCCAATTCTAGATTTCCAAGCTAAACGTATAATTAGTAGTGGCATCAAATAGAGAGTCTTCAAACACTGAGTTGGAAAGCCTATTCTTTCACATTTCAAACAGAATCTCTATTAAGTTGTTTCTAAAAATGGAAAATGTTATAGACATACACTTTGTTATGTGGCAAGAAGTTAGATAATTTCCTTTCAACTTCTTAACCATGGAGTATGCTTGTAACATTCTGACTACAAGGCTGTCTTTTCTCTGCAACCTGACTTTCTTTTCATCTCCCACAAAGCTAATGGAAAGAGAATGAAGACTGGAAAAAATTACTACACATTTTATGTTTTGGGTGTTTGCTAAATATGCTGCCTTGTTTTGTTCTCGTTTTGTTCTCAGGAACATTAGAAGGTCTAGAGATTTTCTTCACATGCTGGCAAAAAAACGAGAAGGTTACAGAATGCTTCCTCCATTTTAAGGCAGTAGCTAGAGGTGAAGGGAGAGGCAAAGCATAGAATTTCCTTTTTTTTCCTTGTTTTCATACTGTATAATTTCTCTCATACCAGAACTCTGAGGACACGATGTTATACTGATATTGTTAGAGTTAAGTAAACCTGTAATGTAAGTAACAATAAACTGGTATGCAAAACATGTAACAAAAATATTTCATGTGATGTGTTTGGTCACAAAAAAGTAACATTTAAATATTAAAGAAATTAGCTTAAGTAAACAAGTATTCAATTGTTTTCTCTTCTGTTCCGTGAACAGTACACATCAGAAAGACATGCGTGTAGACATTTCTGTTTTTTTTCATGTCATCAAGGTAAAATGTCCAGATTTCCTCTATCAAAATTTACACATGTCATATACTTTAAAGATTTAGACTTGAATTTCCCAGGGGAAATTCCAAAGCAATATCTTAATATTTCTGCAAATTTCTAGGTAGGAATGTTTACATTGGCAAGATTGCCTCCAGCTCCCTATTACCTTTGTTAGACAATTGTTTTCTGTTAGGAATGTTGAATTTTTTTCTTCCCTTTTATTTTCTTCAAATTGGAATTATCTTCTCTTAAGTATCACACTCATAAACCCCTTTACAATGCAAACTTTAAACTTTCGATAAGATTTGTTAAATAATGAGTCATGTAGATATTCCACAAAATTTGAAATCTCCCCTCTTCTTTTCTATTGTGTTTTCATCCATTTCCAAATTTCTGATCCTTTCAAACATAAAACATATGGTTGCCACTTTTGTCTTGTTTCTCCTAAAACATGCTTTTCAAATGTCACCATCTTTCCCATCAAGCTTTATGAAGTATTACTAAACAAGGCACCCAAAGAAATTTTGTTTACATTTATTTACAAACATTTTCTCATCACACTGTATGTGCAACTTTGAAGCACTTACCTATATTTAAGTTTGTTTCACATTTCTCTCTCTAGTATCTTTGTAGTAATAACATTTTTTTCTCCATTATCCTTTAAAATCTTATTACTGACATTTGAGCAATTGCATTCTTCCATTTTGTTATCCTACTTTCTCCAATATTTGCAAAGAAGACGTAGAACTAATGACAAATGTAACACTGAATAGTTACCTTTTTAAAGTATTTTAAGAATAATCCATGTTTGCATTTAACACTCTACTCTTACCTCTGCTCATGTTCATTAAAAAGATGGAAACTCAATGACAAATATTTATGTGATTTGATTTAAAAATTTTGTCTAGTAATCATTGTGCCTAATAGCACATAGATTCCTGTTCAGGGTAAAGGTGTAACTGTGATTACAACGGAAAACTAAACTAATAGTCAATATGTGTATAACCTATGAGCTTGTCATTTAAATTTGGGCTCTGCATAAATAATTTAATAAATGAGAATAAATTACCTGATAGGAAATAGACAAAAAAAAATATTCATTAGGGATATACTTTGGGAATGTTTTTCATGAACACTGGACTTTCTCTTACCAGAACTGAAATGACATGCTATATGATAATGGAAGTTAAATATAGACTTGAGTTTCCTGAAGATACTTCTCTCTTTCTTTGATTAGTTAATGCTGTAAATGTGCTATTTCACCAGTAAAGCCAGTTGGCCTTAGAATTTTCTTCGCCAAAATAAAATAATATTTAAATTAAAATAAGGCTATTTAAATTTTCTACTTCCTCTTGAGTTAGTTTTGGTAACTTACTGCATTCAGGATATTTGAAAGTTTTATTTAGGTTGTCAAATTTAGTGCATAATATTGTTCACTGTATTACTGCCTTAATTTTTTTTAGCATTGGTAGCAATGTCTCCCCTTTCATGACAGATGTTAGAAGCTTATGTAATTTCTTTTGCTTTATACATTTAACTAGAGTTTAACCATTATGTTGAATTTTTCAAAGAACCAGTTGTGAGTTTCATTGTTTCTATTTTTTTGCCTGTTGTTTATTTCATGGACTATCACATTTTTCTTGTTTCCTTCTTTCAACTTAATTTGATTAGGCCATGCACTTTTGTTTTTCTAACATCCATTAAGTAGAAGCTTAAAATATTTATTTTGAGGGGTAATTTTTCTCTAAAATAAGCACTTAAAGCTTGAAATTTTTCTCAATCCTACTTTAGCTGCATACATTAAACATACTGCATTCTCAATTTATTATGTTTAAAATATTTTATTAATTCCCTTGAGACTTGCTTTTTGTCCCATGGGCTATTTAATGGAAGTGTATTGCTTAATTTTCAAATAATTGAGAATTCCCACAGATTTTCTATTATTGATTTTTAGTTGAATTCCACTTTTATAGAAACAATTTTTATATGATTTAAATTCTTTTATATTTATTAAGATCTATTTTATACCCAATCTGTCTACCTTGATGAATAGTCTGTGCCCTTGGAAAGAAAGTTTGTCTTTTGCTGTTGGGTAGGTCCGTCCAGTCAAGGCTATGGTTTTTCCAGTAGTCATGTATGGATGTGAGAGTTGGACTGTGAAGAACCTGAGCACTGAAGAATTGATGCTTTTGAACTGTGGTGTTGGAGAAGACTCTTGAGAGTCCCTTGGACTGCAAGGAGATCCAACCAGTCCATTCTAAAGGAGATCATCCTTGTGTGTTCTTTGGAAGGAATGATGCTAAAGCTGAAACTCCAGTTCTTTGGCCACTTCATGCAAAGAGTTGACTCATTGGAAAAGACTCTGATGCTGGGAGGGATTGAGGGCAAGAGGAAAAGGGGACAACAGAGGATGGGATGGCTGGATGACATCACTGACTCAATGGACGTGAGTTTGAGTCAACTCCAGGAGTTGGCAATGGACAGGGAGGCCTGGCACGCTGCCTTAATTTTTTTTAGCATTGGTAGCAATGTCTCCCCTTTCATGACAGATGTTAGAAGCTTATGTAATTTCTTTTGCTTTATACATTTAACTAGAGTTTAACCATTATGTTGAATTTTTCAAAGAACCAGTTGTGAGTTTCATTGTTTCTATTTTTTTGCCTGTTGTTTATTTCATGGACTATCACATTTTTCTTGTTTCCTTCTTTCAACTTAATTTGATTAGGCCATGCACTTTTGTTTTTCTAACATCCATTAAGTAGAAGCTTAAAATATTTATTTTGAGGGGTAATTTTTCTCTAAAATAAGCACTTAAAGCTTGAAATTTTTCTCAATCCTACTTTAGCTGCATACATTAAACATACTGCATTCTCAATTTATTATGTTTAAAATATTTTATTAATTCCCTTGAGACTTGCTTTTTGTCCCATGGGCTATTTAATGGAAGTGTATTGCTTAATTTTCAAATAATTGAGAATTCCCACAGATTTTCTATTATTGATTTTTAGTTGAATTCCACTTTTATAGAAACAATTTTTATATGATTTAAATTCTTTTATATTTATTAAGATCTATTTTATACCCAATCTGTCTACCTTGATGAATAGTCTGTGCCCTTGGAAAGAAAGTTTGTCTTTTGCTGTTGGGTAGGTCCGTCCAGTCAAGGCTATGGTTTTTCCAGTAGTCATGTATGGATGTGAGAGTTGGACTGTGAAGAACCTGAGCACTGAAGAATTGATGCTTTTGAACTGTGGTGTTGGAGAAGACTCTTGAGAGTCCCTTGGACTGCAAGGAGATCCAACCAGTCCATTCTAAAGGAGATCATCCTTGTGTGTTCTTTGGAAGGAATGATGCTAAAGCTGAAACTCCAGTTCTTTGGCCACTTCATGCAAAGAGTTGACTCATTGGAAAAGACTCTGATGCTGGGAGGGATTGAGGGCAAGAGGAAAAGGGGACAACAGAGGATGGGATGGCTGGATGACATCACTGACTCAATGGACGTGAGTTTGAGTCAACTCCAGGAGTTGGCAATGGACAGGGAGGCCTGGCACGCTGCGATTCATGGGGTCGCAGAGTCGGACACAAGTGAGTGACTGAACTGAACTGAACTGAAGATGTCCTATGAAAGTTGTTATTTTATAGTGTTATTTAAGTAATAAATTCTTATCTTTTCTTTTAATTACTTAGAGAGAAGTGTTGAAATACTTAACTATAATTGTGGACTTATGTCTTCTTTTTGTGCTGAAAGTTTTTGCTTCATGTACTATTGAGTCACATATTAGTTGTATGGGCATTAAGAGCTTTGAATGACTTATTAGTGAAGTGATTCCTTTATCGTTATGAAATATTTATCTTTATTCCTAGCAATAATAATTGTTTTGAAGTCTATACTGTTTGAGATTAATACAGCTACTCCAACTTTATGATTAGTGTTTATTTGTAATATCTTTTAAAAATTCTATGAAAGTGCTAGTCGCTCAGTTGTGTCTGACTCTTTGCAATCCCATGGACTGTAGCCTGCCAGGCTCCTCTGTCCATGAAATTTTCCAAGCAAGAATACTGGAGTGGGTTGCCATTCCTTTCTCCAGGGGATCTTCCTGACCCAGGAATCAAACCTGTGTCTCCTGCATTGAAGGCAGATTCTTTACTGTTTGAGCCACTAAGGAAACTATATTTCCTTTATATTTAAAAATGAGTTTCATGTATGTAATATATTTATTGATACTATTGGTTTAAATCTACTGACTTTTCTATTTACTCTATTTTTCTTTAACCCAATCTCTCTATTTGTGCTTTTGGTTTTTATTATATTATATTATGATGTGACCATATACACTTATCTGTTTTCTTGGAATATTTAAAGCTCTGTTAATCCAATACAGTGCAATTTGTATGTCCTATGTCATTTTTTTTCTTTTCTATAAATTTCACTTGTTTATTTTTGTTATGTGTTCTATTTTATTCTTCATTAAGTTTCTGTTTTCCAGTAAATACTTGAACATATTGATTACATTTTCAATGGCATATTTTAAAGATATCTATCTGTTAATAGTAGAACTTCTGTAATTTCAGGATATGTTTATAATAAGATCTGTACTGCTAATGATACAGCAGGTTTTTTCCTCTTATTTATAAGTTATTTTCTCTCCTATTACCTTAATATTTGTGAGTCAGAATTTGTTGTATTCATTCAAAAGGTGCTGGTCTTTGTTCTGGTAGGTAGTTTAGTTACTTGGAAATAAGTTTGATCTTTTTAAGGATTATTTTTAACTAGGGCAGATCCAGAATATCTGATAGTATAAATTTCATTTACTACTATCACTAATATGTAATCTCTCTGAGGTTTTTAGTAAATGTCTTGTGTATTCTAAGGTTGAAATCATAAATGCTCCACAGACCTACCTGAGCTTGTAGAATTGTTACTCTTACTCCCCCCTAGTATATTTCTCCCAGAAAGTGATTATATGCTCAACCTCTTGCAATTTCTCCAAGTGTTTGTACAAAATGGATTTAAGTAAAACAGCTTAGGTGACCCTTATACTAGTTTGTAGAGTTCCCTTTCTTTGTTGGTTCCTTCTCTCTGGAATTCTGCCCTGCAACTTCTAGTTATTGTGGTCTCTCCAAATACCTATCTCTATCCCCTCAATGCTGTGAGAATTTAGGGGTCTGTTTTGGTTTCCACATCTGTGGCATGGTCTGGATTACCTCTAAGCTAAAAGCTAAAGTAAAAGCATGTCTCACCTTGGATGTTTCCATTTGCTCAGGACCTACAATCCTGTGATATCTGTTTTCTGGTGTCAGTGATAACTGTTTTCCAGTCTTTTATATACCTTTGTCTAGTTTTCAAGGTAGTCAAAATTCAAAGGCAAAGTGAGAATCTGTTATTCCCTTATGGTTATAAACACACATATTTTAATAATGTCACTCTAAAAGTAAGCCACCACCATGGAAGATAGTTAGTTGTCTTATAAGCAAAGAAGGAGTGGATAATACACACTAAGTCCCAGAAAGGATTTGTAATTTGCTTAATGTCACATAAGTAGTAAATGATGGAGTAAAGCTTAAAAATCAGTCAGTCTGGAGCTCATATTTTTAACCAAATTAGCTATTATATTAACTAGATTTGTAATTTATTCAAAAGGGTATTATCCGATAACCCTTTAATGCTCAGTAAAATAGTGAAGTTTTTTAAACTTTCCTTTATACTAAATAACCAGATTTCCAGCTGAATGTTATTATTATATTATGTCACTAATTTAAAAGGAATAAGATTTCAACTTGCTTTTGAAAATGTGAAGGTAAGCATTGTTTCTAAACTGGAAAACCTCAATCATTCATTCATTCAATAAAGATGTATTGATCTTGGCACTGTTCTAGTATGCTGATGACAATATCCCCATAGAAAAAAGATTTTTTACAATAATTTAATCAGCAAGCTAAAAAATTCTATAAATCCCTCAGTCATTTTTTGCAAAGTCAAAACAAATGACATTGCATGCATTTTTAGGGTGTGAACAGGGCTAAATTATCTTTTTATCCTTTAAAACAGCTAGGCTAGTCATAACAGAAGCTCTGTAAATATGTAATATTACAATATTGAAATTAATTGAAAGGCAGTTAAGGAAGAAGTTTTATTTTCAGCATATTTTTTGCTTATATTTATTTGACTTGCTTAGAAAACTAAGGATTCTGCCCCTTTTCCTCTAAAATTCAGTAGTTATTATATTTTTAATGCTAAGTAGTGACAAATTATATCTGATATTTGTCTGAGTGACCAGTTTACTTAAATAGTAATAAGGTACCAAAAAAGAAGGCTGTATATGAGTATCCAAGACTTTTCTGATGATATTTAATCTCTGTATTTTTTATTCAGGGCACTGCCTTACCTAGAATCATACCCATACACCTTGAACGTTCATTTGAACACATTTTCTTTGTTAAACTTGTTCCAGAACTGCATGGTTATTATATTTTGTTCATTTCTAAATTGCTAATGTATTCTTTGTGATCTATTGACAGTAGAATAAATGCAATTTTTCTGATTTGTTGCAAGAATTAAACCATAAAAAAGGTTAGGAATTAATTTCAGAATGCACATACTGGATTCTTCTAATGTGTGACTATAGGCATTTGTTAACTCAAAATTTAGCCCTCTTTCACAGCGTGGCTGGATTAGAAAAAGATTGAATTTTGAATAAGAATGACTTTAAGACAGTAGTTAACACTTATAGTATCAAATTCTTGAGGTAGCTATTTTTTCTGTGCCTCAATCATCTTTCCAGTATTTTTTACAACGAACACTAATTTGATATTTAGGCATACATATATATATATATATGATTAATGGAAACAAAACAAAGCATAGGAAAATATATCAATCCTTGATTTCCCATCTTATTCACAGCATTTTAGATTTTAAAAGGAAACATCTACTTCAAATTACAATTTATATTCAAAGTGCCTGATATTCAGAGATTATCTAAAGTAATATGTAACTAGTCAGTCAGGGCTTCTGATTCACACTCCAGGATTTTTCCATCAATCTGTACTGAATGTTTTCTTTGCCTTTAGCTACTCATGAGACATCAAAATCATCCTCTTTTTCAAGGCTTCAAAAAATGTCTGATTAACCTGCTGTGCAAATGTGAGAAACAGTTTTCTCATATAGGAGTTTACACCTCATTGACAGTTTTCCATGGGAGTCTAAAGTGGAGTTGACTGAAAAAAAGGAAGCAGAATGTATATGGGATTGAAGCAAGTAGAACCAGAAGTACTGTTAGAGAGAAAGGGCTACTTGAAAAATATAGTAACTGGTTCAGATGGATTGGTGAAGCGAGACAAAGAGGAATGATTCAGGCTGACAGAAAATGGACTGTTTTTGAAAAGAGCATATAATGAAAGACAAAGACAAAGTAAATCCATTTCCAACGAATGAAGTCAGATACTTCTAACTTATATTTTAATTACAATCTGCTATTATTTATTTCCCATAATATTGTGACCTCATGAAAAGACAAGAGATTTGGGGTTTAAAAACTTGCTTCTAATAATGATAACTCCTACAAACTGGCTCTCAGTGGGATTTTTTTCTGTTTGCTTGCTTTGCTCTTTACTTTTTATTTAAATTGATCACTTTCACTGGACATATTGTTTTTAAAAGGATCAACTCATTGTTTCCCAACCACAGTTCACAAACAAAAGATACACTCTGAATCTCTAATTTTCATTCCCGGGATAAGTAGGAATACAAACCTGGTATAAAGAGAATGGAGTAGACACTGGAGTAGAAAATCTTTGAACTAACCTCCTCCCATGAGAACAAAATCACAACTACTTGCTGAATGACCATCAATAAAAAAGGCTGGAAGCTACATCCAAAGACAAAAGAAAGCACAAGATGGTACAAAGGGTGCACTTGTGATATAATCAAATCCCATACCTTCCAGGGGGACAACCCACAAACTATAAAAAATTTATACCTCAGAAGTGCTTACACAAGAGTGAGAGTTTTGAATCTCACATCAGGCTTCAAGTGTGGGGTCTAGCATGGGGAGGAGTCACTTCCAGGGCATTTGGCTTTGGAGGCCAGCAGGACTTGATCAGAAGAGTGCTATAGGACTGGGAGAAACAGAAACTCCATGCTTGAAGGGTGTACACAGGGTCTTACATGCACCAGGACACAGGGCAAGAGCAGTGACTTCATAGGCACCTCAACCAGATCTACCTGCTAGTCTTGGAGGGTCTCCAGGGAAAGAAGTGGTTGGTTGTGTTTCTTTCTGGGGACATAGGGGATGGTGGCCAACAAATCTAAGCGTATTCTTCTGAAGACTGGACATTTTGCTTAGATTATTAGCGCCAAGACCTGGCCCCACCCAACAGCCTGTAGGCTCCAGTGCTGAGATGCCTCAAGCCAAACAACCAACAGGATAGGAATGCAGTCCCACTCATTAATAGACAGGCTGCCTGAAAACTTCCTACACCCAGAACCACCCCTAGACAAGCCCTTAGACATGGCATGCTCACCCGAGAGCCAAGATCCAGCACCACCTACTAATGAGCAGGCAGCAGCCACTCCTACTAGGAAGGTGCACAAGCCTATAGACTAGCCTCACCCACTATGGGGAAGACACCAGAAACAAGAAAGCTAAAATCCCACAGCCTGTGGAACTGATTCCACAAATACAGGTCAGAATCCACCTTGGGACCCACTGGTCCTTGGCCATTAGGGGACAAAAAGGGAGTGTACTGCTGGGAGATTCCCTACAGAGGGGCAATTCTAAGGTTGAGAAACATAACTAACCTTCTACATACATAAGCTCTGCCTGACATACTATACATATTTTTAGTGATACTTTAATAAAATAAACATATCACACACCAAAAAAAAAAAAAACAAAACACCACCACAACAACAACCAGAAATTCAGACAACATGAGATAGCAGAGGAATAAAACCCTAGAAAAACAATTAAGTGACATGGAGATAGGCAATCTACCCAAGAAAGAGTTTAGAGTAATGATCATAGACATGATCCAAGAACTTGGGAAATTAATGGATGCAAATAGTGAGAAGTTACAAGAAGTTTTTAATGAAAAGTTAGCAAACATAAAGAGCAATCAAACAGAGTTGAAGAATACAATTACTGAAATGAAAAATACACTAAATGGAATCTATAGCAGAATAAATAAAGCAGAATAATAGATAAATGAGCTAGAAGACAGAGTAGTGGAAATCATTGCCACAGAATAAAAATGAAAAGAATAGCTAGAACATGGAAGCAACCTAGATGCCCATTGACAGATGAATGAATAAAGAAGCTGTGGTACATATATACAATGGAATACTATTCAGCTATAAAAAGGAACACAACTGAATCTGTTCTAATGAGGTGGGCAAAACTAGAGCTCATTATACAGAGTGAAGTAAGTCAGAAAGAGAAATATAAATATTGTATACTGACACATATATGTGGAATCTGAAGAGATGGCACTGATGAATTTATTTTCAGGGCAGCAATGGAGAAACAGACAAATAGAACAGACATATGGACAAGGTGGGAGGAGAGGAGGGAGAAGGGGAGATGTATAGAGAGTGTAACATAGAAATTTACAATACCATGTGTATAACAGATAGCCAATGGGAATTTTCTCTGTGACTCAGGATACTAAAAGAGGTGCTCTGCGACAGGCTGAAGGGGTAGGGAGGAGAGGGAGATGGAAGGGAGATTGGGAGGGAGGGGACATGTGTGTACCTATGGTTGATTCAGAAAACCACAAAATTCTTTAAAGCAATTATCTTTCAATTAAAGAAAAAAAAAAAAAAGATAAACCTCTGGGATGTGAAATGCACCAATGTTCTCCCAGAAGGAGAACACAAAAAGGGTCTAAGAAAACATTTGAAGAGCTAATAGCTGAAAATTTGCTTAACATGGAAAGAAAACAGTCACTCAAGTCTTATATAGGATTAACCCAAATAGGAAAACATCAAGACACCAAGTAATCAAATTGAAAACATTAAAAGCAACCAGGGAACAGCAACAAATAATATACAAGGGAGCCTCCATAAGTCTATCAGCCAATCTTCAACAAAAACTCTGCAGGCCAGAAGAGAGTGGCATGATATATTTAAAGTGATGAAATGGAAAAACCTATAACCAAGAATACTCTACTCAGTAAGGCTCTCATTCTGAATCAATGGAGAAATCAAAAGTTTTAAAGCAAAAGCTAAGAAAATTCAGCACCACCAGCTTTACAACAAATGCTAAAGGAACTTCTCTAGGCTGAAAAGAAAAGGCCACAATCAGAAACAAAATTATGAAATGGAAAAGATCATTGTCAAAGGCAAACATATAGTAAATGTACGAAATCATCCATACATAGGTACAATATCTAAATCAGTAATATTTGAAATGCATTAGAAAGTAAGAGATAAGCAAATTTATACAATTACATATGTATATGTATATTTGTGTATATGCTTCCCAGGCAGAACTAGTGGTAAAGAACTTGCCTGCTAATGCAGCAGACATAAGAGTCATGGGTTCAATCTCTGAGTCGGGAAGTTCCCCTATAAGAGAGCATGGCAACTCAATCCAGTATTCTTGCCTGTAGTGTCCCATGGAGAGAGAAGACTGGCTGTATATGGGTCCATAAGGTTGCAAAGAGTCAGACACAACTGAGTGACTACCACTTTCACAAACACACACATACATATAGAAAGAGAGAATGCTATATCAAAACTTCATGTTAACTACAAACCAAAAGTCTATAGTAGAAACACATACACACACAAACACAAAAAATCCAAATACAACACTAAAGAAAGTCATCAAATAACAAAAGAAGAAAACAAAAGAAGAAAGAAAGAACAAAGATGTACCAAAACAATGAAATGGCAATACATATATAATTACCTTAAATGTAAATGGATTAAATGATCCATCCAAAAGATGTTGACTGACTGGATACAAAATAAGATCTGTATATATGCTGTCTACAAGAGACCAACTTCAGATCTAGGGACACATACAGACTGAAAGTGAGTTGGTAGAAAAAGTAATTCCATGCAAGTGGAAATTGAAAGAAAGCCATGGTAGCAATGCTCATATCAGAAAACAACAACAACAACAACAACAACAAAACAACAACCCACAGATTTTAAAAGAAACTGTCACAAGAAACAAAGACACTACATAATGATCAAAGAAGTTATCAGTTCAGTTCAGTCACTCAGTCATGTCTGACTCTTTGGGACCCCATGAATCACAGCATGCCAGGCCTCCCTGTCCATCACCAACTCCCGGAGTTCACTCAGACTCACGTCCATCGAGTCCGTGATGCCATCTAGCCATCTCATCCTCAGTCGTCCCCTTCTCCTCCTGCCCCCAATCCCTCCCAGCATCAGAGTCTTTTCCAATGAGTCAACTCTTCGCATGAGGTGGCCAAAGTACTGGAGTTTCAGCTTTAGCATCATTCCTTCCAAAGAAATCCCAGGGTTGATCTCCTTCAGAATGGACTGGTTGGATCTCCTTGCAGTCCAAGGGACTCTCAAGAGTCTTCTCCAACACCACAGTTCAAAAACATCAATTCTTCGGCACTCAGCCTTCTTCACAGTCTAACTCTCACATCCATACATGACCACAGGAAAAACCTGAGTTGTAAATATATATGCACCCAACATAGGAGCACCTCAATATATAAGGCAAATTCTAACAGCCATAAAAGGAGAAATCAATGGTCACACAGTAATAGTGGGAGACTTTAACACCTTACTCTCATCAACGGACAGTTCATCCATATAGAAAATCAATAAGGAAACACAGTCCTTAAATGACACATTAGACTAGGTAAAATTAATGTTTATATAGCATTCCATCTTAAAGCAGCCAAATACATTCTTTTCAAGTGCACATGGAAAAATCTCCAGGACAGATTACATATATGTTGGGACAGCTCATAGAGCTGAATATCAAAAAGAAACAAAAAATCCAAACAACCCAATCAAAAAAAAAAAAAAAAAGAGAGAGAGAGAGAGAGGGCAGAAAATATAGACAGACATTTCTTCAAAGAGATATAGATGGCAAAATGGTACGTGAAAATATGCTCAACATTGCTAATTTTTAGAGAAATGCAATTCAAAACTAGAATGAGGTATCACCTCACACTGGCTAGAATGAGCATTGTCTAATAGTCTAGAAATAATAAATGCTGATGATGGTGTGGACAAAAACAAACTCTCCTATACTATTGGTAGGAATGTAAATTGGCACAACCGCTATGAATAACAATATGGAGGTTCCTTAAAAAAATAAAAATAGAGCAAACATATGATTATGCAATTCCACTATCGTGGCATATATCCAGAGAAAAACTATAATTTGAAAAGATACATACACTCTAATGTTCACAGCAGCACTATTTACTTAGCCAAGATATGGAAGCAACCTAATGTCCATCAAAAGATGAACAGATAGAGGATGTGGTATATATAAACAATGTAATACTACTCAGTCATAAAAAGAATAAAACAATGCCATTTATACCAGCATGGATGGATCTAGAGATTGTCATACTAAGTGAAGTAAGCCAAAGACAAATATCATATGATATCACTTATATATGGAGTCTTAAAAAAAATGATACCAATGAACTTATTTACAAAATAAACACATAGAAAACAAATGTTTGGTTGCCAAAATGAAAATGGGGGAGGGATAAATCAGCAGTTTGGATTAAAATATCTACACTACTGTATGTAAAATAGATAACTGACAAGTACCTACTATATAGCATAGAGAACTATATTCAATATCTTGTAATAACCTATAATGAAGAGAATATAAAAATAATATATATGTGTATATAAAATGAATCACTTTGCTGTTTCACTTGAAACACAACACTGTAACTCAAACATATTTCAATAAAAATTTAAAAAATAAAATTATAAAAAAATCCTGATAGAAAATATATTGTCAAAAACTGCTCCAAATTTTCACTCAAACCTCAAAGTGACAAGTGGACAGTTTCCAGGGTCCAGAACACATTTACAAACTATAAATTACTAAATAAATTCAAATACTTGAAATTATAAACTGACATTTTTAAAATGAAATACCTAAGCAAGAAAATACAACTAAATATCATCACAGAAAAACACTTTTATTTCTGGAATATTAAATACTATTTCATGTCACATAAATGTGGAATATTGTTTACCTTATTTACCTTATTTGACTTCACTGAACAAAGTAAATTTCAAGACAGTGAAATTATGAGAAATAGTAATTCTTGATGGAAAACTTTCTAATATCTATTATACTCCTGGCATTCCAAGAAGGACACTGCACAAAATTTACCTATTTCTTGATAACTCAAGATGAACATTAAGAGCAACCTTTATTGTACTGTGACAAATTATGACAAATTAAAGTTCACTAACCATCTTTTAGTTATTCTATTCCTATCATTGAAGTAACATTTTAAGCTATTACTTCTCTTGCTGCTGTTATAAATGCCTTAACAGTTTCCTCCAGTTTCTCTCTGGTTTATTGCTTCTAATGTTCTCTGAGCCAGGAAACTAGGTTACCAATCTGCCTATTAAAGCAAAGTCACTATGTCTCTGAGAAAGATTGTTTTGACTATTTTAGTAGTTTCTAATTTTACCCCTTATTTTTTGTTTCTATGTTCTTAAGGGTTGAGGCTATACTTTAATTTTCTTTGAACATTTATATGACATTCTGATAAATTTGTGGATTAGATAATTTTATATAAATGAAAGCAAGTCTGGCACTTAAAAAAAATGTTCATTTTAGAAACTTTACATTGTAAAAGCCAATAGTTAAACTTTGGGGGGGGGGTATATAATGGCAATTTGTTCCTANTTGAACATTTATATGACATTCTGATAAATTTGTGGATTAGATAATTTTATATAAATGAAAGCAAGTCTGGCACTTAAAAAAAATGTTCATTTTAGAAACTTTACATTGTAAAAGCCAATAGTTAAACTTTGGGGGGGGGGTATATAATGGCAATTTGTTCCTATCAGAAGATAGAATTATCCTTCAAGGTTGAGTGGATATAATTGGCCATCATATAATTCTCTTGACAAATAGTGCCTTCAGGCAGTGTGGCTATAATGATTGTTCAATTACATACTTTTGGCTTTCAAATGACCAAATCCATTATTATGTATCACATTAATAGATATACAGGCATATTTTAATCACATGGATAAAATATTTTTCTTTGGAAGATGAGTTTAGCTTTGAAATTAAGCTGTATTGTAATTACCTGTAATTTTTAGTAATTGTAATTTAATTCCCTGTAATCTAATAATGATGATTACTCTCTAATCAAATAATTTTACCAAATGCAAGCTCTGTCATCCAACTGAACTGAAAGAAGACTGATCCCTGTTGAATTCTGTAAAACTGGTAAAAAAAAAAAAAAGTATTTTTGTTAGAATAAAAGTTGTGTATTTCTAAAATACAACATCTAGGATTTGAAACGGGAAAGGCAATGGCACCCCACCCCAGTACTCTTGTCTGGAAAATCCAATGGATGGAGTAGCCTGGTGGGCTGCAGTCCATGGGGTCGCTAACAGTCAGACAGACTGAGCGACTTAACTTTCACTTTTCTCTTTCATGCATTGGAGAAGGAAATGGCAACCCACTCCAGTATTCTTGCCTGGAGAATCCCAGGGATGGGGGAGCCTGGTGAGCTGCCGTCTATGGGGTCACACAGAGTTGGACATGACTGAAGTGACTTAGCAGCAGCAGCAGTAGGATTTGAAATGTATTGGCTATATATAGGGTACACTGAGTACACAAAAGTTCAAAGTTCTTAAATATTGGCATATTTGTAAACTTATTTTATTTGGCACGTATTCTTTCATCTATAAAATTATATTTAAATCTATAAACATATCCTTAACAAGAAACATTGTTATACTAAGTTTAATGTTTTGTGTTATTATCATCCCTTATAGATATAATAGAGAAGAGAGTCTATTTTCTCTTAATCACACTCTCATATTGAGTAAGTTAGTTTACACTACTGTTTATTAATTTGTATTTCTATAGGATTAATGTCTATTATTCTTAAAGGGTATTATTCTATGGAGTCCATCATAACAGTATCATCTTAAGTTAAAATGAGAAATGGCTTGCCATAATTTTGATTGCAAGCCTGAAATCTGTGACATATTAATTTTATACATATAAAATTTGAAATTCAGAATATGTCCTTTATGGAAATCATGTAATTATCAGTGAAAAAAATTACAGTGTATTACAGAATTGTAGTGCAGAAGCACAAAAAAGATGTTAATTAAAGGAATGGGAATTGAGGCAGGAAACCAAAGATGCAGTCAGTGGCTTTTTAATCAGGGAGGGCTTTATATATGAGATTCTCAAGCAAATTGAGGTCAACTTTATTATTTTTAAAAAAGCAAAGTGAAACAAATGTTATCTGGAAAATCCTCTTTAATAATTTGACTTCTAGATAGAAAATAATTTCGGTTGGAATATCCAGAAAAAAAAAAAAGAGAACAAAAGATGTACTGTCAAATGTTCAACTATTTAAACAAGTATCTCTGAGTTTTCTACTTAGCAATGGCTACATTTAGATTCCTGGCACTTGTTTGTGAAGCGTCTCAATTTACTGCCAAGTTATATTACTACATTATATACATTTAAATATTTTCCTATCCACTCTCTCATTCAAGAAACATAATTATTTTTGCTCCCCAGGATTTAAAACTCTGAAATTCAACTGGGTTTATAAAGCTAGTTTGGTTCATGAGCAACCTTTTTCTGAAATGATGGACAATCTCTATACAGTCAGCAAAAACAAGACCTGGAAATGACTGTGGCTCAGATCACGAACTCCTTATTGCAAAACTCAAACCTAAATTGAAGAACATAGGGCAAACCACTAGGCCATTCAAGTACGACCTAAATCAAATCCCTCATGATTATACAGTGGAAGTGACAAATAAATTCAAGGGATTAGATCTGATAGACAGAGTGCCAGAAGAACTATGGATGGAGGTTCATAACAGTGTATAGGAAGCAGTGACTAAAAACCATCCCCAAGAAAAATAAATGCAAAAAGGCAAACTGGTTGTCTGAGGAGGCCTTACAAATAGCTGAAAAAAGAAGGGAAAGGCAAAGGAGAAAAGGACAGATACAACGATCTGAATGGAGAGTTACAGAGAATAGCAAGGAGAGATAAAGACTTTTTAAGCAAACAATGCAAGCATTCTATTGATTTTTCCACTGAAAACAATAGAATGGGAAAGATTAGAGATATCTTCAAGAAAATTAGAGATAACGGGGGAACATTTCATGCAAACATGGGCACAGTAAAGGACAGAAATGGTATGGACCTAACAGAAGCAGAAGATATTAAGAAGAGGTGGCAATTTGGATCTCCTTGCAGTCCAAGGGACTCTCAAGAGTCTTCTCCAACACCACAGTTCAAAAGCATCAATTCTTTGGCACTAAACTTTCCTCATATTCCAACACTCACATCCATACATGACTACTGGAAGAACCATAGCTTTGAAGAGATGGACCTTTGTTGGCAAAGCAACGTCTCTGCTTTTCAATATGCTGTCTAGGTTGGTCATAACTTTTCTTCCAAGGAGTAAGCGTCTTTCAGTTTCATGGCTGCAGTCACCATCTGCAGTGATTTTGGAGCCCCCCAAAAATAAAGTCTTTCAGTTTTCATTGTTTTCCCATCTATTTGCCATGAAGTGATAGGACCAGATGCCATGATCTCAGTTTTCTGTATGTTGAGCTTTAAGCCAACTTTTTCACTCTCCTCTTTCACTTTCATCAAGAGGCTCTTTATTTCTCCACTTTCTGCCATGAAGGTGGTATCATCTGCATATCTGAGGTTATTGATATTACTCCTTACAATCTTGATTCCACCTTGTGATTCATCCAGCCTGTCATTTCACATGATGTACTCTGCATAGAAGTTAAATAAGCAGGGTGATAATATACATCCTTGATGTACTCCTTTTCCTATTTGGAACCAGTCTGTTGTTCCATGTCCTGTTCTAACTGTTGCTTCATGACCTGCGTACAGATTTCTCAGGAGGCAGGTCAGGTGGCCTGGTATTCCCATCTCTTTAATAATTTTCCACGGTTTATTGTGATCCACATAGTCAAAGGCTTTGGCGTAATCAAAAAAGCAAGAATAGATGATTTTTTGGAACTCGTTTTCTCGATGATCCAGTGGATGTTGGCAATTTGATCTTTGGTTGCTCTGCTTTTTCGAAATCCAGCTTGAACATCAGGAAGTTCCTGGTTCACATACTGTTGAAGCCTGACTTGAAGAATTTTGAGCATTCCTTTGCTAGCATGTGAGATTAGTGCCATTGTGCAGTAGTTTGAACATTCTTTGGCATTGCCTTTCTTTGGGATTGGAATGAAAACTGGCCTTTTTCAGTCCTGTGGCCACTGCTGAGTTTTCCAAATTTGCTGGCATATTGAGTGCAGCACTTTCACAGCATCATCTTTTAAGATTTGAAATAGCTCAACAGGAATTCCATCACCTGCACTAGCTTTATTCATAATGAAGCCCCCTAAGGCCCACTTGACTTCTCATTCCAGGATGTCTGGCTCTAGGGGGGTAATCATATCATCATGGTTATCTGGGTCATGAAGATCTCTTTTGTATAGTTCTTCTGTGTATTCTTGCCACCTCTTTTTAATATCTTCTGCTTCTGTTAGGCCCATACCGTTTCTGTCCTTTATTGTGTCCATCTTTGCATGAAATGTTCCCTTGGTATCTCTAATTTTCTTGAAGAGAAATTCTAATGACCCAGATAACCATGATGGTGTGATCACTCACCTAGAGCCAGACTCCTGGAGTGTGAAGTCAAATGGGCCTTAGGGAGCATCACTAGGATCAAAGCTAGTGAAGGTGATGGAATTCCAGCTGAGCTATTTAACTTTCTGTAAGATGATGCTGTGAAAGTGCTATACTCAATATGCTAACAAATTTGGAAAGCTCAAAAGTGGTCACTGGTTTGAAAAAAGGTCAGTTTTCATTCCAATCCCAAGGAAGAGCATTGCCAAAGAATGCTCAAACTACCACACAATTGCACTCATTTCACATGCTAGCAAAGTAATGCTCAAAATAACCAAGCTAGGCTTCAACAGAATGTTAACTGAGACCTTCCAAATGTACAAGCTGGATTTAGAAAAGGGAGAGGAACCATAGATCAAATTGCCAACATCACTGGATCACAGAAAATGCTAGAGAATTCCAGAAAAACATCTACTTCTGCTTTATGAAAGTTAACATCGCTCAGTCGTGTCTGGGCCAGTGGCCAGGAGGAGCAACCCAAGGAGCGGTGGCTGCGCAGGTACATGAGGTCCTAAAGGAGCTATCCCCATTGAAGGTCGGTGGATAGGAACGGCAGTGTTAAGGAGATACCCCTCATCCAAGGTAAGGAGCAGTGGCTGTGCTTTGCTGGAGCAGCCCTGAAGAGATACTCCATGCCCAAGGTAAGAGAAACCCAAGTAAGATGCAAGAGGGCATCAGAGGGCAGACACACGGAAACCACACTCAGAGAAAACTAGTTAATCTAATCACACTAGGACCACAGCCTTGTCTAACTCAGTGAAACCAAGCCATGCCTGTGGGGCAACGCAAGACAGGGAGGTCATCGTGGAGAGGTATGACAGAATGTGGTCCACTGGAGAAGGGAATGGCAAGCCACCTCAGTATTCTTGCCTTGAGAACTCCATGAACAGTATGAAAAAGGCAAAATGATAGGATACTGAAAGAGGAACTCCCCAGGTCATTAGGTGCCCAATATGCTACTGAATATCAGTGGAGAAATAACTCCAGAATGAAGGGATGGAGCCAAAGTAAAAAAAA
>SJYX01003589.1:6595-20586 GCA_006410675.1 Oreotragus oreotragus | reverse complement strand
TTTAAAGTACCAGGCTGGCTAAAGTATTGGAGCTTCAACTTTAGCATCAGTGTTTCCAGTGAATATTCAGGAGTGTAGAACTGCCTAAAACGAGTATAGGAACTAATAGGAAAACAGAGATCTTCTCTTTTTACTGGAATGGTGATATTCTGCAGTTGGAGCTATATAGAGAGAGTAGGAAACATATAAGGATTGTATGCTGGTGGATTCATGGACTAAAGCATCAGTTCGTGCCTTCATGAAAACAGAGACTAAGCAAAATAGGGAAGATTGAAGCCAGAGGAATGGATAGGGCTTAAGGAAAGGATGAAGCTCAGCAAGAGATAAAGATTGAGGTAAAGTTCAAAATTCGTTAAGTGCTCAGAGATGTAGTGAACTATTGGAATAATAATCAGGGATGTGTGTCTACTATCTTGCTATTGATGCGCTATTGTGATGAATTCACATCAAAATTGCTACCTCCAAACATGCATTGGGATGTTCTTTAGTCAAGAAATATCAGTGCTGAAGTAGAGGACTGTGTTGGGATCATAGTGGATTTTCTGCATAGAATCAAGATTCAATATACATTTTCTGTGGGAAAAAGATAAATCAGTTACCCAAGAAATCTGGCAAAAGAAACAATTTAGCATTTGTGCTCAAGTCCAGGTGGTGCTAGTGATAAAGAGCCTGCCTACCGATGCAGGAGATGTAAGAGACACAGGTTCGATACTTGGGTCGGGAAGATCCCCTGGAGCAGGGCATGGCAATCCACTCCAGTATTCTTGCCTGGAGAATCCCGCGGACAGAGGAGCCTGGCGTGTCCGTAGGGTCACAAAAAGGCATGACTGGAGTGACTTAGCACACAGACTGGAAACAGCTATAGACCCACAAATAGGTGCGCCCATGTGGTCAAATGTCCTGCACTGTCAAAAAGGACCCCTGGAGAAGGGAACGGCTCCCCACTCCAGTACTCGTGCCTGGAGAATCCCGCGGACGGAGGAGCCTGGCAGGCTACAGTCCATGGTGTTGCAAAGAGTCAGACACGACTGAAAAATGAGAATGTGCATGTACTGATTTGGGCTAATCTGTCAGATACGGTAAGTGAAACAAACAAGGTAGAAAACTATATATAACGTGTTAAAATTTGTATGAAGAAGATATAGACATGTTTGAATATATGTAAGATGTATCTGGCTATAGCACGTGCCCCTGGACAGGGCATCTCAGGGACTGATGTTGAAGGTGGATGGGAGTGAGACTTACTGGTTACCATACCCGCTTTGGTACCATTGGAGTTTTTGAAGCATATACATGTACTACTCAGAAAATGAAAACATAACAGAAAGCAGCAAAAACAGGACCACAGGCCGGCCTGGCCCTCTGGTGGTCTGGTCCTTGAGTACCGGCAAGTCAAGGCTGCACACCAGAGATGAGCAAGGCTCCTGTGGTGCCCTGAAAGACAGGAGGCAGCAGGTGTGGGCCAAGTTTGCTGTTAACATGCTCACAGGTAGCCCAGCTCTCCAGGCCTCTGTCTGCACCTTGCAAAAGAGGGGGAGGTGTGGAGGTCCAATACCAAGATAGGTATCCCCGCTTACAGGCTATGCAGTGAGCTGAGCAGAGGAGCTCTGGAGGGCAGAGGTGTGCTTGCCAGGCAGTCAGGGCACTGGTCTCACCGTGGACTCCAGCTGGGCACGTCCCTGCCGGCTCCCAGGACCACAGAGGTGCTGGGGCGTGAGGCTGTGCTGGAGCCCAGGACTTGGCATTCCCAGTGCCTTTCTCCATATGTCATCTGCACGCCTGTGACAGGGGAGTGTTGCTAACCCCTTTCTGCACATGAAGAATCAGAGGCTTGTTTGTTCCAAGGACCTGTCCAAGGTCACCTCACTGGTTCATGGCTGAGCTGGGGTTGGAACTCAGTCCATGTCCCATGCAGTGAATGGTGGGAAGAGGTTGCTGATGACTTGGGCAGGAAACGGGCATCACCCTCTTCTGGCCCAGGCTGAGCGAGCTCAGGGTCCCAGGTTTGAGAAGCAGGTTTGGTAAAGCAGACAGTTCAGCGGCAGCCTGGAGGAACTTGCTTGAACTAGAGCCACCACTGCTTCCTCATAAGGAGGAGGAAGGTGACTCTGGGAGCTTGTGAGAGGTTCTGCCGTGGCCTAGTCCCATTTCCCTCTTCTCGTTGGCAAGTGCCAGTCAGGCTAGATAAGTGGATAAAATGAATGTTCCCTGCCTGTTGGGAAATCCTATTATTTCTCCAAGTTCTGGCCCAAATGCCGATCCTCCACAGAGATTCTTGGATCGCTCCCAGGGCGCTGGGTCTCTATTCTCGCAGAGCAGGCTCACATGCAGTTCCCTCCTGAGGGCAGGGTCCTTGAGATTGCCCACGCTGTGGCCAACTTTGGACTCACGGGAAGGTTTTGTGAAGGCTGAAAGTGTCCTGGCCTCACCTCTCCTCTCCACAGACAGAGGTCATTTATGATGATGACTCTCATATGGCTAGGACAGTGACTAGTGAGTGACTCAGAGTTGGGGCTGGCTGTGGAGGCTGCAGGGAGATTTTCTCCTGGAGGCCCTAGGACCTGCAGAGATGTTGAATTAACCTGTGTGGCCTCTGGCAGTGGTAAGGTGGGAAGCCTGGGGGTACAGGGAGAGGCTGCATGTGGACGATGAGGCCACTCAGTGGGCCTGGGATGTGGGATAGGTCTGAACGAGGCAGCTGGGGGAGGGGGCAGCCAGAGCTGGAATCAGCAGTTAGTGGGAAAGAGAATGAGGAGGGGAAAGAGGAGCAGAAAGGAAGGGCAGGAGCGGACCTATACTGTCTGGTGGCTTCTGATGGGCCTGGCAGTGGATAAGACATAATTTTAGTAAAAAAACAGGGGTCAAAGGAAGTCTCAAAAACCCAGGGAGCACCCTTTTAAAAAGAAGGGGTGATGGCCAACTTCACAGGCTTCAGAGGAGGTCAGTCTGTGCAGGGCTCAGAGAGGTGGCTGGCACGGGCCATTAGGAGGCCACGCGGCCTGGACTGATGGCTCTCTGGGCATGACGGTGGAGACGCTGGATGGCAGTGTAAGGCGGGCAGCGAGGCATCTCTTGTGGGTTGGGAATGGGCCCAGTGCAGGCTCACTGCATGATTGATTCTGCTGCTTGGACCAAATAGCTGGCAATGTAAACACTGCCCGATCCCGGCACAACTCTTGGCATTGCTAATTAGCCCTGAGATTATTCCTTGCAAAGGAGCAAGCACATCACACCTCAGATGCGGCTGAACTACCGGAGAGGGAGGCAGGCCTGCTCATTGGTTGCCTCTGCCCCAGTTCTCCCTGAGAAACGCTCCAGACAGTCATCTGGCCCCTGCCTCCCAGTTCTGCCTTCTTCCCAAGGTGCCAATGCTTAGGTGTTATTACTTAGGAGAGGGACTAGTTTGTGTAAGGGAAAAGTCACAGGGAGAGACTGTGGTGTAAATGTTAATCGTTTTTTTAACTCCGCATTATGTGATCCGTTAACATTAATATTTAATTTAATGCAGTCAAAAGATTAATGCTTGTGTTTATTTCTAAAACAGGCAAGAATGCTTCAGGCTGCTTTTCAGCTTGGTTGAGCTTTGGGGGTAAAAAAAAAACAACCCACCCAGAACAGAAGAAATGTATTCATGCTGTAATAACACAAATACCCCCTCTTCCTCCTGTTCTCCCTCCTCAATTCCTAAAAATAAGCCACGGGGTTCTAATGGGGACACTGATTAAATATTCGGCTCTGTAATTTATGCCCAAGTGAATCCCAACAGGAACCAGGGGCTCTGGAAATCTGTTGTGAAATAATTATCCTGAATGACATTGTCGAGATGGTCTGCAAGGGTGCTGTCAATAATGCATTAGCCCAAATCTGTTTGAAATACAGCAAGGAAATTACACGATATTCATGGGAACCTGAAAGAATTATCAGTAAACAAATTTAATCAACTTGATGTTATGCATACCACTCAACCTCTTATTATCTGATCATCTAGGTTTAGAACACGCAGGGGAATTGAATGACGTGGGATGCGAGGCTGTGTGTGTGTGTGTGTGTGTGTGTGTGTGTGTACTTGGTGGAACCAGCCTCAGGTTTCCACATTTCTCCTCCTTGGCTGCATTTCATTTGCATTTTTCTCTAGGGCTGATTGTTGGCTGTCAGCTCTCATATCAGCCTGCTCCTTGAACACTCACTTTTTCCCTCACACCCCCGCCCCACCCTGTGTCAGAGTCCTGCTTAGAAAATCAGCTTACTGTCCCCCACCCTGTGTCAGAGTCCTGCTTAGAAAATCAGCTTACTGTCCCCCTGTCCTTCAGATACCTCTTAACTCCCCTTCTACCTTCCAAAGGAGTGGTACTTGCCCCTGCTTTCAGCTCAGAAGTAAAGAGGAAGTGAGTGCTGTTATCTGGGGAATACTTCTTGGCATAGCAGAAAGGAGCCCTAAGTGAGGATCTGCCACTGATTTGCTGGGTAATCTCACCTCAGTCCCTTGCCATCTCTGGGCCTTAGTTTTCCCGACTGAAAAGTGGGTCTTGGGCTGAGCTTCTTGGTAGCAGCTCAGCAGAGTCTCATTTGATTGGCTTTTTCTTCGTGTCCTCTGGGAGCTGATGGAGATCCCAGAAGGAAGGGGGCTTTCTCAAAATTACACGGGAAGCTGGAGGCAGAGTCAAGATGAGACCTTTCAGACCCACTTCTCATGACCCCTCTGTCTCCTAAGCCAGAATATTTTATCTTTGCCTGTACTACAATCCACGAGGAGCATTTCTGAGTCTTTAATTCCCATCCGAGCTCTCACTCCTTGGTCAGGGAACTTGGGTTGCCTCCTGGGATGTGTATTCCTTTCTATTTCCAAGTCTCAGCTTCCCTACCTAGACAGCAGAGCAGCTGGGTGAGGTGACGCTCAGAAGCCACTTATTTTAGTAAAGAAATGTGTTTGGCTGTGTTGAGTCCTAGTTACAGTGCACGGCCTCTGTCACTGTGGCACGTGGGCTTAGTTTCTCCAAGACAACTGGGATCTTAGCTCCCTGACCAGCATGGCAGGCTGGCTCTTAACCGGGGAACCTCCAGCAAAGTCCCAGATGCCGCTTATTTTAGCTTTGACATTCCTCATTGTCGCCTACTTTCTAAGTTCCTCAGTTGGCTGTGGCTTCGTGCTCTGAGGAAGAGGGCCTAACTTCCATATCCAGGCTGTGACCGTCCTGTCTAACTTCTCTGTGAAATGAAAGTGCGCTCTTGTTGAACACCTGCTCTGCTCAGTGTCCAGGCCCAGGCCCTGGGTGCCTGTGAGGTGGGTGATGCTCACTGAGGCATGCTTTGTGATTGGCCCTGAGCCTCATATCCATGTAACCTGATGGAAGTTGAAAAGTTCTACTTGGAGATTAAGTAAAAGCCAATTCATTCATCGACTGCTTTTTTGGGCACCTGCTGTGTGTCCATCCCTACACTTGGCATTGTGTAGAATAACAGTAACATATGAATACAGACTGTGTACTAAGTACTGAACTAAACACCTTACATGTTTAAGAGCATGATGAACTGCCTGAGAGTGGGCCATCATGAGGGCTTTCCTGGTGGCTCAGCAGTAAGGAATTGGCCTACAATGCCGGGGAAGTGGGTGCGGCCTCTGGGTGGGGAACATTCCCTGGAGGAGGGCGTGGGAACCCACTCCAGTGTTCTTGCCAGGAAAGTCCCATGGACAGAGGAGCCTGGTGGACTACAGTCCATGGGGTCACAGAGTCAGACACGACTGAAGTGACAGCAAGCACGCATGGGCCATCATGAAATAAAGTTAGGGTCAGAGGCAGAAAACACCTGTATTATAAAGAACAGCCGAAGCAGAGAGGTGTAGACCCCACAGCACCCCCCACCCATCCAGAGGCTACTGAATGGGCCCTTCTCCCTCCACCCATCACTGACGCCTGGCCCCTGGGCCCCACATTGTCCCAGCCTATACACATGGAAGTCTAGATCTGGTGCTGCTCAACATGGTAGCCTGTAGCCCCAGGCGGCTGTTCAGTCCAGGCTGAGGAGTGCTGTAAGTGTATACTGCACACTGGATTGCAACAGTCAGTACAGTTAAAGGATGTCAGGTAGTCATTAATAATTTTTATATGACGAGATGTTGAAATGGGCTTCCCTGGTGGCTCAAACAGTAAACAGTCGGCCTGCAGTTTGGAAGACACGGGTTTGTTCCCTGGGTTGGGAAGATCTTGACCTTTTGGAGGAAGGAAACCCACTCCAGTATTCTTGCCTGAAAAATCTCATGGGCAGAGAAGCTTGGCAGGCTACAATCCATGGGGTTGAAAACAGC
Source organism: Oreotragus oreotragus (assembly GCA_006410675.1). Taxonomy (NCBI): domain Eukaryota; kingdom Metazoa; phylum Chordata; class Mammalia; order Artiodactyla; family Bovidae; genus Oreotragus; species Oreotragus oreotragus. The sequence continues at coordinate 14,282 of SJYX01003589.1, read as the reverse complement.
TGGACGCGACTGAGTGACTAACACTAATAGATGTTGAAATATTATTTTGGATAAATTGAGTGAAATGAAGTAGTATATTAAAATCAAATTCACCTGTTTCTTTTCCCTTATTTTAACATGCCCAGTAGGAAATCTAACGTGATATATGTCTTATATTTTATTTCTATTGGAAATAGAAATATCTAAATATGGAAATAATTTATCTCATGGGAATAAGGAGTACTAGGATGGTGGTGCTGTGACTTTCCCCTCCCACTTCTGATGAGGGAGACTGGAGGGGAATTTGTCCCTACCCATGTAAGGGGTTCTAAGAGAATCACTCATAGCAATGGAGAAGTGCTGGATGAAGGAAGACTGGCATCTTATCTATTGGCTTAATTTATCAGGAGAATTGTTGACCTGCTCCCTCTGCTGGTCTGAACAGGGGGAAAAGATAATCAGGGAGCGTGGTAGATGGAAAAATCCACACCCCCTCACCCCAAAGATGTCTGTTCTTCAATCCAGCAACCTGTACATATGTTAACTTACATGGCAAAAGGGACATTGCAGATATGATTAAGGTTAAAGACCTTTCAATGTGATTATCCTGGATTATCCATCTGGGCCTAATCTAATCAGAAGAGTCCTTGAAAGTGGAGAACCTTTCCTGGCTGCCCTCAGAGAGAGGTGGGATGACAGGGATGATGGAAGAAGAGGCAGGAGAAGTCAGTATGAAAGGGAACTGACTTGCCACTGCTGGCTTTAAAGCTGGAGGAAGAGTGTCGTGACCCAAGCAATGCAAATGGCCTCTAGAAGTTGGGTACACAGGGAAACATGCTCCCCTAGAGCCTCCAGAAATGACACAGCCCCGCTGACACCTGTGTTCTGGCCCAGTGAGAGCTGGGTTGGACTTCTGACCTACAGAACTGGGAGGTCTTTGTGTTAAGTCGCAGTTTGTAGTTATTTGTTATGAAAGCAATAGGAAGTGAATATAGAGAAAGACATGAGGTTGGAGAGAGGGTACAGCATTTGGTCCAGTAAAACTGCATGAGTTGCTCATGAGTGGAGATCTTGGAATACAGCCAGGCTTGAACCATTCTGCCAAGACATATCCAAGAGCCTAGATGCAGGGGAAAGGAGCTTAGCAGTAAGAGGCTTTGGGGTAGACCACCAAGGGTGACAGTTAGAAAGATCAAATGAGATTAGGTTGGAGCGGATATGGGGGCTGTGTAATGGAGAGTCCTCCTTCCTGTAGGGTCTCCTGAAGAGCTCATGCATGTGTTCCAGGATCAGTTTGGGACCTGTCACACAGAGATTATTAGCACAGACAGTGAAGATTGGGCTATGGAAGAGCTATTTCTATCAGTTAGTTAGACTAGGCTAATGCTAAGTAACAAATAGTCCACAAATATTGGCACTTTATAACAATGAGTATATTCCCCACACGTTCTCCATGTCCATCTCTACCCATCCTTATGGGATCCATGCTAACATGTCATCTGCTAAAGCATGTCACACAGCTCCATCTAATTTCAAGGGGAAAGGAAAGTGAAATCTTACTATATGCCTGGGGCTTTAATCGGGGATAGTTAACCACCAGAACCAATGCCCACCAATCCTCTTTTCCTTTCTATTCTTTCCAGGCCCAAAAGCTCCTGAGGAGAAAGGACCCCAGAAAAGGAAGGAGAGGAGGGAGAAAGAGCAGAGCATGTACCCTCCCTCATGGCGTGACTCTGATTGATGCCTGACTAGTATGGGAGGAAGGGTAGCATGTGACAACTGAATTAGTTATCCAACTGAGATTTTAAGCCAGACTGGGCTTTTCATTTAGATTTTGAAAGGATATGGGAGGTTGTTCCTGTGATGTCATTACAAAATAAGAAACTGAGATTCATCAGGGCATGGATGAAGGCAGTACTTAGAAAATAAAAGTTATTTTTTTATTTGGCCCACTAATTTCAGACTCTGCAAACCAACTACCCATGCATTTAATCCTCAGAATGATCCTTTGCAGTAGTCACTATTATTACCTTTATTTTATATATTACCAAACTCAGGCTCAGAGAGGTAAAGTAACATGTCCAATGGTACACAGCTCTAGCAGTGAGCCAAAACTCAAACTCAGATTTGTCTGCAAGTGCACTTGTGGGCATCTCTAGTGACTCAGTGGTAAAGATTCCACCTGTGATGCAAGAGACATGGGTTGGATTCCTGGTTGGGAAAGATCCCCTGGAGGAGGGCATGGCAACCCACTCCAGTATTCTTGCCTGGAGAATCCCATGGACGGAGGAGCCTGGTGGGCTACAGTCCATAGGGTTGCAAAGAGTCAGCCACAACTGAAGTGACTGAGCTTGCATAGGCATGCAAGTATACTTTTAAAAGTCATACTTGCTTCCCTGTGCCATAGTACTCTGATATAAGTGACCCTTCTAAAGGAGACAAGAAGAGACTCACTTACACTGGAGTTATCCCTTTGTGGGTAGGAGGGTAAATTTAGAAAGATCTTCAGGATGTAGCAAAAGGGAACCCACATTTCTGGGACACCTGCTATGTGTCAGGACTCACCACATACTTGGCATGTATTATCTCATTTACCTCCTGGGCAACTCTATAAGATAAGGAATTCCATTCCCGTTTTGCAGGTGAGTGGAGGCATCAAGAGGTAATGTGACTTGCCCTATGTCAAGTAACTAACCCGAAAGATTTAAATCCAGTTCTGTCTGTTTTGCAAAGCTCTCTCCACCCATCAACAATTCCTAGTGAATGGATTTTGGAGGAGTTAGAGCTGGAGGGCGGGGAAGGCAATGGCACCCCACCCCAGTACTCTTGCCTGGAAAATCCAATGGACGGAGTAGCCTGGTGGGCTGCAGTCCATGGGGTCGCTGACAGTCGGACAGGCTGAGCGACTTCACTTTCACTTTTCTCTTTCATGCACTGGAGAAGGAAATGGCAACCCACTCCAGTGTTCTTGCCTGGAGAATCCCAGGGATAGGGGAGCCTGGTGGGCTGCCGTCTATGGGGTCACACAGAGTCGGACACGACTGAAGTGACTTAGCAGCAGCAGCAGCAGCAGAGTTGGAGGGAGTGGTCTTGGTGGAACAGTTGAGAAGGGCTTCCAGAATGAGAGGGTGTGATAAAACAAGAAAGGTTGCAAGTGAAGGTGCAGAGATGAGAGTCTGGGGACTCGGAGTAGACAGATCTGGTTGTCACCTGGAGTGTGTAAAAACAGTGGAGGTGAGAAAAAAGGCAATGTGGAGCCAGATGGGGTCTTTGGGATGTTGGGATGAAGAGATGGGTTCTGTTCCTTCAGGTCTTGGGAGACCTTTTGCAGTGTAGTCTGGAAAGCTGCTGGGGAGGACTAGGAAGCCCCAGGCCTTAGCACAGGGGCTTTCTGCACATCGAGGCATGGTCCTCTGGACAGGTGGAAAACAGGAAGGGGCGCTTTAGGCAGAAAGGACTGCCTCAGGACAAGGCATGGCCAGGGTTGAGAGAGATGGTGGGAGAAGATTCCAGGCACAGAAGGACAGACAATGGAGGGCCCCAATGCAGGCAGGATGCCTAAGGCAGCAGAAAAAATGTGTCTTTGGCGCATGACAGGTCTCTTTCTGGTCTCGGCTATCTTTTAGTGTCTTTGCAACACCGGGCACATAATTCTGCTTTTACGACACTTAAATTCAGTGATATCTGTGTGGTAGAAGCTGTATTTTACTGTACTTGACTTGCTCAAAAAGGTAGCCTCTTTGATTGACCTGACCTTCTTGCTGAGCTCCTCTTCTGCAGGAGACTAGGGGGCCCACCAGGCCAGCGACAGCCCCCGCCAGTCTGCCGTCTCTCCTCAGTGCAGGTGTCCCCATTCATCATTTTTTGTTCTCAAAGCTGCTTTAATGCTCCCTCTGGGGACTTCCCTGATGGTCCAGTGGTCAGGGCTTCAGCTTCCACTGCAGAGGGCATGGGTTTGCTCCCTGGTTGGGGAACTATGATCTCACATGTTGTGTGGTACGGCCAGAAAAAAAAATGGTGTAAAAAAAAAAAAAGTCCCTCCTGAATAGCTCTTCAAGTCAGTGCTCGGTGTTTCAGCTTCTTTCCTTCTCTTGCTTTTCTCTAGGATGGCACACAGGTATTTGAGGGTTTTACTGCACTCCCAGGGCAGTGAGGACAGTTGTCCTCATGCCCAAGAGCTGGTCTGCTCTGCCCCTGGACTGCTGGCCACTAGGTATGACTGATCTCTTCCAGACTTCTAGATGACGTTCTGGTGATGTCTCTGGTTTTGGCCATTTGTCCTTGGGTTGCACAATTCCTGTCTACGGTGGCCTCTTCCTCTGGATCCTGGGGGGCCTCTGCCCTCTGAGTACCCCCGTGTGCCCTCTTTGGATCCCCCCTGTTGGTCAGGGGTGCTGCCTCAGGCTCAGGCCTCTGGCCATTTCCTGCAGACCCTGCTCAGCCATCACCCTTTGCTGTGCTGGAATTCTCTTATAAGGGCCTTTTCCTGGAGGCTTACAGACTCCTGCCAGTAGACACGGGGAATGGGTCTTCAGTTCTTTGAATGATCTTGACTCTCCTCTTGACCCATCTAATTTATCACTTCAAAGTGAGATTGAAGTCAGAGGGGAAAGGTAGAACATGATAGCCAGCTTCCTGTCAGTTCCTCTCTCCCTTCCTCCATCCTTTTCTTTCTCATCACTTCTTGAATGTGAAGGGATGAACACCTTGGCTTTTACTCTGGGGAAATACAGCACCCTAGACCATGCGTTTTGGGGGGCTGACTCCATGCCTAAACCCTAAGGATGGACAGATTCTTTAGGCCTGGACAACCAGGTTAGTCCCTTCCCCTGGCCAGGCACCGGTTCAGGGATAAACATGTGACCACATTTGTGTAATGAGATGCAGCTCTAGGAACTAATTAGAATAGGCTCTCTTTTAAATTTTGTAATTTTGAGATATAATGTATATGGAGTAAAAGGTACAGATCTTCAGTATTTGGTTTGAAGAGTTTTGGCAAATGTTCAGTTGACCCTTGAAAGACATGGATTTGAACTGCACGGGTCTTTTACTAATGGAATTTTTTCGATAAAAAATGCATACTACAGTACTGTAAGATCCGCGGTTGACTCTGTGGATGTGGCATTGTGAATACAGAGGGCCGACTGTAGGGTTATAGAGGATTTTTTACTGTGTGGGGTGACCTTAGCCCCCGGGGTTGTTTAAGGTTCAACTGTATACACAGTTGTGTAACTAACACCCAAATCAAGGCACAGACCATTTCCATCACCTAAGAGGGTCCCTCTGGCTCTTTCCCAGTCAATCCCAGAAGGTGTCCACTTGCCCCTTCTCGGTCAGCACCACTCTCTCCTCAGCACAAAGCAGAGGCAATCATGAGTCTGACTTTTTATCACCGTAACTTACTTTTCCTGTTCTAGAACTTTACACTCTGTTCCACTCCTCTGTCTTTCCTTTATCCAATATCACACTGCCTCGATATACTGCCTTGAAGTTGCTGCTGCTGCTGCTGCTAAGTCACGTCAGTCATGTCCGACCCTGTGCGACCCCCTAGATGGCAGCCCACCAGGCTGCCCCATCCCTGGGATTCTCCAGGCAAGAACACTGGAGTGGGTTGCCATTTCCTTCTCCAACGCATGCAAGTGAAAAGTGAAAGTGAAGTCGCTCAGTCGTGTCCGACTCTTCGTGACCCCATGGACTGCAGCCCACCAGGCTCCTCCATCCATGGGATTTTCCAGGCAAGAGTACTGGAGTGGGGTGCCATTGCCTTCTCTGGCCTTGAAGTCAGGCAGTATGAATTTTCTAATTTTGTTCTTTTTCAAGATTTTTTTTTGAATGTTTAGGTCCTTTGAATTTTCATATCAGTTTTTATTTATCTTATTATTTTAAAAATATTTATTTATTTATTTGGCTGCACAGGGGCTTAGCTACAGCATGTGGTATCTTGTTCCCTAACCAGGAATCAAACCTGGGCCCGCTGCACTGGGACCATGGAGTCATAGCTACTGAACCACTAGGGAATTCCCCTCATATCAGTTTTAGAAACAACAGTTTCAATTCTTCAAAAACCAGCATGATAGGCTTTTGATTGGGACCTCATTAAATCTACAGATCCATTTAGAAAAAGTCGACATCTTATCCATATTGAATTTTGCCATCCATGAATATATTTCTTTCCATTTTTCAAGTTCTTCTTTCATTTCTTTCAGCAATATTATGTCATTCTCAGTGCAGAGTCTTTCATTATGTTCATTCCCAAGTATTTTATTTTGTGTTGCTATTGTAAACAGTTTTAAAAATTTCATTTCCAACTGTTTGTTGCTCCTGTAGAGATTCTTTTTTCAGTGTTTGCTAAGCTTGGTGGGAGGTAAGCCATGCAGAGGTTACCATGGGGAGATGGTCTCCCTGAGAGTAAATTCAAAAGAGGGGGAGCATGGGGCTTCCCTGGTCGTCCAGTGTTTAAGACTCTGCATCCACTATAGGGACAGGGGTTCCATCCCTGGTTAGTGAGCAAAGGTCCCACGTGCCTCCTGGTGTGGCCAAAAGATAATGCAAATTATATATAAAAAGAAGGGAGCAGAGACGAAAACTAAAGAGAGAGAAGGAAAAAAAGGAAGAGGGAAAGAGAAATAAAAAGAAAGAGATATCTTGGACGTCACTGGAAACAATATGTATGTTTGTTTTTGGTTAAGCCATTTTGAGCTGGATTCCTATAGTTTGCAGCTAAGAGTCTTGACTAATCCAGTGCAGACTCCTGTGTATGTGCGAGTAGGAGTTCCATGCCTATGAAGAAAAGAAAAACAAAAAAAGAGAAGAAACACATGGGCAACCAATTCTTTCTCCGTCTTCCCGTGAGTGAGCGCTGCCGGGTGGTAGTTTCCTCACTAGGTGGCCTGAAGTTGAGTAAGCCCGTTACTTAACTCTTCTCTCCCCTTCCTCCTCTTTCCGTCCCCTCCACTGCTATTAAGCTTGTAGAATAGAACTATGGACTATCCTAGCTTCACAACACAGGAAAATGCCAGTGAATATTACGGGGTGGTGTTTGAATAAAGTAACATCGGGATGTCCTAATAAGGCTGACAGCACTAAGTTCTTGTCTTTCAAAATTTGTTATTTCTTGGAACACCACTCACAGGATTTATGTAAAGTACACTATGCATATGGACTTATTAATATTTATTTTATTTGCAAGAACAGCTCATCCTTATTAGCAAAAAGAGCCTCAAACACACAGAGAAAACATGACAACAGCTATGAGCAAGACTGACTCATGTCAGCTGTGACCTTCAACTCTATATGTCCGCATTGTCTGTTCTTGGTTGTGACTTGAGATTGCTGTGTTCCTTCAATCCAGTAATGTCTCTATATTGATATGCTTTAATTTGCACAGGAGAATTATGTTATATTTTCTTGTTTCCTTTCATGATTTTTCTTGGGAGTTGAGATTGGTTAACACTGAAATCAGATTGATTATATTCTTTGCTGCTAAAGATGGAGAAGTTCTATACAGTCAGCAAAAACAAGAAGAGGAGCTGACTGTGGTCCAGACCATGAGCTCCTTATCGCCAAATTCAGACTTCAATTGAAGAAAGTAGGGAAAACCACTAGGCCATTCAGGTTTGACCTAAATCAAATCCCTTATGATTATACAGTGAACGTGACAAATCGATTCAAGGGGTTAGATCTGATAGACAGAGCGCCTGAAGAACTA
>SJYX01003587.1:194814-212464 GCA_006410675.1 Oreotragus oreotragus | reverse complement strand
ACCTCATGGACAGAGGAGCCTGGGAGGCTGGGCTACAGTCCATGGGGTCGCAAAGAGCCAGATATGACTGAGCACACAGGCATGCAGCCTGCAAAGCAATAAAGTTATTCTTTTCTATTTCACCCCAGACCCTGTCTCTGAATTTTAATTCATTGTTGGGGTACAGAGGCCGGATATGGTATCATCTTTCAATCTTAAACTGAAAGAAATTGCCTAGAAAAACACTACTAGGGTTTAGAGATCAAGTCTCTTGATTTACATCTTATATTAACCAGTTTCCTTAAATACCCCAAGGTTCAGTTTCCACTTCTGTAAAGTGGCAATAAAAATAACACCTGTTCTGTCTACTTGTCCTGGGTTGTCATGAAGCTGTGATGTAACCCTGTAAAGAACATTCTAATGGTAAACTTGAGGAAGCAGTAGCAGGGGGAAAGGCTGAGGTGATGCCTGAGCCAAAGGCTTCATTGTGATTAGAGGTGAGAGGGGAGAAGGGGTGATGGACCCTGGCCATGGCAGAAAGACCTGTGCAAAGGTGCTCACGGGTGATGGGGGAGACAGATCCTAGAGAGAGCTGAGAGCAGGACCTCAGCCAGCAGGTGAGCTGGGGGCAGAAGGGCTGGGTCTTCTTCCCAAAGGCTAGGCTTCCATCCTGGAAGCTGCGAGGGGGTCTCTGGAAACTTTAAACTGGGGAAACTCATATCAGAGTCAGGTCTTCAGAAAGATCACTCAGGCAACAGCGTGACTACTGTACTTGAAAGAAACAGTAATGGTGAGGTCATGGTTAGGAGGCCTGATAGACACATCTGCTGGGGAAATGGAGGGAAATTGGCAAAGGTGGGAGCAATTAAGGAGTCAAATCTGCAGGACATGCCATGTGATGGAAGGGAATGACTCTCAGTTGGCTGGATCATGGTATTTCTACTCAGTTACAGAAACAGAAGAATGAGCTGGATGCAATGTGGAAATAAGTTTGGGGCATTGTGGTGAGGGAATTTGTGTGTGTGCATGTGTGTGTGTGTGCACTCATTTACTCAGTCATGTCTGACTTTTTTCTGACCCCATGGACTGTAGCACACCAGGCTCCTCTGTCTAAGGGATTTCCCAGGCAAGAATGCTGGAGTGGATTGCCATTCCCATCTCCAGAGGGTCTTCCCAACCTAGGGATCACCCACATCTCCTGTGCCTCCTGCATTGATAGGCAGATAATTTACCACTGAGCCACCTGGAGGCTGTTGACAGCACCGTTGAAAGAAATTAACTTTAAAGTTTTAATCCGGGCTTCAGCACTTGCCACACACATATGAAATAATTGTGTAAAGCCTAGAAGAGAAAGAATAGCACACAATTTAGATATAAGATGGTGGTGGTGGTGACTGTGGTCCATGGTAGCACAGCACAGGTAAGCATTCCAGAAGAAGGGAGCTCTGAGTAGAGTAGGTCATAGTACACTTAGAGAATCGACAGAATAGTGGGACTATGGGAAAGAGTTACAATAAATCACCCACAGGTCATGTGTATCGTCAGAGAAGAAGACGGGGGCAGACAGCAGAAGAAAAATTTACCTTGAGAAATGTGGTGATAGTATAAGACAAAAAAATGGTTATTGAGCGATGGATGATGGATGGCAATTTTCAAACTCAAGTGTACCCTTCATGAGGGCAGAGATCGTGTCATGATTTGTCTTTGTATTGCCAATCAGCATAATGCCTGAATTGGTGTAAAAATGCATTGAGTAAATGGACTAGAAAAATACCTTATGTTTACTAAGGGCTTGGTCAGTGGCCTCTAATGTTCTGATTTGAGTATATCTGTATCCAGAGAGCAGAACTCTTAACCCAATGGTTCTGAAGGCTTTTCATTATGTTTGGCTCTAGGATTTGAGAGACGCTTTGTAAAACCGAATGTGGGCATGTACATTTATGTGTAACATGTGTGTGAGTGTATATGGGTGTGTTTGCTGGGTGAGGATAATTTATATACACACGGGTGTATGCACATATATGGCTTCCCAGGTGGCACTAGTGGTAAAGAATCCACCTGCCAGTTCAGGAGATCTCAGAGACACGGGTTTGATCCCCGGGTCCCGAAGATCCCCGGGAGTAGGAAATGGCATCCCGCTCCAGTATTTTTGCCTGGGAAATTCCTTGGACAGAGGAGCCTGGTGGGCTACAGTCCGTGGGGCCTCAAAGAGCCAGACATGACTGAGTGACTGAGCGTTGATCTCATGTACATATATGTATATGTGTATACATATATATGTATATGAAATTATTTTCATACTTTTGAGGAAGGGAGAAATATAATAATAGCAATGCTATAATTGATTAATGACTAATTTGCTTTACATATTAAACGTAGTCCAACACATAAAAAGAGATATTTGGAATAACGGTGCCATATATGGAATATGTAAAAGGAAAAAAATCTAAAGGTTCTCCAAGAAACCAGTAACAATAATGTTTTGGGGGGATTGGCTTGAGATATTTCTACAGAGGAACATTGTGATTGCTACCTTGCTGAACTCAACACAGAATCATGGATCCATGGCTTCTAAAATTGTGAATAGATTATTCTATCTGTTCCCCAACTTCTAAGACCCCAAAATAGTCTTCAGTTTGCTTTTCCAGAAGGGCTTGGTGGATATAAAGCATAAAACATAGATTTTAGAGACAAATGTATAAACTTCCAGAAAAATGACTATATATCCTCAGGCAAGTTGTTTATCCTCTCAGAGCTTCCTTTTCCTTTTTATGTAAGAAATGATGCAATGTCAACATCTAACCTCTTTTTTTGCTGGGAGTCCAAAGTGAAAAGACTTATTAAAGCATCTCACACAGTGTTTACAATGATGAATGCATTCAGCAATTTCCCTTTTAATTTTTCTACCTGATTTAGTCACTCAGTCCTATCCAACTCTTTGTGACCCCCATGGACTGTAGCCTACCAGGGATTTTCCAGACAAGAATACTGGAGTGAGTTGCTGTTTTCTTCTGCAAATAAATTGTACTTCCCAGGTGATACTAGGGGTAAAGAACCTGCCTGCCAATGCAGGAGATACAAGAGATGTGAGTTCGATCCTTGGGCTCAGAAGATGGGGTAGGAAGTAGCAACCCACTCCAGCATTCTTGTGTGGAAAATTCCATGAACAGAGGAGCCCGTTGGGCTACTGAGCGACTGAGACACATAGTAATAAACTAAATAATTTGGTTGCTGATATATGAACTCAAAAGATATGTGTAATTCAGTTACTGGAAATAGTTACTTATGTGCTTCTGTAGCCTTTAAAATGCTGAAGTAACAAAAGAACCCTGAACTCAATGTCCTGTTGTATGACTGCAACAGTTTATCTCCTGCTCATCTTGAGTGAGCTGGAAGTTGCTCAGTCGTGTCCAGTTCTTTGTGATCCCATGGTCTGTAGCCCGGCAGGCTAATCTATCCATGGAATTCTCCAGGCAAGAGTATTGGAGTGGGTTGCCATTGCCTTCTCCAGGGGATCATCCCCACCTACGATTGAACTTGTGTCTCCTAACTGGAAGTCGCTCAGTCGTGTCCAATTCTTTGTGATCCCATGGTCTGTAGCCCGGCAGGCTAATCTATCCATGGAATTCTCCAGGCAAGAATATTGGAATGGGTTGCCATTGCCTTCTCCAGGGGATCATCCCCACCTACGGATTGAACTTGTGTCTCCTGCATTGCAGGCAAATCCTTTACCGTCTGAGCCACAAGGGAAGCCGTACCAAAGTACCTGCTCATGGCACATGTATCTAATTCTAGTCGAGATGGGTTATCGGTCGTTTAAGTCCTCTAGTTCCTACCAAGTCGGTCACCGACCTGGTAGACTTAAAGTTTGGGACGCAAGAGGAACCGTCCTCTCTTCCGACCTTCCAGTGTGTTGCCCAGAATATATGAAAGTGAGTTTTTACTGATTTGTCAGCTGTACTCACCCAGTCCCATAATCCCCTGCAGCACAGGGAAATTAGAAAAATCAGGGAAGCTCGTGTATATTTGGTGAGAAGTAAATGGCTCTGCCAAAATCACAGACTCACATAAGGCACTCAGTTGTCACTACAGACACCATGAATTGGAACCTCCAATGAGGACTTGTTATATATTTCCCATCCCATTCACAACTTTTTAAACTATAATCTTATTTCACCCCTTTGTTGACAAAGGTCCATATAATCANCACCCAGTCCCATAATCCCCTGCAGCACAGGGAAATTAGAAAAATCAGGGAAGCTCGTGTATATTTGGTGAGAAGTAAATGGCTCTGCCAAAATCACAGACTCACATAAGGCACTCAGTTGTCACTACAGACACCATGAATTGGAACCTCCAATGAGGACTTGTTATATATTTCCCATCCCATTCACAACTTTTTAAACTATAATCTTATTTCACCCCTTTGTTGACAAAGGTCCATATAATCAAAGCTATGGTTTTTCTAGTAGTCATGCACAGTTGTGAGAGCTAGACCATAAAGAAGGCTGAGCACAGAAGAATTGATGCTTTTGAACTGTTGTGTTGGAGAAGATTTTTGAGATCTCTTGGACCGCAAGGAGATCAAACCAGTCAATCCTAAAGGAAATTCATTGGAAGGACTGATGCTGAAGCTGAAGCTCCAGTGCTTTGGCTAACTGACACATTGGAACAGATCCTGATGCTGGGAAAGATTGAGAGAAGTAGGAGAAGGGTGTGACAGTGGATGAGATGGCTGGATGGCATCACCAACTCGATGGACGTAAGTTTGAGCAAGTTCTGGCAGATCGTGAAGGACAGGGGAGCCTTGTGTGCTACAGTCCATGGGGTCTCAAAGAGTCAGACATGAACAAGTGACTGAACAACAATACATTTCACACTCAGTTCCCAGGAAAAGGAAATTTCTGTGACATACTCCGACGAGCTTCCTCACTTTGCTGGGCTTAGAATAAAAGTAGTGAGTTGCTTGGAATAAAAATAGCGCTGTGTCCAGCGCTGGCGTTTAGGGCCACCCAGGAAGTGTGCCACAGTGGCGAGTGGGCGCCGAGCCCTTCACTTACCCTTGGTTCCTCTCTCGCTCCCCTGTCTTTTCCTGTCTCCCACTAGTGTCTCTACTTTTGCATTCTATCTCACTGTCTGTCAGGCCGATTAGCATAGTTTGACAGATTAACAGGCGAAGGTCAAACCAACAAACCCCTAAAGAAATACTGCTAATTATTGTCATATGTTTTTTTAAATACTTTGCTCTTCAAAGAATTTAACAAGGAATAAAATTCCACTCTGTATCCCAAGGGTTGGTTTAATATTATATTAAGAAAAATGAACTCCTTCGCTTTCTGTGTTCTGGATTGTAGGAGAGCAATGAACTTCACCCTCAGGGTCAGTAGTGGTCATCACCACTTCCCATGAGCCTCTTTCTAAACTGACACACTAAATGGCAAGCAGTCTTCCGATCCTGGAATAAAAGAATCCAGGGAGATGAGACTGTCTTCGCGTCCTTATATAATGCCTGAAGTTAACAGTGTTATCCTTTGTGAGCTGTGAACACTGGACTCATTTATTCTCTCCATTCCTTAGTTTCTTGATCCATAAAAAAAAGGGGGGGGCTTGGGACTAGGGTATCTATCTCATCAGGTTGTTAGCAAAAATTAAGATGAATCTGAAGAGTGTCTGGAACTATAGAATCCTTCACTGTGGGTACATCCTTCATATTATTACAGAGTGGTTGATCGCTTTGATGCTCAGAAGGAAAACTCAAGTGTTTGCAAATCTTCAAGGATTAGTCATCTGTCTAACAGGGAGGAAAGGTAACATGCCAACCCCACCTGCTGCAGGTAAATCATGCCGCTGCCACACCACATCCAAGGTCACTTCCAGCCACAGTCAGCTTTGCCAAGAGCAGTGCCTGGGAGGATGCAGTCTAAAATGGAGATACTCAACCTCTAGTCCCCTGTTGCGGGTGGGAGGTGGGAAGGGGCAGTAGGGACTTAGTGTTCACTGGGGACAGAGTTTCCATTTAGGAAGGTGAAAAATTCAGGAGATGGATGATGGTTGGAGCTGCACAACAATGTGAATGTACTTGGTGCCCCTGAACTGTACAGTTAAACCTGGTCAAAAGAGCAGCTTTTATAGTATGTGACTTTTACCACAAGAAAACAATTTGAAACATCAAAGTTAATGCAAAAAATTTATGATGAACAAAATGTGAAAATGTTGAATAAAGATAAGAGCGGTCTGTATCCTTCTACCTCCAAAAAAAAAAAAAGATAGAAAATGGAACTTGTGTCCTGTTGATGGTGCCTCTCCTTCAAGGTCTGTGTTGGTGATGAGCCCTGGCTCATTCCCAAGTGAGTTATGGCAGGGGATTCTGGGCTGGGGCCGGGGGGAGCTCAGAGGAAACTGGGGGTGGGTGGAGAGCCAAGGGGAAGCTCAAAAGCTCATTATCCAGCCTCCTTCGAAAGACAAGGACAGGATAGCCTCCTGTAAGAGGCATCTAAAGAGCTCAGGAAAGTCTCCAGCAAGTCGTTCACTACAGGTGAAAGGACAAATTACCAGATCAAGTGGCTACATTATCAAAAATTATTCTATTGATTTCAGGGAGGTGTGTTTTCCCTGAGATGATTACCAGCATCTAAAACCTCCTTTCCTGCTGATTTGGAGCACGAAGCACCATCTCCGAGTTTCAAGTTGTTCAAGATGCTTTACGCGTCTGTGGGTAGGCGCAGGTCGGCCTGCTGTGAGGGTCTAGTTAGCTCAGCGTCGGAAAGGCAGGTCGCCCCCTTCCCAGGGTCAGTATCTTTATCACTGGTAAGAAGTCTGGTGCCGTGAGCATCATTTGCTCAGGGGATGTTCTGTGTTCTGTATTTTGGGCATGTTTTCTACCCTGGATCCTACTTTGGGAAAATGCCGCACCCCCTTCCCAGCCACTGAGTGTCTCCCAAATTCATGTGCTCATGGCTGTAAAGACAAAGCATTAACTTCACACATGGGCCCTGGGCTTCCCAGGAGGCACTAGTGGCAAAGAAACCACCTGCCAGTGCAGGAGACCTGGGTTTGATCCCTGGGTCGGGAAGATCCCCCGGAAAAGGGAATGGCTACGCTCACGACAGTAACTTTAGTCAGCAACCAGAGGAAAGTGAAGGTTCATAGAACAATGATCCATCTAAGCAAAAGCTGGAAAAGAATCTTAGAAGGGCATCTACTTTTTAAGGGGAAAAAGAGATGTTTTTCCTACTTGTCTGAATACAATGCCGTTGTAACAGTGCATCTGGGTTATTCCTCAGGAATGATTTTTGGGGGTACATTGATGGGTGGATGATGCCTGTGGATTAAAAAGTGTCATGAATTCTGCCTACAGCATCAGAGCTCGACCCTGCTTTCCTGGCCACTGTTCCTGGGCTCACAGTAGGTGAGTGTGAGTGTCAGACCAGCCTGATCCAGGGTATTCTGCAGCTTGTGTTTGAATCGGAGCCAAGAGAAAGCACCTTCCCACATTGGTGACCTCGCACCTCACGTGGGTACAGAGCGCACCATTGCCTCCCTAAATCCAAGCACGGAGGCTGTGGTGTCCTTGATTTTCAAGCCAATGACCCCTGTGTCTGCTCTCCATGGGAATGCCCCCTCCTTCCTGGGACCCCTCGGGCTGATGCTGAACGTATTCAAATGTTCCCCTAAAAGGTTTAGCCGGGGTTGCTTCTTCAGTACTGTTTGAACATTAAATATGCAAATAATCGTCATTACACTTCCAACAATTACACATGTTTGCGAGCACCGTGTCAAGAGCTGGCAGCGGAGCAATCATTTGTAAAGACAAATATTCCATTCCAAGAGATGTCACGCTGCTCAGAAGATTCTTTTTTGTATGAGTAGCCACACTGCTGCTTCCTAAATTGTGCAGATGAACACGGCCGAGCCTCCGATAGCTGCTGGGCCCTCCGCTCCGCCAAGCAGGTGCCAATCACCCGCCCAGGGCCCGCGGAGCTGCTGGAATCCTATCCGGTCCAGGGCCGGAGCACCCGAGGCTGATCGAGAGGCTCCTGCATCCGCTCCTCCCTCCGCGGCCTCTCGGAGCGGGCCTCGGGCCCGGTATATTTTGATTCCTGAAGCCCAACTGTACTATCCTGTGTTTGTAACAAATGAATTGTCATTGGTAGCCCGGAAGCGATGGGAAGAGCTGCCTGAAAGCACAGGCCGAGTGTCACAGCTGGGGCTGCGTTCTCTTCCCCATGTTTTTTATCTCTCCCTCCTTTTTCCTCCTCCCTCCGCCTTCCCCTTTGCTCTCTGCTTTTCCCCTCCCCATTCTTCACTTAGCCACGGATAATTGTCACAGTTTACTTTTATCGCATCCAAAGTGGCGGCTTAGAGGGTCCTGGACTCGAGTCTGGACTAATCTTGCCTTCTCCCAAAGTCGGAAAATCCCAAGTCTTGCGGGGTCCAATTGATAACCCTTGCGCTTCTTTTCCACGAAAGACAGATGACTCTGGCAAGCTTGGGAGACTGCAGATAATGGGATTGACTTGGTACTTAAATCTCAGTGAACCAGGACAGCATAAGTAATTAGTGAATTGGATCCATCCTGGGGTGCTAATGGTGGCTGAGCCTGCCCCCACACCACTGGGAGACTGGCAAGAGGCACATCCATCTCACACAGATAAAAACCAGAGGGACATTGCTCACAGACACCATTTATTCCTCCTTTAGTGCACCATTCATCCTAAGAGGGGGGAAAAAATCTAATTTTCCTCCAGCAATACTCAGAAGACCAAGTGACCACACTCCCACCAGAGTTCATTTTGATCACAATACTGCTGCTGGTTTTTAATTAAGAAAGGCTAATTAAGAGAAACTGGACATTTATCTTCTTATCTGCTTGTCCGCACAGACACTACCCATATTTGTTTACAATTTGGTTACTGGCTTTCTATCAGTGAGAAGTTTCTCCATTTCTGTCTAGGTCGGTGCTTTCAAAAGTGTCAGTGTGGAGTAGGTCCCCACAAGGATAACGTTTAGCCTATCAGGTCCTGGTTTACATGCATGCGATTGTTGTTGAGTCTCTCAGTCGAGTCCGACTCTTTTGCCACTCCACGGACTGTAGAGCACCAGGCTCCTCTGTCCACGGGATTACCCAGGCAAGAATATTGGAGTGGGCTGCCGTTTCTGCCTCCAGGGGATCTTCCTGCCCCGGGGATTGAACCCGTGACTCCTGCACTGGCAGGTGGATTCTTTCACCCCGGAGCTACCGGGGAAGCCCTTACATAAAAATATATACACAATCATGCACACACATACATACACATGTAGTTTACATATGTGCGTGTATAAACAGTGATTGTAAAGGAATCTTTATATTGTTCCTCCGTTAACTCATCTGTGTACACACTGGCTGTCTCCTCCATTTTTCTTTCTACATCGAAGATGGCACTTTATGCGGATAATTTAGATGAACGCCTTTTCCCGGAGTTCACTTATCCTCCTAGCAAACGTGATCGACAAAGCACCACAAAAGATGCACAGCATCGAGGTTTGATCCAACATGCGTTCCGTCAAGCAACGTCTTCAAGGCAGGGGTCTTCCTTTTTCTCCATCTCCCCTCCCCCTAGTCTGATTTGATCAACATTCCCAACAACTAAAACGTCCACATAATGCACTCTGGTGAAAACGACCAGGAACTCTGAGAGCTAAAAGTGGAAAGTGTGAAGCATAGAATTTCAGCAGCCAGACGCCCCAGCCTGACCGTTTTGGAGGGGATGGACCGGAACTCAGCGTAACAGACTGTGAACCCCTGTCCTGGGCTTTGTCGTGGCAGAGGGATCTTAGCGCCACACACGGGCTCTGCCTCCCTGGCCCCTTTCAGCGTCTGTCTTCAGTAATCGCCTTTTCTTCCACCCTTTCATGTGGGGGCCAGTGGAGCAGCAGTACTCAGATGGGCCCGCAGAGTTGGTTAGTGAGAAGCTCTCTTGCAACTTACATTCGTCCTCACCCCATCCTGCCACCCAAGCCTTGTTTTTCTTGATATGAGGTTTCTTTCCATGATGTTTAGCTTCCCAGCGGCTGGCTTCTCTGAAAGCGTGTTTGTATGAGTGTGTAGAACACACACATGGGCTTCCCTAGTGGTGCAGTGGTAAAGAATCACCCTGCCAGTCCTGGAGATGTGGATTCACTTCCCGGTTGGGAAGGTCCCCCTGGAAGAGAAAATGGCAACGCACTCCAGTGTTCTAGCCTGGGAGATAACGTGGACAGAGGAGCCTGGCAGGCTGCAGCCCGTGGAGTCCCATAGAGTCAGGCGTTGGACAGCCCAATGGTAACAGAACATGCTCACATCAGTGCGTGATTACCTGTAGGACTGATGGCCCTAAAAACTTTCTTCACATTTAATATCTGAGGAGAAAGCTGATGATTCAAGGACCCCACTTTTCCTCACAGTCTGAGAGGGAGGCAATGAGACTAATGTCACGTGAAAGGCGGGCAGAGTTCCCAGTGGGAGTTTGGAGGGAGAAATTTAGTTCCTCCTGGAGACTCTTAAGTTCTGATTTGAGTTTGTTTCCTAGGTATGGACTTTCCTTAACTTGCAATCTAACTAAACTTGGCTTGCATGTTCAAATCAATGTTAATATTCACAGTTCAAATTATGCCTGTCTTCCTTAAGCAAAGAAAGTTTATGCTGACTGCATGGCTTTGCTCAGAAGTGACCTTGTGTGCATATGTGTGATATTATGAATGAGTGTGTGATATCATGAGAGTGCGTATGACTATGGGTGTGTTTGATATGAGTGTGTGTGATATTGTATGTGTGTGATATGAGTGTGCGTGTGATGAGTGTGTGTGTGTGTGTGATATTATGAGTGTATGTGTAATAGTCATATGAACATTGTTTGAAACAGGTCTTTCTGCTAATCAAAAAGCGTTCCTCTGAAAAATTTTATTTTAATTATTTTCTACTTATACCAAGGAATAATGTAGACTGATTTTCATTTTTATTTATGTATTTGGCTGGACAGCATGGACTGAGGACCTTAGTTCCCAGACCAGATATAGAAACTGGGCCTCTTGCAGTGGAAGCTCAGAATCCTAACCACTGGACCACCAGGAAATTACCTAGACTGATTTTTTAAAAACTATTATTCCCAATATCGTCCCTTATCATGTAAGCCCATATTTCTAGCACCCATCATGGTACCTCAACAATCAAATTAAAATATATATCTTACAATTACTTTAGGAGAATTAGTGACACATTAAAAATATAAATTTTTCATTTTGAAAGCAGCACCATATATCAAGTAGACTTGAGGAAAATTCCTTTATCTCTTCTGGGAAAAGTGGTATTTTTGGATAATACATATGTCCAATATGTATTTAGTCAATCCTAAAGGAAATAAACCCAGAAAATTCATTGGAAGGACTGATGCTGAAACTGAAGCTCCAATACTTTGGCCACATGATGCAAAGGGCCAGCTCATTGGAAAATACCCTGATGCTGGGAAAGATTGAGGGCAAGAGGATGAGGGGGCAACAGAGGATGAGATGGTTGGATGGCGTTATTGATCCAATGAATTTGAGCAAATTCCAGGAGATAGTGAAGAGCAGGGAAGCCTGGCATGCTGCAGTCCACGGAGTTGCAAAGAGTTGGACATGACTTAGCCAATGAACCAACTAAACTAAAAATACATCTGTCTAATTTTGCTTAAAAAAACTCTGTTGAAAATGTTATGAAATGTCAAAAGCAAATGTGTGCAAATACATAAATATATTATAGCAAAGGGTTCAGATTGCCTGGGTGTGAATCTCAGGTTCGTCTCTCTTGAGCTGTGCTTTCACGGGCAGTTTCCACCCATGCTCAACTTCTATTTCCTGCTCTGTAAAACGAGCATAAAAATGACACTGCTAAGTAGCTTCAGTCGTGTCCGACTCTGTGCAACCCCATAGACGGCAGCCCACCAGGCTCCCCCGTCCCTGAGATTCTCCAAGCAAGAACACTGGCGTGGGCTGCCATTTCCTTCTCCAATGTTTTAAAGTGAAAACTGCAAGGGAAGTCGCTCAGTCGTGTCCAACTCTTGGCGACCCCATGGACCGCAGCCCACCAGGCTCCTCCGTCCATGGGGTTTTCCAGGCAAGAGTACTGGAGTGGGGTGCCAGTGCCCTCTCCAAATATGACACTAACTCACTGGAATCTTGGAGGATCTGTTCCTCTCTGTTTGCTTTCTTTGCAGCCCCACGTGCTGTAGCCTACCAGGTTCCTCTGTCCGTGGGATTTGCCAGGCAAGAATACTGGGGTCCTGTTGCCATTTCCTCCTCCAGCGGCTCTTCCCAACCCAGGGACTGAACCTGCAAATCCTGAATCTCCTCCACTGTCCGGTGGATTCTTTACTACTGGGGACACCAGGGAAGCCCATTTCTCCATGTAAAGTACTTTACTAGTACCTGGCACATAGTACACAAGAAAAAACAAAACTGCTGTTTAGGAAGTTGTATTTTATTAACAAAAATAACCTTCTTGTTTTCTTCCTATGCCTAAAGGATTTCATGTTCTGCCCCCAATTCTGGTGACTTCTGAGGTGTCCCGCTCAACTAAGAAATGCAGACCCACCTCATACATAATATTCAGGCAGCCAACACTGTTGTCAGCATATTTCACTGCATGATCCCTGCGAGGAGCTGATGAGACTTCTGAAGGCTCAGGCCAGGGGATGGCAAGCCCCCACAACCCCCATCAGCCTGGTGATGCTCTACTCATAATGCTCAGTTAAGATCTATTCAGTGTGTGTGTGGGGGGAGGGGGGGAGGGGNGACTTCTGAAGGCTCAGGCCAGGGGATGGCAAGCCCCCACAACCCCCATCAGCCTGGTGATGCTCTACTCATAATGCTCAGTTAAGATCTATTCAGTGTGTGTGTGGGGGGAGGGGGGGAGGGGCATGACTTCCAGACCCAGACTCCTCCTCTGTCCAAGAATCAGACAATTAATAAATGTGATGCTGATATGAGCTGTAACAAAATATGCTTTTAAAAGAAGCAGGAGACTGAGATTAGAAAATGGGCTTTCCCCTCTCACAGCACCCAGTGTGAGCAATTATTTGATTCTGTATGGCGCTAACTGTGGGATCATGTTTAAGAAACAAGGGGAGGGCCTTCCCTGGCAGTGCAGTGGATAAGCATCCACCTGCCGATGCAGGGAACTCGGGTTCAATCCCTGGTCTGGGAAGATCCCACATGCCAGAGCAGCTAAGCCCACGTGCCACAAGCTGCTGAACCTGCGCTCTGGAGGCTGGGAGGCCAGCGACTAAGTCCGTGTGCCTGGAACCTGGGCTCCACAGCCAGAGAGGCAACCACAGAGGCAAGCCCAGACACCTGGAGAACTAGACCAAACACCAGCTAGAGAAAGCTGGAAAGCCTGCGCGCAGCAGTGAAGATCCAGTGAGGCCGAAAATAAACACATACACAAATGATAAATTTAAAAAAGAAACAAAGCCAACTTCCCTGGTGACCCAGTGGTTAAGACGCTGCACTTCCAAAGCAGAGGGCTCAGGTTGGATCTCTGGTCAGGGAACTAATATTCAAGTAGTGTGGCCAGAAAAGAGAACATTTAAGAAAAACAATTTTAAGTAAGGAATAAATGTAAGGTTATGCTAATATCACCGTACAGCAGTTGGAAATTAATGGTGAGATGGAAGGCAATGTCTCAGATGTAAGTCTGACTTTTGTGTTTTAATTAATTTCCCCCTGGTCCCTAAATCCTGGCCACTAAAAACATCTCCCACTTTTCTTCATGGATTCATTTGCACAGCAATTAAAAATTTTTGATTGTGTTGAAAATTTCAGGAGAAAATATTTCATAAAATGCAAACATCTCTTGCTATGAAATGGCCTTGAGTTGTTGTGTAAGTCACTCAGTCGTGTCCAGCTCTTTGTGACCTCAAGGATCGTAGCCTGCCAGGCTCCTCTGTCCATGGGGATTTTCCAGGCAAGAACATTGGAGTGGCCTTTCTCCAGGAGATCTTCCTGGCCCAGGGATCAAACCTGAGTCTCCTGCTTTGCAGGCCCATTCTTTACCCTCTGAGCCCCTGACTACTACCATTTACTATGTTCCTATCTTGATGTTCTCCCTGAAAGCATTATCATTCTCATGATTGCCATGAAGCAGGGAATTCATGCATATGTGAACTTCCCCAGCCCTGATGGAGAGTTCCTTAACTTCAAGAGAAAGTGAAGTGTTTAAATGGGATCCTGGCAAGTTGAAGAGCCACGCTCTCTGAGGAGTAGGGTTACACGGGCAACTTCAACGAAATCTATTAGGTATTCTTTCTCTGAAAGAGACGCAGAGAATTGGAGAGGGAGCAAATGGGAGTGAGCGATTAAATGAATTTGAGGAGCATTTTTATCTGAGAGACAAGTGTGAAAGGAGGAATAATAAATGACTCCCTGCCTTTCCCAAAAACCACTGGCTATCCATTGTCTTCTCTGGAAGCCACCTGATAGCCCATGCTCTCCACCAAGGGGCATAGAAAAGTGGACAAAAAAAAAACAAAAACAAAAACTAGGGGTCAGCTAAGTAGAGAGAAGAGGCTTAGCCAAAACAAACCCAAAGGCTTCGCTTCACTGAGGTTTGATTAATGGCATATTAGTCAGCGTCCTCCGTGTGAAGACAAGAGCTAACTAGCCTCCAGCAAACTGTGCTATGAATCACACTTCACACATCAAGATGTGAGGTAATGAGATTCTCAAAGAGTCCTACATTTAGAAACAACCCTCTAAACCCAGGCGCACAATCCCCCGCTCCTGCCAGTCGCTGGCACGATTCCACTGGTGAAATTGGAAAGGACACTCGGCATTTTTTTTTTTTTCAGGGGTACTTTTTGTTTGTTTGTTCTTCACCATGGATAGCATGATGGAGCAGCTGGTGTGAGAATAACGGAAAAACATGTGTGTGTTGGCAGCAGACATTTGTAACACGGCGTGATTATCCTCTTGGAGTCTTAAGCATCTGAACTTATGGCTTAAAAAATAGTAGTTTGCCCGGACTGCTTTACAAGGAACAGCACGGCACATTGAGGGTTGTTTGCTATTGCTGTTTGATGTGGGATTTTTAAAAACCTCCTCCCTCACCCCCTTCCACAAGATCACTGTGAATCCGTGACCCACATGATTCATAACTGATCAATCTTGAACATTTTCAATTTTTGTTAAGGATTCCACAGCCTTCACAGGCCATTTTTAGCCAGAGAGTGAGTGCTCGGTAAACCTACATCTCCACCTAGTGGTGTCAGGGGACAGTTAATGACTTTGAAATGCAAGGAAATCAAGATTTAGTCAGAGTTTGCAGTCAGCCTGTAAGCTCTTGGTCGCTGAGCAGCGGAAGCACAATATTTAAAGATAACATTTTAATCTCAGAATATTTTTCCTTCTTTTCCATCCTCCCCAGACTTTCCTCCTCCTCACCCCCTAAAGGCTGACATTCTTACATTGCACAAGAGCTGAAAAATATTCCTCCCACTCTATTTTGTATTCTTACACTGTGCTCAAAGGCTTTGACCAAAACCTCCTTTGGGTAGCCAAGGATCATTTTTCAAGGTTCCCCCACCCTCCTCCGCTTTCGTATTCTCTGCCAGCTCACTGCTTGGCAGTCTCCACTGCTAGACAGGCCAAACTCAAGTTTCACTACAGATGTCTCAGGGTATCTTCTTGGTCTGCTTGGGAAAAAAAAAAAAAAAATCACTGATGATGCTCTGTCACCCTTCAGGTGAATGAAGACGCCGCCTCTGCCCTCCCCACCTTGGATCCTCCCAAACAGAGAAGTCACATCGAAACCTGTTTCCAGGCAGCGGCCCAGCACATTCCTGGTCCAGTAAGCTCTGATGTCCCAGCCTAAAAGGAAATCATTTAACGGCCAGAGGTCCCCAGTCTTTTCAGCACAAGGGAGCGGTTTCATGAAGGCAGCTTCTCCACGGACCAGGACAGGGGATGGTTTCGGGATGATTCAAGCACTTAACATTTGTCGGGCACGCTGTTCCTATCATTCTTACATCAGCTCCACCTCAGATCATCAGGCATTAGATCTTGGAGGCTGGGGACACCTGCTCTAGAACAATCTCTCTAAATGGCCAAAATCACACCCCCTAGGAGCAGATGCTCTGCGATCTGGCAAGTCAAATGAAACACAAAGCCGACTATTTCCTGTTAAATGTGACCAGGTTCAAACGTCCTTGAGGTGTTAAGGACGCCAAACATTCTTAACTGTTTATCGATGAGTCAAATCACATAAACCTGAGATATCTGAGTGTGGTTGCCAGGGGTCGCCAACTCCAGGATCCTGATGACCTGAGGTGGTGCTGATGTAATAATAACAGAAATAAAGTGCACAAGAAATGTAATTCACTTGAATCATCCTGAAGCCATCCTCCCCACCGCCCCAGTCCATGGGAAAATTGTCTTCCATGAAATCTGTCCCTGGTGCCAAAAATGTTGGGGTCCGCTATTCCATCGGGATCCTTCTTGCTACTGAACTCATCACTGGCATCAACTGCGCTGTCATGAAATACGAGCACCACTGGCTTTTCCACTGGTATATGTCTAGAAAGATTAAAGCTAACTATGAGAGTCTCTGCTTGCTATTTCGTATAATTAAACACTCGTTGGAGGGTATATTACGCCGATTGAGGCTGTTGATGCTGTGTTGGACCTTAAAATGTTTAATAACCCTCCAAGGTTGAATTTTTTTAATACCTATTAATGAATACCCATTAGCTTGTACAGAAGGCAAAAAGAAATCAATGTGTTAAATGTCAGTTAGTTTCTGCTCTAACCTATGTTTTTCCTTAAACCTGGTGTTCTGGCACGTCAGCCCTTAAAAGTGCAGGCGTGCTCCATATGCAGAGAAATCCATGCAGAGAAGTCTGGAGTGATGGAATTCTTAGAGTTTTTTAAACTTTCTCTGCCTTGAGAGCAAATGTTCCCAATTCTTTAGCTCAGATGTTTAAGCTCTCCAGTCATCATCCGCTGCACCACCATCAGCCAAAATCCATCACACGGTCTGTTTCTTATTGTGCCTCCCCCACCCCAGTTGCTTCCAGACTGCTGCCTTGACTGGTAGGGGGGATTTCTCTAGGTTTGGTGGTTAATGCATTTTCAGCACAGTCTCTCAGTAAGAAAGAACTGTGGTTGACCAATTTTTCACCAGATTCGTCTTCAATTACATGGAAATCATCAACGCCACCTTTCTCCTTGAATGTTCTTTGGATCTTTCCATCCTTCAACACAAGTAGGAAGTGACCAGAACCTGAAGGATGCGAACCAAGGACACTTTGTATGCATGAGTGCCAAGTCATTTCAGCAGTGTCCGACTCTTCGCACCCCTATGGACTGTTGCCCACCACTCTGTCCATGGGATTCTCCAAGCATGAATACTGGAGTGGGTTGCCATGCCCTCCTCCAGAGAATCTTCCAGACTCAGATATTGAACTTGCATCTCTCTCTGGCATCTCCTGCCCTGGCAAGTGGGTTCTTTACCATTAGCACCACCTGGGAAGCCCCTAGCATGCATGCAATGGAAACCAAAAATATCAGCTGAGTAATGAACTGATGTCTTTTAAAAGAAAAATGTAATTCTGCAGCATATGCTACAGTGTGCCCAGGTGACAATGGGACATCCCTCCTGGAAGATCCACCCGCCCCCCCCCCC
>SJYX01003587.1:146375-194698 GCA_006410675.1 Oreotragus oreotragus | reverse complement strand
GGAACACACACCCTGGAAGACCCCCCCCCCCCCCCCCCAAAAAAAAAAAAAAAAAACAGAAGGACATACTCTGTGTGGGAATAAAAGGGAAGAGACTGAATTTATTGCCAGGACTAAGGCATGTTCATAAGCAAGAAAGATACCACACCAAAAAATACTTATGGTCAAAAGTACATAAAATGATCCACTTCACAGAATCAGGGATTTACTCCAAAGTCCCATGTTGATTCAAGTACGTTCGTGGTGGGGGAGGCCTCGTGTTTCTAAAGTGGAGTGTCTTTCTGTGAGGATGGGCCTTAACCACAGTCAATTTTCCTTGCTCTCCACACATGGCACCTAGAGCTCAGTGGAGTGTTTAGAGAAATTAAATAAGATGGCCATTTCCTTCTCTCCTTCCCTTGAGTACTCCTTCAGCCCCTACAGAGTTTAAAACTGTAATGTGTTTGGGATTACTGGATGGCAAGAAGGAGACAGAAGTCCACACGGCATGATTCCCATCGAAGGCAAACTGTGTAAGCAAACACTTGGCCGGCTTTCTGGGCCACTCTCTCCAGCTCCATCATGAAAATGCTCCCAGCCTTTCTCACAGGTGCCAAGAAGACTTCACAAGTAGTTCTCCAGGAATCGCCTTGCAATCCCAGAGCCTAAACGATAGATGATAGTAGGCCTCGAGAAATACTGTCACCAGCCCCAAATAGAATCTCAGAGCCAAGGAGAGGGTCATGGGAGGCGACTCAACATACACCTGCACATTCAGCTCGATCCTGTGGGTCTCTGCTCCCAGGTGTAGAGCAGACGTGAGGGACGGGGCAGTGGCAGCCCTCTCGACCAATCTTGCTAATGACGTGATTGACTCTAAAGATGATCAACATGGACCCTGTTCATTTATCTACCTCGTCTGGAATCTTAGTTCAGAGTGACAACCATTAGTTATCCCGGAACCCTCCCACAGTGACAGCCACATGTGGTGGACATTCAGGAAGTTGAATTAATTGTCGTTCCTGAAAAAATAAGATCTCAAAGGCAGAGTTTCTTTTTTGTTTTTACTCGCACATTCTTGATGTACATTTAGTGCTTCATTACTGCTCTATTCAGTTTATTCATTCATTTATTTTTAATTGGAGTATATTGCTTTACAGTGTCATGTTAGTTCGGGCTGCACAATGAAGTGAATCAGCTATACATATACATATCCTCTCCCTCATGAACCTCCATCCCACTCGCTGGGTCACCACAGGGCGCTGAGCTGAGCTCCCTGTGTTATACAACAGCTTCCCATTAGCTATGTTTTGCATAGGGTAGCGTATATATGCTAACTCTACTCTTCCAATCTGTCCCACCCCTGCCTTAAGTGGTTCTTATTCACTCTTGAAATGTGCCACTGTGTTGCAATGTTCCTACATGTACGTCTGTGTCGATGGCTAGAGTCTTCAAAAACTCTCTTCACTGGTCTTCAGGGAATAAAACGGGGTATTCTAAACAGAGCACTGATGGAAGAGGGATTAGAGCGAATAAACTGTCTGAATCCAAGAAAGAATCAGTCTGTCACTTCTCACAGCTACTTCAACAAGTCTACAATTGCGTGGATCAGCAGCACTGGAATCACGAAAATCTAACTGCTTGAGATGATGCTAAGACTCAGGCTCAGTCAGTTCAGTTCAGTTGCTCAGCCGTGTCTGAGTCTTTGCGACCCCATGAACGCCAGGCCTCCCTGTCCATCACCAACTTCCGGCGTCTACCCAAACTCATGTCCATTGAGTCAGTGATGCCATCCAACCATCTCATCCTCTGTTGACCCCTTCTCCTCTGGCCCTCAATCTTTCCCAACATCAGAGTCTTTTCAAATGAGTCAGCTCTTCGTATCAGGTGGCCAAAGGATTGGAGTTTCAGCTTCAACACTAAAATAACGCAAAGAACATATGAACTTAGGAAGCCTTTTAAATGCTCCCAGGTTTAAACCACAAATCCTCAAGGGAACAGGCTGTTTCGGGAAGCACTAGCACCACCAGGAAACTCTCTGAGAGCTCAGATCGAGCCTTAGGGGCCTCCCTGGTGGTCCAGTGATGAAGACCTCACCTTTCAGTGCAGGGGGGTGTGGGTTTGAGCCCTAGGCAGGAAGCTAAGATTCCCACATGCCTAGCGGCCAAAAAATTAAAACAAAAAGCAGCAGCCACGCTGTAACAAATTCAATAGACTTTAAAAATGGTCCACCTCAAACACAAAAGCAAAGCCCCTTACGTAAACGTTCATCTCGCTGCCTTTGCCCAAGTGGAAAACTTTAATAAAGTGATGGCAGCGCTACAGTTCCCTTTTACTTTCTGTCCATTTGTCCTAGCATTTCAGGACCTCCCACCCCTCCCTCCCCCAGGCCCCACGTTTCTCCCATCCCCTGTATTCTTTGCCAGGACGATCACAAAGATAAGTTGCAGAGAGCAGTGCTGAGCCTCGGCGTCACGCCCCTCTCAGTCAGCGACTTTACACTCTCCTTAACCTCAGTTTTTCTAATCAAAAGGAAGAAGAGTGAGCTGCTATACAACACATGCGCCCTTTCCCTCTTCAGTTCATCACCACGGTAAATAATGCAAAACGTGGGGGATGGGCTGGGGCAGGGCACCTGGGGAGGGCATTTGGGGAGAGGTCCGCTGAGGACCAGAAGCAGTGGAAGGCAGGGCTGAGACCACTTCTCAATGTGGTTGTTGTTGTCCAGTCCTGTCCAGCTCTTTTGCAGCCCTAAGGAGTTCAGATTGTCTTTCTTGAAATCTACCAACATGCTAGTGATGTGATGGGAACCTGACATCCTGACTTTTACTTCGTGGAGCAACCTGCTTACCCACTATTGACAAAGTCTTACTGGAAAAGCCAGGTAGGGCTGATTACAAATGTCCTTAACCCTGGTGGATTCGGGTCTATTCGGCACCCTTGTCACCTGGAGGAGGGTCCCGGGACCCACCTACACGGCTGGTTTTCACGGTGCCTCCCTGAACTGTCTCTTCTTAGGTCAGCCAGCCCTGGCTCCCATACTGCCCTGGCAGGAGTTCTTCTTTATAAATTTTCTTTCAGCTATATACTAATTCTTTTTGCGCTGTGCTGTGCTAAGTCACTTCAGTTGCGTCCAACTCTTTCTAACCCTATGGAGCCCACCAGGGATTCTTCAGGCAAGAATGCTGGAGTGGGTTGCCATCCCCTCCTCCAGTGGATCTTCCTGACCCAAGGATCAAACCTGTGTTTCCTGCATTGACAGGTGGGTTCTTTACCACTAGCACCATATGGGAAGCCGGATTCTTTCTTAATTATGACTTAAAACATAGTAGCACGTCCCACTGTGTGTTACAACTTTAATTCATTAGCAGCAGAGGCTGTGGGAACATGTCTTCACCTCTCATCGGCAGCTGGAAAGTGGACCCTCTGTCTGTTGGGTTTGCCACAATCTTTATGAAGTGAAATACAAGATTAGTTTCTAAGGCTCTTCCAAGCAACTGTCCTCTAATGGGAAAGCTTCAACAAAAAATATGTATTGCATGCCAAATAGCTAACCTCATTCTCATAAATATTAATATCATAGGCAGAGTCAAAATATCCTTGGTAAGATGAATGTGTTTCTTTGGGTTTCCAACAAAAAAATATCTTGCAAGCTGAACCCATTTCAACCATCGAGAGGCATAAGCTTTTGGTGGCAGGCTGGGGGTGCAAAACAACATCACTAATTGTTCCAGGAGGAGTGCGTCTCAGAAGAACTTCTCCAATATCATCCTCTCTCCACTAAAGAGGAGGATAAAAACATAAGAACAGATGTTGGATTTGGAAGGATCTCAAGCTGCGACTGAAGCACATGTAATGTGGAGGGGTCGGTTGGCTTAGTGCAGTGACTGGTACTCAGAGTGTGGGCCTCGTGCCAGGAACACCAACATCTTCTGGGATCTTGTTGGGGATTACCTCCTCAGGCTCCACTACAGACCTGCTGAGTCAGAAGACTAAGTGGGGAGATGGGTGCTGTTCTGTGTTTCACAAGCCCTATCTTCCCTGGTGGCCCAGATCATAAAGAAGCTGCCCACAATTCAGGAGACCAGGGTTCGATCCCTGGGTTGGGAAGATCCCCTGGAGCAGGGCGTGGCAACTCACTCCAGTACTGTTGTCTGGAGAATTCCATAGACCGAGGAGCCTGGCAGGCTACAGTCCATGGGGTCATGAAAGAACTGGCACTGACTAAGAGACTGACACACAGGTGAGTCTGATGCCAGTAGGTTTTGTGAAACACAGTGGTTT
Source organism: Oreotragus oreotragus (assembly GCA_006410675.1). NCBI lineage: Eukaryota > Metazoa > Chordata > Mammalia > Artiodactyla > Bovidae > Oreotragus > Oreotragus oreotragus. The sequence continues at coordinate 190,435 of SJYX01003587.1, read as the reverse complement.
ATGAACTTGGAAAAACCTAAGTGTGAACCTTGTCTCCAGGATGGTCCATGGGTCCCTTGGTACATGATTTGACTTGTTCACGCCTCACTTTACTCTTCTATGCTGCTGCTACTAAGTCGCTTCAGTTGTATGTGTGACCCCATAGACGGCAGCCCACCAGGCTCCTCCGTCCCTGGGATTCTCCAGGCAAGAACACTAGAGTGGGTTGCCATTTCCTTCTCCAATGCACAAAAGTGAAAAGTGAAAATGAAGTCGCTCAGTCATGTCCGACTCCCGGGGACCCCATGGACTGCTGCCTATCAGGCTCCTCCGTTCATGGGATTTTCCAGGCAAGAGTACTGGAGTGCAGTGCCATTGACTTCTCCAACTCTTCTATGAAAAGGGGATAATATTACTTACCTCATAGAGTTTTAAGGATTCATGAAGAAAATCCATATAAACTGTACGTAACTGTGCCTGGCACAAAATAATTATGTAATCCATATTATCTATTATCATTATTATGGTTATTACTGAGTTGTTGTTTGAAGGCTGATGAGAGTCATTTACTTAAAGTACTTCCCAGGTGGCGCTAGTGGTAAAGAATCCACCTGCCAATGCAAGAGATGTGGGTTCTATCCCTGGGTGGGGAAGATCCCCTGGAAATGGCAACCCACTCCAGTATTCTTGTCTGGAAAATCCCTTGGACGGGGGAGCCTGGGAGGCTGTAGTCCATGGGGTGGCTAGGAGTCAGACACGACTAAGACACTTTACTTTCACTTTTCACTTTCATGCATTGGGGAAGGAAATGGCAACCCACTCCAGTGTTCTTGCCTGGAGAATCCCAGGGACGGGGGTGCCTGGTGGGCTGCCGTCTATGGGGTCACACAGAGTCAGAAATGACTGGAGTGACTCAGCAGCAGCAGCATGGTTAAGTAAGAGGATGACCCTTAAGTAAATGAAACTCATCAGCCTTCAAACTTGACCTTCATAAACCATAGATTGTGGGGAAGTAGGGTGAGGAAGGTAAATTGTCACAAAGAGACCATTCTCTCTCTGATATTGAAGCATTCTCCATCTTTCAGGGCCATTCACTCTGAAATAAGAGAATCTTGGAACTTTACCACTTTTCCTTTATTTTTCTGGGCACCTACTCTATTGTCTGTTATTTGGGTCTAGCGTGGATCCTCAACTGTGTATTTACAGCATTCAAAACGAATTGTCCCCATTCCGTGCTTCTGCCCCCAAAACAAAATTCCCTCTTTGTGAAGTGGAAGGTAGTGGCTGTTATTTTATTCAACAATGTGACCATGGTGATTTTGTCTCAGCGGTCAGTCCAGTTGTTTGCTGTATGGAGCTGTCACCAGAGACGGGCCCTTAGTGATGCCTATCGACACCGAATGGTGCTCCCAGTCATGTCAGTTACGTTTAAATTAATGAAAGATCCTACCTAAATAATCACTTTTTTTTTAAGTTTCTCCATTGAATTCTATGATGTCCTCTGCATGTGACAAGTATGGCTCCTTAACCCTCCAAGATGAAAGGCCCCTATTGGTGGCATTTCAATTCTTATCCATTATTTATACTGGGCATGGGCGGATGTGTGACACCTGGTGGGTGCACCCGTGCAGAGGAACAAAGCAAGGATTTTCCTTTGGGGGATCCCAGTGTAAATGTACCCAAGGACATGTGAAACAATAAAACTCAATGCAACACAAGGATGTTGAGAAGTGAGTGGTTATTGTAACTGAAATACTTTGTGGAACAGATGGTTTTTAAGGAGGTTTGTGATAAAGAAGTTGAGCAGGTTTGATGCAGTTTAATAGGAGGCTGCTGTGAGTCCTGAGAAGAAGAGGAAAAAGTGACCGTAAGAAGGAGACTCCTTTTCCTTCTACAGCCCTCGCACATCTCTGTGATCCAGATTCCATCATGAGAGAGATGGCTGGCCAGTAGATCTATCTCTTCTAAAGAAAAGAGAAAGGGAACACGTAGCGATCAGGGGGCAAGCAGTCTCAGATCTGGGATTAGACAAGCCTGTCATATCTTGGCAGCTGGGAGTCCATGGGCAAGGAATACTACAAATTTCATGATCACAAGTCTACACATCTGTGGAGCCAAATGTGTCTTGGAATTCGGGAGAATGCAGAATTTACACGGGTAATATGATATGTATGCTGCACATTACACACCGCCCTGGCAAGGTCTGGGGTAATAAAACACAGACCTAATTTTATAGCAAATCTTCAAAGCAAGTCGAATAAACAAAGACAACAAATCAGTTCAGTCCAGGCTTTTCTGCTCAGTGAAGTCGTGCTGTGGCTCGGGGATGAGAAGTTATGGCTCATCTTCCTGTGAGGAAGGTGCAGGCCCATTGCACGGGTTGAGAAAGGGACTTTAGGTAGAAATTGATCAGGGCTCCCAGGTGGTAAAGAGTGGTAAAGACTCCGCCTGCCACTGCAGGAGATGGAAGAGCCATGGGTTCAGTCCCTGGGCTGGGAAGACCCCCTGGAGGAGGAAATGGAAACCCACTCCAGCATCCTTGCCTGGGGGGTCCCATGAACAGAGGAGCCTGGAGGGATGCAGTCCACGCGTTCTCAGAGTTGACCATGACTGACCACTCAGTGTCTTCTTAATAACTGTTCAGAGCAAACACTGGATAGAGAGATCACTGATCCTGGTGCTGTTATTTTAACGAACACTTCGTCCAGTCCAGATGGCCCTTACCACACTCACCCGATTTTCACCTATGGCATACATGCTCCCGTCCAAGTTACCAGCTTTCCTCGTGGGCAGCCCACAGTAGTCACCCAGCTTGTGAGTCTGCTCATCAGGAAGGGCCACTCTGAGAAGCTGTGTCCCCACAAACTGCTCTCCACACCGGAGCCTATGTGATCATCCACCATATCCAAATCAGATCCCAGCATCCCCTGTTGGAAATCTTGCAATGATGTCCCAGGATCTCAAGGTCAGAGGCCTGAGCTCTGGACAAGATCTATCTGCCCAGCACCTGGTCAGGCAACTCTCAATTCCTGAGCTTTTCTCCTGTCTGAGGCCTTCACACATGCTGTTCCCTTGGCCCAGAAGGGTGATCCTCCCCTGTTCTCCCAGCTCCCATCCTCCAGTTCTTCAGATCTGAGATTCAGATCGCTCCTGGCTGCTCACACTTGGTCATGCTGTCCTGCCCCACCTGCCCCCAGCATTCTCTTCCTGAAACTCTCTCCAAGGTGGTCAGTGGATACATTTCTGTCCTTGGGATCACACAATCCCCTGACGGGACATGAGTCCCACAAGGTCAAGGCACTGTTTTGCTGGCTCCTGGATGGTAGGGCTTAGCACCTTGCTGGGTACATGGTACCCTATGAGGCAGGTGCTACCATCACTATGCCGTAGATGTAACAGCCAAGTAAGAAAAAAAGATCAAATCACTTCTACAACATCACATGCAGACCCAGTGTGACCGCAGGACTGGGGCAGAGGCATTCTTCCTTTCCCCCCATGGCCATGGAGGTGGTGCAGGAACAGGATGGACCCGGGAGATGCCCCCATGTGGATATAGGGCAGGCTGAAAATGCAACAAAAGTTAACTTTCAAATTGAACTGAAGAGCTGGTTCAGGATTCTGGAGGGGGCGTCGGGGGAAACACTTAGAACAATTGCTTGCGATTAAAGTTCCCTGATCCAGGTAACAGAGCTTACCAAAAAGGAAAAAAAATTCTGTCTGGCCTCCTGCTCCCCAGGCCACTAAGTGTCGTCTGCTCTCTGTATGGGTTCTGAAAAGAAGTCACACTTTCTAGCAGAAGACGAGATGGCATTCTTTCCTTGAAGCGCCAGTCCTATCTTCCCAAACACCCTTTTCACTGATACCCCAGGCCGATCATTGCCCCAATGGTAAGCATGGTGAGCTCCCCTTTAACCTTAAAACAAGCTTGCAAAGCTTATGTTTCAGAGAGTTGCCTGCTTTTGAGCTCTTGTATCAAGTTCTTTACTTACATAAGTTCAGTGACTGTTATGATTCTGTATTAAGGCAATAGTTAATGATGGTCACTTTATCTCTAGTAAAGACATAATAATTGTTAATTTATTTATCAACATCGTACGTGCATACAATGACAAATCAAAAAGCTGGAAGCATATGTTAGACCTATACATCAAAACACTTTCAGTAAACATTTCTTGAATAATTTCATCACCAGAATTCTATGAGAAAAATAATGTATATTCTTCATCTTTAAAGGAAATCTGGTGAAGCTGATAACCTGAGGTGAAAAATGAACACCAGGTGATAGAAAAAACGTGGTAAAATTCTTCTTGTCTAAAAGTAAATCGGTTGATTTTATAGGTGAACCAAAGACATATTTAGTCTATAACTATTTTCCTTCCCTATCCTAATTATTGACTTTTTTTTTCAATATAAAAGCTTTATATCCACTAAGCTGTCTCTAAAGCTGGGCACGTAGAAAGAAATTGAGTCATACATAATATATTTATGGAAATTGAGAAGTGTCGTGAGTCTAGTAACCTATTCTCTAATGCTATTTAATTTAGAAATAAAGTAGGGCCTATTTATAGGGGTAAATACAATGAAATAATTCTGAGTTATGTATCCAGAATTCAAAGCAAACCACATAATACAGTGAGAGTTAATTACATCCGCATCTAGCTCCCATTGAAAGGAAGGATACTTATTAAAGTGGAACACTCAGGGAGTCTGTGTGGTGGTAAAAGAGTCCACATATAGACTGTTAGTTGCTGAAATCCATTACACTCTTCAACTATCATAATAACCACAATAATAGCAAGCGGCACTTAAATAACACTTTTCAAACACAATGTCCTAATACTTTGCATTTATGTGGGCAAAACGTCATCATACTGGGCACTCACAGCTCACAATGCACTTTCCCATGCGGTGCCTCATGGGAAACTCACAAGACGGAGATGACACTGTACACAGATGCTTATGTTCAGAAACATCAGGTGCCTGAGGTCACTCTATGGTACCTACAGGAGGCTGGTCCATATCTATGTGGGAAACAAGTGGGCCCTGTAGTATCCACATACGACACACATGCCTTGCCTGTTAACAGGAAGGACGAATGAACCACAGGTCCTTGGAAACATCCCCTTAAAAGGCAAGGCATCTTTTTTGTTGTTGTTCAGTTGCGGAGTTGTGCCCAACTCTTTGCGACCCCATGGACTGCTGCAGACCAGGCTCCTCTGCCTCTCCCTTCTCCTTTTGCTTTTAATCTTTCCCAGAATCAGGGTCTTTTCCAATGCTCTGGCTCTTGCTATCAGGTGGCCAGTTTGCAATTTAAAAAGTGCTTTCCTGTACATAATGTCATTTGAACCACACAACTTCATCATCAGACAGAAAAGACAGGAAAGGCTTTCTCTTCCAATTTTAGCAAAAAGAAAAAAAATCTGTGACAAGAGAGGTTGACTAGGTCACCCAGGTTTTCTAAGCCAGGAAAGGCCAAGAGAAAATGCTGACGAGCAAGGTCTTCTGATATAAACATAGAGCAGTAGGTGAAAGAGCTAGTGGGAAAGAACCTGCCTGCAGTTCAGGAGACATAAGAGACACTGATTTGACCCCCGGGTTGAGAAGATCCCCAGGAGGAGGGCATGGCAATCTGCTCCAGGATTCTTGTCTGGAGAATCCCCATGGGCAGGGAGCCTGGCGGGCTGCAGTCCATGGGATCACAAAGAACCGGACACCACTGAAGTGACTTAGCGTACAAAGGGCCATTCCCTCTCGCTGTCACTGCTGTGGGTCAGGACCACCCTCTGCATCTCCACTTTCGGAACCATCTCCTCTTCTCTCTTTTCCATTGCATATCACCCATCCCGAATCCCCAAAATTTCAGAAAATGCTAAATGTTCAGTAAATACTGTATTTGTAGGATGAATTTCTCCCTGGATGTGTGCTTTGTTTCTGTGTTTATCTCCAGTCAAATCCAATAGACATATTGGTTTGAGAAAAGCATTAAACTGGCTTCAGTATTTGGAACAGTAGAGATGCCCATTCACATACAGGAAGGGTGGCCTGAGTCCTCATGAAAATAATTAAGCATTTATCATCATTTATAGAGAAGCAAGCTTTTCTGTCCAGGAGGGTTTTTTCCCCTGCTCATTAAACTTTATATTTTATATTGGGATATAGCCGGTTAACAATGTTGTGATAGTTTCAGGTGGACAACAAAGGGATTCAGTGTGCATGTATCCATTTCCTTGGTGGCTCAGATGATAAAGAATCCTCCTATAATGCAGGAAACCCAGGTCAGGAAGATCCCCTGGAGAAGAGACTGTCAACCCACTCCAGTATTCTTGCCTGGAGAATCCCATGGACAGAGGCACCTGGTGGGCTACAGTCCATGGGGTCGCAAAGAGTCAGACACAACTGAATGACTAACACTCTCAGACACTGACATTCTCCCCCAAACTCNCCCACTCCAGTATTCTTGCCTGGAGAATCCCATGGACAGAGGCACCTGGTGGGCTACAGTCCATGGGGTCGCAAAGAGTCAGACACAACTGAATGACTAACACTCTCAGACATTGACATTCTCCCCCAAACTCCGCCTCTCATCGGGGCTGCCACATAACACTGAGTAGAGCTTTCTGTGCTTAACTGCACATTCTTGGTTATCCATCTTAAATACAGCAGTGTATACATGACTGTCCCAAACTCCCTAACTAGTCCTTTCCCACATCCTTCCCCCCAGAAAATATAAGTTTTTTCTCTGTCTGTAAGTCCAGGAGGGGTTTTTCTGAAAAAATTACAATCAAGCCCAAGGAAGCCATGGGGCTCTGCTGTGCGGAAGGGCTTTGGTGGAATTCCCTGAGTTCTTCTGATCTTGGCTACAGCCCAGGGGTTTACTGCAGACCCTGCAGGAAATGCCTCATTGTCACAGGAAAACCCAGGGCTGAAGACGGCTTCAGGAATGTGCAAAGCAACATAAGCAGCACTTTGAAAGCATCTGACATTGAGGAAATTCACTTTGACCTTTGGCTTCCTCTTTCTCAGAAATATGGTAAAAACACACACCTGTGGGCAGCAGATGAGAGATGCAATTCCCAATTTGTGACATTTTCGCTCTCTGTTTCTTGGGGCTTGTTTGTTAAGTGGTGGAGAGGCTGAGGGTAGGGGGAAATTGGGAAAAGACCATGAAGGGGAGAAAAAACTACTCTGGGAGGGGGGTCAAGGTCACTGCTTACTGTGACAAAAGAAGACATTTTAATTGTAAAGAATTCCACCATCTCTATTTTGTATAGACAGCCCTTCCCTGGGAGAGGAATCTTGATATTATTACTTGCTTGAGTTCTCAAATGTTTCAGGATTTCCTAGGCAGACAGGGCACATGCTTGATGCTGCAGACATGGGGACATCAAGTCACTGTTGTCCACTCGAGGCTCACAGCCCAGCTCAGGGAGGAGACCTTGCAGAGCCTGCCTGGTTCTTGGGACCTGCTGAGTCAGCCTTGAAGAAAGTGCTAAGAACCACACTGCGTTTAGAGCCTGAAAGCATAGAAGTCCTCTCTCATCAGTAGAACCCATAAAAAGATGTTTAACCTGCATGGGAGACGCCCTATTGTGTCGACCTTCCGACAACTGGGTGTAAAACTTTGAGTAAACACCTTCCTGACACCTATTACAGGGAGCCGGCGGGAGGCATGGCCATTAATCAGAACAGCTGCGGGGGGCAGGGCTGCCAGTGAGCCCTGGAAAGATGGCTTGGTCCCCTGCCGTTCTCTCTCTTTTGCTTCAAATTAAAACCTAAGGAAATTGAGAAGGAGAAAAACTCCATTTGATTCCTGCTCACTTCCCACAGGAAGGGGCTGTTTCAACCTGCCTGGGTAGGGAGAGGCATGTGAAGGGTGCGACAGCTACTTGGGTTTTAACTTTTCAGGTAGAGAAGAATAAGGATTTCCCTGGTGGCTCAGATGGTAAAGAATCTGCCAGCAATGCGGGAGACCTGGGTTTGATCCCTGGGTTGGGAAGATCCCCTGGAGAAGGGAAGGACTACCCACTCCAGTATTCTTGCAGGGAGAATCCCATAGACAGAGAGGAGTCAAGGGAGTATGGGATGGAAGAGCCTTCTCCAAGGGATTNTCAGATGGTAAAGAATCTGCCAGCAATGCGGGAGACCTGGGTTTGATCCCTGGGTTGGGAAGATCCCCTGGAGAAGGGAAGGACTACCCACTCCAGTATTCTTGCAAGGAGAATCCCATAGACAGAGAGGAGTCAAGGGAGTATGGGATGGAAGAGCCTTCTCCAAGGGATTAGAGGAGCAGATAGGGCTGGGTTTGGGGCCAGGGTTTTCCCAAGGATGAAGATGGGCAGAAGGTAGGTGGAGGAGGCACCGCTCAGAGAGCCCCTGGAGGAGGAGAGAAGATGCTCTGGAAGGAAGGAGGCAGCAGATGGGGGAACCATGTCCTGGTGAATAAGAGTTGCCTGGCAGTGCTGATGGCTGCCTTGGAGCCATAGAGATCAAGTGGAGAACAGGGGATTCAGACTCAGATTACCTTTGTGTGAACCAGACTGTGCCAACTGAGGAACTGACATAAGTTCATAAGTCTCATTTGTTTGCAAGTCCAACAAAGTTAGCCTAGGTATCCAACTAACACAATTAGCTGTACTGTACTGTACTGTCTTAGGTTTATAATACTTTCACACAAACAATACATAAAAAAATAAAACATTTCTAAAGTACAGTACCTTGAAAAATGCAGTAGTAACAGTACAACAGCTGGCATACGGGGCTGGCATTGAGTGACCAGGCAAGACGAGTTACTGACTGCAGGAGGGAGAGGAAGTGGGAGACGGTTTAACAGAAGGATCGTCAACAACAGGAGACAAAGGGCAAGCTGCAGTTTCACTCATGCACAACATCGATGGAACACATGTTCGCATCTTTGAGAGTTCACGACTTGCAGGTTCCTAGGCAGAGGACTCACTATATCTCTCATAAAATCATGACCACATTTCCAACACAGCTATGGGTCTCAGCTTAACCCTGCATGGGAGCAAAGCTGGATCCAGCAGGCTAGCGTCTCTGTAGTCACTCTCAGGCCTTTCTTCTTTCCTAGGTCCCATCAGAGAGACTCAAGTCCAGAAAATCCACAGCACTTTGATAGGTGCCATAGACGCAGCCCTGGCCAATAAAGTAAGAGGAGGAAAGTTATGAGAAAAACATTCCCTCTTTGATAAAAGTTAAGGAGGAATAACAAGAAGCATCTCTCAGCCAAGGGTCAGCACCCTGCCACTGGTCTCTGTTAAGACAAGGATGTGATGCTTGCCCTCGCGGCCTCCACCTTCTCCCAGTGAAGAATTTCACTAGTGCTTGTGTGTGCTCCGTCGTGTCTGACTCTTTGTGACCCCACCAGGATCACATGGACTGTAACCTGCCCGGCTCCTCCCCATTGGACTCTCCAGGCAAGAAGACTGGAGCAGGTTACCATTCCCTACCCCAGGGAATCTTCCAACCCAGGGATCAAATCTGGGTCTCTCGTGTCTCCTGCGTTGTCAGGCAGACTCTTGACCACTGAGCCACCCGGAAAGCTCCAAGATTCTTACTAAGGAAATCATAAGTAAACTCCTTCTCACTGAGTTCTCTAAAACTCATAGCCAAAAGCAATCTAATACAATGACCTCCTGGGATCGAACCTGAATCTCCTGCTTCTCCTGTGGATTCTTTACCGCTAGCTCCACCTGGGAAATCCTTAAAACTCAGAGCTTGAAAACCAACTAGAATGTCATCTATCCATCAATCTCACATCTTGCTCTGTTTGTTTGAAAAAAAAAAAACAAGTTTGCATTTAGTTCTGGGTAGACTAGAGTGAGCACAATTCCTTTGTATCTGTCTTCAAAGTCTAATGTAAAACATTCATCTTTTCATCTTCCAGGTGGAGCTGAGTTCCACAGAAAAAGTATGGACCTGTGAAAGTTGGAAGCCCTAGAGGCAAGATCACATGCTAAGGCAATGCACGTGCAGAAGAGAACATGATGGGATCCAGAAAGCTGGAAATCATGGAGACAGAAAGGAGGGACACAACTGAGAGAGCAGCAACACAAAATACCACTAAAGAAACTAACCTCCCGGTGCTACGTGTGCAAAGGACAGCATCGTGATGATCTGGGCAGAAGTGCGACGTGAGGTTGCATACAGGTGGATACAGAAATGCTCAGGTCAACGGGGCTTCAGGGTTGGGACCTTGACATACACATTGTGAGTTGAGGACTGCATCTGGCGTGACTCTAGGAAAATCTCCAAGAGAGTGAACTAGAAATAAAACAGGGGGTCATGGTGACATACCAGTCTTAGGGAAATCCAGCGTCCAGTGATTTAACTCTATTCTTCTTACCCCCTACCCTCCTGCATGACTCAACTTGCAATGGCAGAGACTTCTAAGGGATAAGAGACCACTCTTTTCTTCCTAAGAGAAGATGAAGGACAGAAGACGATGTAAATCAGAGCAATGAGCATTTGGAATCTGGCTAGCGCCTTCTTTCCCTGACAACAGGTCTGTTTCTGGTTCTTTTTCAGATGAAAGATGTAAGGAAAGTGGTGAATTTTATTATTCTCTGAGAAACTTTGAGAATTTGGCACTTTCCTTTTCCCCCTTCACTCTGCCGGCTGACCTGTGGCATCTCTCCGCTTGTCTGTTTATAATTAGGGTCCCCACACAGTCCAGATGGCCGGCTCTCCAGCCCAGGTGTGCCCATCCACACATGCTGCACCCATCTGGGATATGAAGAGGAGCAAGTGTTGAAAAAGTTAACCGTTCCCTTCTTTTCTCACCCTCTCTCCAAAACATATCATTGAACTCTCATTCCACACTCTCTTTCACATGCTTTTCTGATTGTACAATTTGAGCCACCAAGAAACATGTAGATGATCCAATGGATGTTGAAATTACCAACATGGAATTAATTGTAGTGTAAGAGTTTGTCAAGCAAGGTCCCCTTTCCATTTTTTTCATCTCTCTCTTGGTGACGTTGACCTCCAGAGCTAAGACCTTATAGATATCTGTAACTCTCTATTTAAAAAAAATAAAACAATTAAACAAAGCAAATAATTTTTATTTTAAAAATTAAAGAAAACAAAAAATTAAACAAAATTAAAGAAAACAAAAAATTAAAGAAAACAATACACTCTGATGAGAAATAAGACCTCAAAATGGGGCAGTGGGATTTCTGAGCCTTTGCCAAGATGCATGATCAGGCACGTGGTTCCCTAATCTGGGTACTCCTGCCCTTTCCAACCAGACTCTCACTGTACCTTCAGACACTGATTCCCACACAGCTTGCGAGAGACTAGTGGGAGGAAAAGGGCACCAGTCCTGCAGGCTGTGTGGGATTCAGTGGCTCTGGTGGTTTGGTGGTAAAGAGTCCACCCGCCAATGCAGGAGACACAAGTTCCATCCCTGGGTCTGGAAGATCCCTGGAGGGCACAGCAACCCACTCCAGTATTCTTGCCTGGAGAATCCCATGGACAGGGAGCCTCGTGGGCTACAGTCCATGGGTTGCAAAGATTTGGACACGACTGAGCAACTAACACTTTCACTTTCTTTTCTTAGAAGAAAACTCAATCTCTCCCTTCTCTCTTGCTATGTCTGTCTGTCTGTCTAACTATCTGTGTATCTATTTATCTATAGTCCATCTATTTCCCGCCTCTTCTTTTTACATTGTAGTTGCCATTATGATATTTAAAAGCCTCATTAGCAAAGAAAAAATCTATCACTCAGCTTGCCCCCTCACATAAATACTTTAAATTCATGCATGATTTAGATAAAGTGGGATTTGGGTTAAAATTGTCTACCTAACTGTTCCTAATAAAAGTTGTGGAGAACTTTTCAAGTGAAGTTGCATAAGAGGTGTTAGCAAACCATGTCATAGTTGTTCAGCCAAAACACTGTGCCAGGTTGAGAAAAAGTTCATCTGCTTTCAACTGGTTTCCTCAAATAATCAGATTTTAAAATATAGTTTGGATCCACAGTTTCTTGAGTTCTATTAATATTATTCTTGAATTTTTTTAGGAGAAGGGATAGCTAAATAATACTTTGCTTTGGGCTGTGTGAATATTGTTTTTCTCATGTCTGTGATTACTGGAATAGGACATTATGATTATACCTGAAACAATATAACAAAGCAGATTTTAAAACAAAGGCTTGAATCATCTGATACAATGTGAGCAATCACCAGCATTTGCCCTATGAGCGAAATAAAAGTAAAAGGATTAAGAGATGCTGGCTTACAAGTATATCATAAACTAATAATGCACGGAGAATAATTCGCTGTTGTTGAAGAATCAGCCATAACCCAAGCAACAGAATTAATACAAGACTCCTTCAATAAACTTTATTTATGAATACTGACAGAAACAAAGACATCTTACAACAGGCATAATTACAATCAACATTTTACATCATTAATCTTTACCGAAATGTGGTTGATTTGCTTTATAGATTGCAAATTAAGTTTAATGGGAAAATGGTGTGACTAACTGGTATATTTCTGTAAATATTTAGAAATACATCTTAAGCTTTTTATAAAATTCTTTAAACTACTTAGGATCTTTAGTCATAATTATATGTGATCCAGAGAAAGAGAAGATACTCATTCCTCATCAATTTAAGGATTTAAAAATATCAAAATCATTAAAATAACTTTAATTTAATATATCTTGTGCATATTATACATTTACTATTGAAGATTTGAAATCCACATATTCTTGAAGTCAAAGAAGCAAAGTATTGTTACTTTTTAAATGTTCATATAATTTCTTATATTTTAGGGAAAGGATTATTAAAATTATTTTAGAATATTCCACAAATTTCCAAAAAGAAATCTAGATTTCTGATACACATCAGAAGGCAATGTGTGTCAAATAACACTCAAAATGTTATTTTTTGTTTTAGAAGTAAAATTTTATTTATGCATATAATTAAATGCATAAATAAAATTGAAGTAATGATAGGCTGTTATAAAACAAGGCTTTAAATATTTACTTGAAGAATGGATTTTAAACATAAAATGTAATTCTGTATGTTTTCAAGTTTCAAGGGGTGTCTTTGTAATTCTCCAGCTGATAGAGCAATAAATGTTCTGAGCAGAGTTATATATTATGGAGGAAGAGTGTGTGGGGGTGTTAGGCTAAGCTTTTTTAGCATTTCATCATGTTTTATACTTACAAGAGCAAAAATGCATATAAGTTACAGTGTTCATTTAAAAATCCATTCCCAAATCATTTGAAAATTGTAAAATTGATCATCTTAATTATACAGTTAACTCTTAACTGTTAGGCATTCTGGTTATAATTCATTTACTTCTAATCTTTGACAACAAATCACTGGATTTTCTTGCATGTTTCTATAATGTGTATAATATGAAGACAAGGCTAAGGCTTCTTAAGCCCATCAGAAAGGGGTGCGTTTTATTCACCCAGGGTGAGTTCTTGTGGTCTAATAATGTTTGTGTGTGTGTATTAGTCGCTCGGTCATGTCCGACTCTTTGCAACCCCGTGGACTGTAGCCCTCCAGGCTCCTCTGTCCATGGGATTCTCCAGGTAAGAATACTGGAGTGGGTTGCCATTCCCTTCTCCAGGGGATCTTCCTGACCCAGGGATCAAATCCATGTTTTCCTCATTGCAGGCAGATTCTTTACCGTCTGAGCCACTAGGGAAGCTCCTGACAATGCTTAGAAACTTATTTTTAATGACTTGGAAAAGGATCTTTAGTTCAAGTTTTGTAGAAAATCCACGGTCCAAATTTAAATGATTGAAACATACAATATGATAATGAAATGAGAATGATATGCAATTTACTAACCAGTCCTGAGTTGCACTTCATCCTCCAAACCACAGGTTTCATCCGGGACAGTTCTACTGCTGTCACAGTCGTGATGCAACCACACAAAGGTATTAGGTGAGCATAGAGAGGCCTCACTGCCCTGCCCTCTTCTCAGCTGGTATCTGTTTCTGTCCCTGTGCAAAGCTTACTGCCCCACCAGAGTATCTCTGCATTCCAAATTGAAATAATCACCTGTACTTAGAAGTAGAAGCTTTCCAGACAGTTTTCATTCTCCCTGACAGCATTTACTCAAATTTCTAAGCTTGCAGTTTCTTCGTGAACTCACCACCATTACATCTAATGATCTTGATAGTCATGAACTATTTTTCATATCTGAGCAATCCTGGATATTCCTTCCATACTGGATCTGTGAATTGCCTACTCTCAGTGAGGCAGGGGTAGCCTGTTCACTCACCCAACTCTCTCTCCTGGTTCACAACAGGCCCCTTTTCTCAGCAAGAAGATTGCAGAGTCAACATCCAGCTTAAGGGGCCAACCTTGCCCTCCAAGGTCATAGACCTCGTTGTAACCTTTACTGTTCCTAAAAGTTATATGCAGAGTACATCATGAGAAATGCTGGGCTGGATGAAGCACAAGCTGGAATCAAGATTGCTGGGAGAAATATCAGTAACCTCAGATATGCAGATGACACCACCTTATGGCAGAAAGTGAAGAAGAGCTAAAGAACCTCTTGATGAAAGTGAAAGAGGAGAATGAAAAAGTTGGCTTAAAACTCAGCATTCAGAAAACTAAGATCATGGCATCTGGTCCCATCACCGCATGGCAAATAGATGGGGAAGCAATGGAAACAGTGACAGACTTTATTTCTGAGGGCTAAAAAATCACTGCAGATGGTGATTGCAGCCATGAAATTAAAAGACACTTACTCATTAGAAGAAAAGTTATGACCAACCTAGAGAGCATATTAAAAAGCAGAGACCTTACTTTACCAACAAAGGTCCATCTAGTCAAAGCTATGGTTTTTCCAGTATGGATATGAGAGTTGGACTGAGAGAGCTGAGAAAGCTGAGCACCTAAGAATTGATGCTTTTGAACTGTGGTATTGGAGAAGACTCTTGAGAGTCCTTTGGACTGCAAGGAGATCCAACCAGTCAATCCTAAAGGACTGCTTTTAGAATCCCTTAGGATTCTAAGTAATCTAAAAAATCAGTCCTGAATATTCATTGGAAGGACTGATGCTGAAGCTGAAACTTTAATGCTTTGGCCACCTGATGTGAAGAATTGACTCATTTGAAAAGACCCTGATCCTGGGAGAGATTGAAGGCAGGAGGAGAAGGGAACAACAAAGGATGAGCTGGTTGGATGGCATCACCAGCTCAATGGACATGAGTTTGAATAAACTCTGGGAGTTGGTGATGGACAGGCAGGCCTGGTGTGCTGCAGTCCATGGGGTCGCAAAGAGTCAGACAAGACAGAGCAACTGAACCTAAAACATGCACAGAGGATCCTGCCCTGGCTGATGCTGTTCGTGATTTTATTACTTACTCATTTCCTACCTCACAGTATATAATTAAGATTTCTTTCAAATGAAGTTTCTCCTTTTTAATATTTATTTTTTTAATTGTGCAAAATACATATAACTTGTAATGTTCCACTTTAACCATTTTAAGCATATAGTTCAGGGACAATAAGGTACATTCACAGGCTGCGTTACCATCACCCCCATTTGTCCACTCAACTCTTCACTTTGCAAAATTGAGATTCTACCCATTACAAAGTAACCCTCCCACTCCCATCTTCCTGGCCCTTGGTAACAACCAATCTACCCTGGCCCCTGTGGTAATGCTGACTTTCCAGCACTGTAATATGTAGACAGAGTGAAGGGAGGAGATCTGACCTCACAGACAACAGTAGACGTGAGCTATCATGAGCTCATTCAGGAGCCAGCTGTGAGTCACCATGCAGCATGTGGTGGCAGACGCTGAGGTCCTCTGTGTTCCCAGCATGTCACACTGCCTGCTGCCCCCACTCCAGCCCACCCTGCCACCCTAAGTCATAGTTAGGTATTTAGAAATCACTGAATATTTTACTTATTAAAAATTAATACAGATAAAATTTTATTGGATTTTTCACAATTACATAACCCCTTTTATCATCAATTCCTCTCATGGAAATAAATATTAAGTGGGTTTTGGCATATATATATGAATTCAATATGGCATTTTTTAAACTATTATTTGAGGAATAATAGCACTTTTAGATTAAGCATATAGAGATGAGGGGAGGAACAGCATGATATGAAATGTTCATATCAATATTAAGAATATGTACCTTTGCCCACTATTAATTTATGATAGCCTACGATGTTGTAAGAAAACTCTTAATACTAGTGAAGTTCAATGCTGCCTTTAAAACTAAAGCGATATATTTTTATATGGTCTCTGTTTAGAATCAACAATGTAATAGTGATTCTGACCTATAGTCTGGGGGGAAAAATAAACAGTGTGAAGTACTGACAAAACAAGGCTGATATGTTGAAAAATTCAAAATATTTACTTAGAACCTGTGTGTAACATACAGGTTTTACATAAGACCTATTGTGATGTGTTTAGTTGTGCGGGAGGCAACTTAAGATCATAAATGATAAAAGGAATGTACTCATTTAAAAAGCTACAGATAAGGTATAGCTAAAACAAGAAAGTTAAAATATCATCTCTTAGCCTTTGTCTGTGTTTTATTTGAGAATCTTATTTTTTTTTTTTACAAATCCATCTTTTATATTTTGAATTGGAGGAAAATTGCTTTATAATATACTGTTGGCTTCTGCCATACAGCAATGGGAATCAGCCACAAGTACACCCATGTCCCCTTCCTCCTGAACCTCCCTCCTACCCCCACGCCTGGAGATTGTCACAGAGCACAAAGCCAAGCTCCCTGTGGCCCTACAGCAGCTTCCCACACTGTCTATTTTACACGTGATGGTTCATATAGAGTCATATCATTTTTATATCACCTTCATACCAAATTGTCAATTCCTGATAAAGTGATATTACCATATCCTATATAATATGTTTCTTCCTTCGATAAACACACATTCCTCCATATCCTTTTAGAAAACAGTTCCAGGGAACTTCCCTTTGTAGATATTTCAGTTGTGAAGCCACATTTGCCAGTCTGGTTTGGTATAAAATGATGAAAAATTTTGTGTGACCATAGAGATGTCAATGATTTCTTAGCTTACAAGGACAGCAAATTCAAATGCATGCAAAGAATATTAGTAATATTTTAGAAGTATGTTTGGAAAATATCACCATTTTTCTTGTCCAAAATTTTAAACAATTAATGTTTATAACTTAAGCCTCAAATTCAGTTGCTGATTTTACCCAGTTGCTTCATTATTCTTTTGCTGTTGCTGTTGAATATTGTACAACTTGTAACTTCTTTTGCTATTTCTCAGGTCAGGTTTGAATTTAATGGTATAAGTAGCATTTTCTCTGGTTAATACAGTTTGATATTGCTTCAGCCACAAAAGAAACTCTTTTACCCCCTAACAATTTGGTGTATGTATCTCCAGCATCCCAAATCAGCTAACAACAAGCCTCATTTCACTCAAAACAGAAATTTGTAAAATGATTTTAAAAGGTTATACTTATGATTGCAGTGCATTTGTATGAAACACAAGAGGAAATTAACTCAAAACACTGATAAAAAATCGCATAACATTAATGTCAAACAATGTTTCTTGTCATGCAACGATAACCTCAAACACCTCCCTCAGCTTGTAAGGGTGCCTGCTGCTGCTGAAGGCTGCACTCGACTTTTCTGCATTTTTTATCAGTTGGAGGGAGAATTATGTTTTTGTACATAAAATTTATTTTGTGTACTCAAATCAGATAAAAGTTCAAAGCATTTTATTCATAATTTTCCACTTATGTATTTTGACCTTTTAAAAAAAAAAAAAAAACTGGTTTATTCTAAGTGCTCCACACTGGGATGTCAAAAACTGCTTGCAGAAATAAAAGTATCCTCATTATGCAAATTTAAGTTTCACTGATAGGCATGTTCTGTTTTATAAATTACATCCTCTTGTCAGAAGTCAAAGTGTATTTGAATAACTTCATGAAAATTGTCACCAAGATTTAAACTTGTGTGTCTTACATGCCATTGTTGATTTAATCCAGGGGCTGAAAAATGGCCATATATTTATTTTTAAATGTGTGCATGACTACTGTGTCACCAATGTTATCTAAATGAAACCTAGATGAAATTGCAATTTTCATGTATATTTTGATAAAGTTTTGCATTTTATAAACATATTTTAATTTACAGGTTTAATAAAATATGCTAAGTAGTATCAGTTGCTGTATATTTTAGTGCCAACAAATTTGTTTCCTACACACTTGGAATTTTCCTAAGGGGTAAAATAAATATACATGTTTTCACAAAATTATTAAAATATCAAAAATTAAAATGAAAAGGGGATTTGATTTATGAAAATTATTTCCTGTTCACCAAGATGAAAAATATTCCCAATTTGCATTTACATGTCACATCCTGGAAAACAAAATGTGGCCTCATTGAAATTGAGAATATTTGCAAATATCCAAACATTGAATAAATGATTTTTTAATGTGAGCTTAAAAAATAGTTAATAGTTTTAAATTTACTACTTAAACTATCAAAAGAAATCTGGAAGAAAACTGAAGGCATGCATTGACATGATCATTTTATTAGAGAAGAAAATGTATTACATTTCCTTTTCAACCATTCCTGATAAAAGATCAGATTTCAATTAAAAAAAAAAAAAAAAGTATGCCCTATACAGAGCAGTTGCGTTTGGAGCTCATTTGATTTTACTTTTCAGAATGCCCAGTACCAGTGTTAGAGTAATCTTTGATGTTACAAAAAGTAGAAAAATCAAAGTGAAGAACTAAATCTGTTCGTTTTTCAAACATATTAATCTTGTCAAGATAATACATAAAAATCAATCCTTGAAATTTTTTCCAGAGCCCTTCTCCTCTCTTTTATCCAAAATATGAAACCACTTAGGAGGATAAAGCAACATAACGTGAATGATTTCAGAAAAATAACCTCAGTTATATTTTGGCGAAATAAAGTTGAAAATAGCTCAAGTGGACTGAGTTTGCGTAGCCAAAATAGTCTTTGCACCACCATCGGCATTCGTCATGTGCGATCAGCTCATGTGTATGGCAGACTGAGAATTTCTCATACGGCTTTTTTAAGAATTCAACTGAGTTTCAAGCCCCTGACAGTAACAAATACAAATTGCACCAGCCCCCAAAAAATTGTTGGGGCTAATTTTAATATTAATGAATTCTTTACAACCTCAGTTCAGCGGTTTCGATTAAGCTTTAATTAGTAGCCAGAGGGGAATCCAAAACAAAAATAAGGAGTTGAATTGCTAATTAAGTTAGTTTGATGAGGTAGAGTTTTAGTAAAAGACTGGTTGTTGTTAGCTGTGCAAGTTCTGACAAGCTAAAAATACTGAAGATTATCATTATTGTAACTAACATTCTTTGTTACCACCAGCGTTCTGCACGGAGCAGACAGTTCATTAGAGCCCAGTGCTTTTGTCTGTCAGTACTGGAATTAAAACCTTGTTAATAAGAGAGCACTAGATGGGGATGAGAGCCCGACACAAGCCTGTGGAGCTTTAACTCTGATTGGTCATAAATTACCCAGTTATTTCACCCAAGTGAATGTATTGAATATTTACCCACCAACAGGTTTGGTGTCATTCACTGCATTTTTCACAAGATCTTAGTCATTAGAAACTGATGTTGCAAAGGAACTTGTTTTCTAGTGCTGACGGTGTCTCTGTTTCTCTTTACGTTCAGGTCCTGAACAGCTTCCAAAATTTCACCATTTGTAAAGAATCTTTACATTTAGAGAGCAGTAAACAAAAGAACCCACTATCCCCGGTAAAACATGCCTCCTCTCTGTCTACTGATACTCACTCAATGACTTACTATCATCATTTGAATCCTCTCAACAATAAATTTTCTTGAAGAAGAAAAAATTACATGGATCACTATTCTTTCAAACCCGGAAATTAACCCTTTCTTGTAGTTGCCTATTCCTAGCATGATAGGAATGTTCCCTGGTACCCCCAAACTCTACTAATTATCCCCAGAAGACTCTCTGGTGAGGGAATTCAGACTACACCAGAGGAATGTGAACCATCTTCTTCAGGATTGTGGAGAATGTAATTTGATTTCTCCATACTCCAATGTTTTCTATAATTTGTGTTTTATCCTTTTGCTTAAGGTTTCAAAGCCTTACAAACCCAATAACTTAGGGATAAGAGAAGACAGAAAAATAAATGATATTGTTTCTAGGGTATTAAATATAAGCCTGGCTATCGGAGCTGCATGGCACTCGCGAATCGTAATCAGGTACTTTGATTTAACACTGTTTTGTTTTATAATAAGGTGGTTGCCATATGTTGGAAAACCGATCTGCCTATATCGGAGGGGCTCCATACCTCTGTAACAAATCCAAAAACTCATTTTATAATACCTTAAATCTACCCATTGTAATGTAGCTCCACAAGTGTAAATCCACAGCAATCTTGGCTCATGAATGTGGCTGCAAGATTACCTATATTATCATTGAAAGCAAAGGGGAAGCAGTGAATTAGAATGCAGTGGATCTCACAAAAATAACTTTCAGTAAATCTTCTTTTAATGCATAGTTTACAATTTTCTTTTGCTCAGCATGAAACTGATTAAGGTCCCCTTCCTAAAGAATACTTTCCCCCTCACATAGATGCATTGTTTAATATAGTTACAACCCCAATACCTGACAAATCAGAATTTCAATGCCACAAATGTGATGCTTGTTTAACAGCAGCAGAGAGTATTAATAATTTATCTATTTGAATGTAGAATAGGTTCCAATTATAGTATTTCACATCGTGCAGCCACTGAACACACTTTCTCTTAGAGGCAGAGAGAAATCTTCAGTGTAAGCAAGCCATTGATATTTGCTGGAGGAATTCATAAACTGGTGCACATCATGAAATATTTCCACTAATAGTCACTTAGTCACATTTTAAATGATTAAATATTAGAAGTTAACATTTAAATAAGCAAAAAAAAATGGAAAGACAACAAAGAGAAAATTTCTTTAAACTAATACTGTTGGTTTCTAAAGAAGCATTCTGGAAATCTACAAAATTAAGGATGAAATTTAATCCCCAACATTTGATTTCTACAAAATTTTCTTTTCCAAAAAATGCATGCTGCAGTTTGAGGCATGTATAAGAACAAAATAATTAGAATGTTAACACTCTTGCTTAAATATCTCATTCACAACAATCCATGGGTGTGTTTCAGAGATGACAAAATTAATTAGTTCAGTGAGTCAGAGTCAAATTAAAATATTAACAAACAAAAAGTCAAACAAACTTGTTGAAATAATCTGTAAAAAGTACTGAGGGTTTTATTTCACTAATAAACTATTTTTTGGTATTGGCATAGACTAAGTCTAAAAAATAAAAACATTTTTAAAAGTAGAAATGGATATCATTTATGATTCTTGATTACAAAATACCTCAAAAAAAACTGTTTTGCTTTCTCACCATTAAGATAGTAAAGGATATTATTTCAAGTAGGGGTTTTGTTTTGTTTTGTTTTGTTTTTGGTTTCACAATACCCTGGACTTCAACACATGAAGTCAAATACAGAGCATCTCAGGAAAGATATATTCTTGGACATGGATGTAAAGAATATTTAAAATATATGTCTACAATGCTATGGGATTTCTTTCTCTTTTTTTGATGCTTTTAATATTTTCTTTCATCTTATGAACCTTTTCATGTCATTCATGACTATAACTGATGAGATATGCATAAAAATATGCCCCCTCTTAGAAAAAAATTCAGATGTGTGTCTCCACACCGCATCATGGAAATAATTAGGTGGGGGCTCTGCTCCCCAGTGTCCACTCCCTGTCCAGAGGCTTCACGCTGCCACAGTCTCCATTTTTCACTCCCAGAAAGTCTCAGAGTGAACTTGGGGAGGTAGATTAACTTTTATGCTCAAGTGTCTTCTTAAGATCAGATTGCTTTTACAACTTTAGAAGTAGAGAGGCCACTGAGGAAAGAAAATTATAGAAACCTTCACATTTCACTTGAAATCATTAGATGATACTTTCATGTCAAAAACGTGTTCAGGCAAAGAGAAATTAAGAAAAATTAACACTTCTTCTTTCTCCTTGTCATCTAGCTGTGTAAATCTAAAAGAAGCAACTGTTCTCTTTCACGATGATACATCATTTTTAGGTTTCTGAGAAGCAGATCTTCTTTGCTTTGATCCCAGAGACAAAAGCCTACATGAGGTTTTAAAGATGATTCTTATGAAAATAATAGAGTTGCTTGCTGCTTAGCTGTAATACTTACTTAATCTGTCCATACGTAAATAAGACAGCAGCGGCATGCAAAAAGCATCCTTTAAACATAATCACCTATTCTAGGAAACCCCCTTGGGTATTAGATTTTTAGCAAAGTGAGTGCAACAAGAATTTTGATTACTACCTCCTTATGTTTTTTTAAAGAGATTTTAACATTTTTGTATCTTAAAAGTTTATTTGGTCTATAACTCGACAATAACAGACACACTGCATTGAATTTTTTTTTTTACATGTGTCATCACATTTTATTCTCAAACCATCGGCAAGAACAACAGTAGCATTTCTTAGGCATTTACTGGTACTTAATTCTGTGCAAATCTTTTCAAAGTCATGTGCTCTTGCTTTGGAGATACCTGCAAGAACACAAGGTCTTTCCTGATGGCTCAATGGATGAAGAATCCACCCACAGTATAGGCGATAAGGAGATGCAGATTTGATCTCTGTGTGGGGAAGATCCCCTGTAGGAGGAAATGGCAACCCACTCCAATATTCTTGCCTGGAAAATTCCATAGACAGAGAAGCTGGGAAGGCTAAAGCCCAGGGGTTCACAAAGAGTCAAACACAGCTGAAAACAGGTCACATGATATGACAAGAACGCAGGCAGCATTCTGCAGATGCCACCTAGCAAGCTAGCTTTGAGTCTTAAGCTCAACTGCCCCTTCTGAAAATGGTCTCATGACTACCTTTGATTGTAGTTACCTCTACTCAGCTACCCAGACCTTCACAGTAGGATCTGTTCTACACAGAAAAGTAAAGGAGATGGTGCCCAGGAGTGATATTTAGAGCATGAATATTTGCTTGGCAATGCAATGGTAAAGGCGGGAATAAAGTCTTCAAAAAGATTTCGTTTGCTATTCTATTTTGGCATCAGAGGAAGGAGAATAAGCAAAAGTCCTTTGTGCTTACTGGTATTCCTCACCCCTGGAAGCCACTGTCTGGTGAAGAGTACATAGTAGGGAGTTCATAAAGATATGCTGGTAAATGAATAAATGAATGAAGTACCTGCCTGGAACCAAAGCCACAGGTTGTGTGAATTACGTTTCTGCACCAACACAGGCACTGAAAATGCCACCTTACCTTTGGAAATAGCACAGGTAGGGGTCAGCACGTTAGGTGCTTAGAGAATGGGACCAGGGCTGGAGCAGCAGGGGCAGTTCTGGGTAATGAAGTCTGGTTAGGAACCAGGGAGGCTGCGTGGAAGAGAGGGCCCTTGACACCAACACAGATGGCGCCAAACACCATCTGTGGAGAGGAGCAGCCATCTCCAGCAAGAGAAACTCCCTTGGGAGTTTCCCGGCCCATATACAGTGTCGCAGAGGGGTGAGGTGTGAGCAGGGCATGGGACTCTGATTAGAGTCCCGCCTTGAGTTGGGGCGCCATCCAGAACAAGTCACGGCTACAAATCTTAGTTTGATCAACTATAAAGTAAAGCAAATTTCTGACCTACTTCAGATTGGATTTGGAGGATTGCTCGAGCAATATGTGTGAGCCACTTATCAGACAATCAAGTTCAACCTAAGGTAAGAATTCTTTCAATCAACCATTATGGGGAGCTGTGGAACTCAAGACTAGAGTAGTGTTTCATAGACCTGGCATCCCTCCCCAGTTCTGCTTCTGTTGCCAGGGTGATTTCTAGAACTTTGCCAAACCTCCATTCTCTCACTGATTAAACAGGCAACCTGGTAGTGCTCAGCTCCTGGGCCAGTTGTGAAGATGCTACAAGAGAATGTGTATCTCATGCCGTGGCTGGCTACACAAATGTTACTGCTGCATGGGGCATTTCCTGTGCACCAGGTGGGAACTTGAGCCATGAGTGTGGATCACATTCAAGGTGCTGGACACCAGCTGGGGTGTGGGGCTGTGGGAAAGTGCCTCCCAGATGCAATGGTAGGGGAGCATCTTGATGTTTGTAATGGGAGTGAACAAGCTCCTCCTTGCCATTCATTTGCCTCTTCAGTCCTCACTGCAGGGACATACTTAAATTATGCCTCCAGCCTAGAGAAGAGTTGGCTCCTTCCTTCCCCATCCTTCTGGAACAACATAGCATTCAGAGAAGTCCTTTTCCTACAGAGTGCAGTCTACACTGGAAAAACCAGTGGTATTTCCACTTCACTAAGGATTCTTTGGGATTCCTTGGGCTCCTAAGGGTTCCTTGGGATTCTTCAGGCCAGTTCATCTGGCTCAGTGGTAAGGAATACACCTGTCAATGCAGCAGACATGGATTCGATCCCTGGGTCAGGAAGATCCCCTGGAGAAGAAAATGGCACCCCATTCCAGTATTCTTGCTGGGAAAGCCCATGGACAGAGGAGCCTGGCGGCCTACAGTCCTTGCGGTCGCAAAGAGTCTGATATATCTGAGTGACAAACAACAAAGGCTCCTTAAGGAACGGTTTCCCCTTCTAGATTTGCTCAGTCTCTCTTGTGACGCTCACTCTGCAGCAAGTTCACTCAAGGCAATGGCTAAGTGTATCTTCTGCATTTAGCCTCCAGTCTCCCCTCTGAAACTGGATGATCCTACTGTACTGCTTTTCCCCAAAAATGTGCTTAAAATAAGGTCAGAGGAAGAGGGCAGGGAAAGGGGATTGTCAGCATCTTCAGCAACAATTCCTGCCACTTACAGTGGTGGTGGTGGTGGTTTAGTCGATACGTTGGGTCTAACTCTTGTGACCCCATGGACTATGTAGCCCACCAGGCTTCTCTCTCCATGGGATTCTCCAGGTGAGAACACTGGAGGGGATTGCCATTTCCTCCTCCAGGAGATCTTCCCCACCCAGGGATCAAATCAGCATCTCCTGCATCTCCTGCATTGCAGGCAGATTCTTTACTGCTGAATCATGAGGGAAGCCCCCCCATCATACACATCCTTTCTAAAGAGGGCTTATTAGAGCTATTGTGAAGCTAACTGCTGCAAACATTGTCATATTTTTGTGAAAATGTTTCCCTCCTATGCTGTGGAGCCAAGGGATCAAAGGCAGGCAGCGTGCAATCTCAGTTGAGTCCTCCCGATGAAGGAGGTCATTATCGCAGGGAATGGGGACAAAAATGCCTGATAATGTTTCCATTCATTGTACATATGTAATGAGTTATGAGGCTTCCCAGAATGTGCTTGCCAATGCAGGAGACACACGAGACTCAGGTTTGATCCCTGGATTGGGAAGATTCCCCTGGAGAAGGAAATGGCAACCCACTCTAGCATTCTTTCCTGGGAAACTCCACGGACAGAGGAGCCTGGCAGCCTGTGGTGCATGGGGCCAGACACGACTGAAGGGCTGAGCAAAATGAGTTATGCCAACTTCTGACTCTAGGTAGAAATGGTCTGGGGAAGACAAAAGGGTTGTTCTTTTGTTCTTTTTCACAAACTATCAGACCCTATTGTTGGAAGTTAAGGTCCAATACAATTTTCATTCACAGATAATGAGCCAGCAGCTTTGTGGCCAGAGATAATGGGTTGGTGCACAGCTTCGAAGCTGAGTTCTCCAAAATGTGAAGGGTGAGGTCCCGAATTTGCCTTCAAAGGTTATAACTTTTCCTGGAGCTTATATGGTGCCAGGCAAAGTGCAATTTTCTTACCTGTTGTGATTTTAAAAGTGGCTGAAACCAAGTAAATTGTTTAAATTCCTTTTTCACGTTTAAGAAAAATCAAAAATATATTATTACTAATAAATGATGTCTTCATCAGAATGTTTCACATAACAGGTTTTGAGAAAAATGTGTCAATAATTGGCAAAGGTTTGCCAATCATTAATTAACACCTCTGTATGAATACAAACTTGTTATCCTCACGTATTATAGGTGAAAGATTACCATTAAAATAAGTCTTGACATTTATGAATTTTGTTTTTTGAACTCTTATAAGTTGTATTTAATAAAATTAATTCAAAGATTTTTTTTAAATCCCCATTTCAAAAAAAAATATTCTCTGGGTGAAAGATGACAGCATCTTAATGCCTGCAACAATCCTTTTGGAAGAAATTAGATAATTTTTGATTTCTTGTATAAAATCGCACTAATTTTAAATTTGCTGTCATTTTCTCACCTGTCTTTGTGGAAACAAACCATACATGTAGTCTAGTTATGATATGTCATTCAGACTGATTTTCACTGGAATTACTCTGACTGGCTAGAGTAAAAGGCTAGTTCTCACCAGGAGGAAACAGAAGAAAAATTGATAAGTCAAATTCATTACATAAAACTTCAGTACTTTGTTTAAGTTTGTCACGACTGAATAGCTCAGGATAAAAGGTAAAAGTGAAAGTTGCTCAGTCATGTCCGACTCTTTGTGACCCCATGGAATGTTCTCCAGGAACATTCTCCACATTCCATGGAACTCTCCACGCCAGAATACTGGAGTGGGTAGCCTTTCCCTTCTCCAAGGGATCTTCCCAATCCTGGGATGGAACCCAGGTCTCCCATATTGTAGGTGAGTTCTTTACCAGCTGAGCCACAAGGGAAGCCCAGTCTTCAAAAGGTTAATAGAGACACAAAAATTATTTTCCTGATAGTTACCTCTAATTTTCATTCAAAAACATAGAGTCAAATCTTCTTTTCACATACCTATCTCTTCTAAAATAATACACTTTTTTCATTACAGATGTATTTTGAAGTAAGGAGAGAATCTTCATTTGAAATGATTGGGCCAGTATTAAGTGAACAGGAAATACAGCTTGCTATGTTGATCTATTTCTAGCTAGACAGAACAAAGTAGACTGTTGTTTGCTGAGGGGTAAAATCCTGTGTTAGTTTTATCTCCAAGAAAAACAAATAGAGAAGGAATAATTATGAGGTAAGATTCAAGTCAGTTGTTTTCCAAGGTGGGTTATTTCTAAGTTTCAGTTTGTTGATGCAGAATCTGGCAAGATCCCCTGTGTGTTCGTATTTAAAATTTAAAAATTAGAATCACAATGGCTTGGCTTCCATTGAAAATCTAAAGATGTGGCAAATTTCCACAAATGCATTTAAGCATTGAACTGCGTTGAATTTTTTAAAATGTGGTTTCAATATCAAGCACTCACATGATTTAATGCACAGATATATGCATTCATGAATCTAAATCATGGGATGCATAAATTACTAATTTTAAGTAATTGTTTTAAAAAATAAATGTATATTCTGAAGAGAAATTACAAATAGTCTATATTCAAGCTCTATAGATCTTTAAGGCACATTTCTCATTTAGTAAAAAGAATTTAAACCATTTATGATTAAGGTTGCAAGCCAGCATGGGAACATAAGTTTTAAATATATATCCATAAGTACGTTTGTGGAAGAACTCTTCATGTGCTGAATCACATAACACAATCTTAATGCCCACCTGATATGTTTCCTAAATAATCTGGCAATTATGGTCATGCATTTCTTACTTCATTTTATGCTATTCTTTTTTTATTAATCAAATTAACAAGAAAGGCAGTTAAGGAACTTCTGAGTCATTTTTATTTTAAAAAAACTTTTTTTAGGATTTTTTTGATGTGGACCATTTTTAATGTTTTTACTGAATTTGTTACAACTTTGCTTGTTTTATGTATTGGTATTTTGGCCTGAAGGTATGTGGGATCTTAGTTCCCCACCCAGGAATTGAAACTGTGCTCCCTGTATAGAAAGGGATAGTCTTAACTCCTAGACCACTAGGGAATTCTCTGAGTCATTTTTTAAAAATAATTTAATTCTACTTTGCCATTATCAAAACATTAACTCTCTCAGAACTTTCTGCTCCATCTTCATCAACCCCAATGTTTCACACATGGCAATCTGGACTATCTTCACAACTATTTGGATTTCAAAATTCTGTTTCTATGTCAGACCCCTATCAAGCCAAATGTTCACAGCTTTTATGTGGAGAATTTAAATCCAGTTAGACTACTGAAGGATTGATAATTTGGTTCATGCTAGAAGGATTTCCTTATACATTTAGTTTATTTAAAATAAGTAACTGAAAGATAGTTTAGAAGTTCTCTAGTTTTCCAAGGTGGGTTATTTCTAAGTTTCAGTTTGTTGATGCAGAATCTGGCAAGATCTCTTGTGTGTTCGTATTTAAAATTTAAAAATTAGAATCACAATGGCTTGGCTTCCATTGAAAATCTAAAGATGTGGCAAATTTCCACAAATGCATTTAAGCATTGAACTGCGTTGAATTTTTAAAAATGTGGTTTCAATATCAAGCACTCACATGATTTAATGCACAGATATATGCATTCATGAATCTAAATCATGGGATGCATAAATTACTAATTTTAAGTAATTGTTTTAAAAAATAAATGTATATTCTGAAGAGAAATTACAAATAGTCTATATTCAAGCTCTATAGATCTTTAAGGCACATTTCTCATTTAGTAAAAAGAATTTAAACCATTTATGATTAAGGTTGCAAGCCAGCATGGGAACATAAGTTTTAAATATATATCCATAAGTACGTTTGTGGAAGAACTCTTCATGTGCTGAATCACATAACACAATCTTAATGCCCACCTGATATGTTTCCTAAATAATCTGGCAATTATGGTCATGCATTTCTTACTTCATTTTATGCTATTCTTTTTTTATTAATCAAATTAACAAGAAAGGCAGTTAAGGAACTTCTGAGTCATTTTTATTTTAAAAAAACTTTTTTTAGGATTTTTTTGATGTGGACCATTTTTAATGTTTTTACTGAATTTGTTACAACTTTGCTTGTTTTATGTATTGGTATTTTGGCCTGAAGGTATGTGGGATCTTAGTTCCCCACCCAGGAATTGAAACTGTGCTCCCTGTATAGAAAGGGATAGTCTTAACTCCTAGACCACTAGGGAATTCTCTGAGTCATTTTTTAAAAATAATTTAATTCTACTTTGCCATTATCAAAACATTAACTCTCTCAGAACTTTCTGCTCCATCTTCATCAACCCCAATGTTTCACACATGGCAATCTGGACTATCTTCACAACTATTTGGATTTCAAAATTCTGTTTCTATGTCAGACCCCTATCAAGCCAAATGTTCACAGCTTTTATGTGGAGAATTTAAATCCAGTTAGACTACTAAAGGATTGATAATTTGGTTCACGCTAGAAGGATTTCCTTATACATTTAGTTTATTTAAAATAAGTAACTGAAAGATAGTTTAGAAGTTCTCTCAAGATGTTTTGATGAGTTTCTTTCCCTCTTCTTATTTTTAACAAGTTTTACCAATATCTTTGGTTTATGAGTTTATATTGGGGGATATTTGCTACCACTATTTTGTTATTCCATAGAATAAAAAATATCACATCGTATGCTATATATCATAAAAAGCACCCAACACCAAGAGTCAACTCACCGGAAAAAGATGCTGATGCTGGGAAAGATTGAAGGCTAAAGGAGAAGAGGGCGGCAGAGGATGAGATGGTAAGATAGCATCATGGACTCAATGGACAGGAATCTGAGCAAACTCCAGGAGATGGTGAAGGACAGAGGAGTCTGGTGTGCTGGAGTCCGTGGGGTCGCAAAGAGTGAGGCGTGACTTAGCAACTGAATAGCAATGCGGCATTTATGTATTATAGATAATGTAAGTCTTATCTATAATAAGTATATATTTTATCCTTATTCAATTATACAAACTCACTTGTACTCCAAAATAAAAGGAGAACATTCAAGTCTAGCCAGGTAAAAATGTATATTACAAGTTCCATAGAAGCTTAGTTGAAGAATAATATAGGACACATAATTGGAAAGAACAGATTTAAGTATCTATAGCATCTAATTTTACCAATTTAAAAAACACATAAAATGTAAAATCTTAATTCTAAAACACCACTGTTATTTTTCACTAGCTAATGTAAATGTTTAGAATTTAGTTTTAAGTAAGCATGGATTACATATTTCTTAAAGTTTACACAAATTTACTAGTTTCTGTCATATTCTAGTGAATCTGCTCCCTGATTTGTACAAGTTGACACAACCTTTGTACATAAAGAATATTACAACTTTAAAAATAGCTTACAGAATATTGTTTTATAAAGATAAGTCATCTAAGAAAATAAGATGATAGTGAAGACAAGTGTGCTTATATCGATAAACTTATATTAATATTAATTTTACATACTGGTTATTAACTACTTCTGTGCCGAACTATTTTATTAGGTTATTGACGATTTGACAACTTATTTTATAGAACTGAAAACTTATTCATTATTCAATAGTTATGATTTAGAAATATGGGGTTGGCACAGATTTGAAAACTTGTAGTCAAACTGAGATAGCAGTCCAGAGACACATGGGTAGTATGGAAATCTAACAGTGACTCTGAATAATTCTTGAGTATTTATTTAGAGGAGGTACTTGAGACTGTATGGAGAAAGCCCAGGAGAATTCTCATCACAGCATGGCATGCCTACTTAGCAAAGGAAAGTTCTACTGTGAACAGAATCAGCTCTTCTTTGATGACAGTTGGTGGCCATTTATTGGACCAGATCATAGGTTCTGTTACCTCTCACCATTTTCCACCCCAAGAGATTTATTCTTTCCAACCCTGGCAGTCCCATGTAGTACTGTATATGTAAGAGAATTTCTTGTAAACATGATTTTTTTCTGTCCTATTATATCTTCTGTGGTGCTACATTTTCATTATTTCTTATGTTTTGGACTCCAGTCGACATGTTCTTTATCCACTCAGTAGGTCCTGGTACTTTCTTTTTCCTAGTCACAGTTTTACAGTTTCAAGAGTTAACTTACTCAACTCAGAGGTCATTAAATGGAACTCAAAGTGGTGGATAAGCCCTTGTTACCTTTGAAAATAGATGTCATTCTCTGCTCTCTTCTCTTACCTGAAGAGCGGCCTCAGATGGAGACTAAAAGAACCAGATACTGCAGGAATGACGAGAGTGAGCTGAGGAACAGCGGTTTGGGTATTTACTTGGATTCCAGTACCCACCCACTGAATGACTTAAAAACATGCCCATTTCCCGTATGACTATCCATTTGTCATTAAGCAATATTTAAGAAATAATAATGTGTATTGTTATCTGGAAATTATGCCCCTGTCAGAACATAATTTCTCTGATAGCATGTACATTAGAAGTCAGTAAATCTTTGCT
Source organism: Oreotragus oreotragus (assembly GCA_006410675.1). Lineage (NCBI taxonomy): Eukaryota > Metazoa > Chordata > Mammalia > Artiodactyla > Bovidae > Oreotragus > Oreotragus oreotragus. The sequence continues at coordinate 159,170 of SJYX01003587.1, read as the reverse complement.
GAATGAAAGCAAATGTGAGATAAAAGAATTCTGGGAAAATCTGGTCTGGTTGTAATATTATGCTTTGAAATGACAGATAGGAACTACTGTTCCAGGAGATAATGTACTTAGTCAGACTAAACTCTTTTTCATATTGAAGGTAAAAAGAACCAGAAATTTGAGCACTCTCTTTGGGGAAAATACTTAAGAGACCATTGAACTATCAATTATACCAAAATAGTTGAAGCAAGTATGAATAACATTAATAAATTATTCTTGTTGCCAACATTCAGAATACAGAATTTAAGAAAAGAATATTTTATAAAGGTTTGGACACTATGCATTTTAAGTTTTATCTATATGTCTATGAAAAAAAAAATCAAAGCCAAACAGATAAAATTGTACTGTGTCCTTCAAACTGATTGTGGAAATGTGTTTTTGTCTTTTGCCTACATTTCTCTCTTGCCAATAATCAAGTTTACTGACACTAAACCAATGACACATAAAACTGTTTTCCTGATATGAATAATATTAAATTGAAAATGAGTCAAAAAATATAATTTTGTAGAATGTCTTTGATATACACAGTCAAGTAGGAATATTTTATAGCCTTCAAGTAGATATTGTCCGTTACAAATAAACCACATGTAATCATGCTGTTAAGCAGGTAATATTAATGAGATTATTAAGGGATTTCCCTGGTGGTCCAATGATTGGGACTTTGTCTTCTGATGCAGGGTGCGTGTTCAATCCCTGGTCAGAGAGTTAAGATCCCAGACACCACGTAGTCAAAAAACCAAAACATAAAAAAAAAAAAAATAATATAGTAACAAATTCAATAAAAACTTTAAAAATGGTCCACATCAAAAGAAAAATCTTTTGAGAAATTAGATTATTAACATATGCAATTCAGTTCTTGGAATACATATCCAATTGCCCTGAGAAAGAACAAAGAATGACTTGCCTTAGTTACTTTTCTTTTCTTTTCTTGTTTTTTTTTTTTTTTTTTTGACACACCTAAATCAGAGTGTTGGTTTGGGGTAAGAAACTACTCACTTTTTATAATAAAGTAATGTCCCTAATTTGCAAGTTAGACTAATACTGGCTTGCAAGTTCCAACAATACCACGTTCAGTCCAAACCCCAGGAAAACTCAGGATCCAAACGTTACTTCTGGATCCCATGTACAGCCTTTTCACTTCTGTCCACTGTAGATAAGATTAGGCTTTGAAGGCACCTGTCCTTAGAGAATATAAGCTCTCTGAGTCCACCGTCTGACAAACAGCATTTTGAACCTAGAGCCTATTATACAGACTGAAGTAAAGTAAGTCAGAAAGAGAAAAACAAATACTATATATTAATGCATATATATGAAATCTAGAAGGATAATACTGATGAACCTATCTGCAGGGCAGCAATGGAGATGCAGGCATAGAGAACAGACTTGTGAGTACAGTTGGGGAAGGAGAGGGTGGATGAATTGGGAGAGTGGCACTGAGACATACACTTTACTATATGTGAAATAGATAGCCAGTGGGAATTTGCTATATGACACAGGGAGCTCAAATCCAGTGCTCTGTGACAACCTAGAGGGGTGGGATGGGGTGGGAGGTGCATGGGAGGTTCAAGAGGGAGGGGACATGAATATCCCTATGGCCAATTTCTATTTCTGTATGGCAGAAATCAACACAATATATTGTAAAGCAATTATCTCTCAATTAAAAAATAAAGAAAATGTTTAAAAAAGTAAAAGTAGGTTCCCCTGCAGGCTCAACTTTGAAAAAAAAATGTTGAAATTCCGCACTGTAGGATGAGGCCTCATCACCTTTGCTTTGGTGAAAGCAAAGTGAAGGTTACTGTTCAAGTGGGAGCGACCAACAGACAGGTGGAGAGATGCTAGTATTTAATTAACTAAGAATAACCAAAAAAAAATATTTTTGATTCTATAAGTTAAAAGTGAAGAAACAATGCTTGTTGAAGCTAAAGCACTGGAAATTACTCGATTTCCGGTGTGTTCAAAACCTCAGGTTTTTGATTAAAAAAAAAAAAAAGTTTACTTTTAGCCTAAAATTTTAAGAAAATTCTCAATGCCTGATAGAACTCTACTAGACTAAAGAAACTTTAAAAAGAATAATGCAAAATATGATGAAAATTACACCTCTTAAATCAAGATTTTTATCTATTATCACTTTCCTGTTGTAGATAAAATACATTCTTTCTTAAAGAGATGACATAATTTTTATAATTCAGCAATGATTCAGGTATTTTTGCACTCAGTGTGGGCTTTAAATACATCACTCATCCATTGCCTTCCTGTGCCATTGTTCTAAGATCTTGACCGCGTAATGCTTTTCAAATGGCCAGCATCTACAATGTTGAGATCTGCCAAATAGCAAATCAACCTTTATAATTAAAGTTGACAAGCTGACAAGAAAAATGAGTGTGTACTTGTATATATGTATGAATTTTTATGTCACATTGCAGTCTGTACACTTATTTGCTTTTTGTCAATAGCCAAGGGCTCATTTCTCTGTACCAGAGCGTGTTATATTCCAAAGTCTTCAGACAGCTCCCCTTCGCCCTGGTGAGCCCGTTGATTAATTTTGAATACTCTTTTTAATTAACACCCCAAAGGAGATCTAGATTATCTAGCCTATAGTCCATGAAAAGCAAGTGAATCTGAAGAATAATGACCCAGGGAGACAGGCACACTTTCACCAAATAATGTTGTAAGGACATTGAGTCTCTCACAAGTCAAAATCGTGTCAGGCCATGCCTAGGGAGGACATGGGCCTTTTAATCAGGGAAAAAAATAGAGATTTGTGTTAGTCTAATTTAATTTTCTTTTTGACAAGGAGAGGAATGATAGATGCCCCTTGACAGATGAAACATGGTGGCCCAACGCAGTCACGGTTGCCATTGGCCTTGATTAGGAACTGGTCCCATTTGACCTCCAGGCAGATGAGCCGATGAGTGGCAGAAAAGAATGGAGCAATTAAAACAGTAGGATGCAGTAGGAAATTAGATAATTGTACTCAAACCTGTGAAACCTAATCATAGAACCAAGAAATATGATGCTCATGGCAGCTTTCATAAGTATGTCTAAAGACATTAATCTGTTACATGTGAGGATTACAACTGCACATCTCTGACAAGACTAGTTCCAGAAAGAAAATGTGAATTCATACCTTAATTTAAAAAAAAAAAAAAAAAACCTTTTCTGTGGATCAACTTTGAGAATTTTTTGTTAAACCAACTGTTGCATCCATCAGAGATGAGAATGTCCAGTCCTTGCTAACTTTCAGACCACATCAAGAAGAGGTGAAAAAAAAATTTTTTTTATCATGACTTTTCAAGCAAGAAACTGTAGTAAATCAAACTAGCCTTGAAACAAAGGGGGAAAAAATCTCAAATATATCTAATATACTAACTACAGCTTTTAACGTATTTCATTCTAGATCACTTGACTGCTCAGTGTAGTCAGGGAGCATTTTTGAAGCTGAGTCATCTAATCGCTACTGTTGTGCCAGTTGTGCTTGGCCCTGAGCAGCACCATATTTAGAAGAGCATGTGCCATCCTGTTTGTCTTTGGGGAGAAGAGAAATCTCGCAGTCAGTGCTACATATTCCATTCTTAACTCAACTAACAAAATGTGAAAGCTGTTTCTCCCTCATCATCTGGATGTTTAAAGTCTTTAACTTGTTTAAAGCCTCTAACCTGTTTAAAGCCTCTAACCTGCAAAAGTCGGTCAAGTAGTCTATTTTTAACACATTGCCATGATGAAATGTGGATACATTTTATTGAATTTCTTGAACTAAAATAAGAATGAGTGGCCATAGCTTAAAGTAACAGTTAAGCAGGCAAGCATTTCAAGGCAGCTGGTCTTAAGAAGAAAACTAACTGCATATAAAGTTATTCTTCAATTTGAAATATGAAAACCTACCTTCACAGAATTCATTAGTGAGTCGGTCAGGTGGCAAATATTTTAGTGTCTTCCATGGATCAAATGCTGTAAACAATAAAAGTGCTGTGCCTGTAAATTGAATATGTCACTCCCCAAATGGCTCCAAACTCCTTTTGCAACTGGATCTCCCCATTTGTCCTGTAAAATAGTGGAGTCTATTTCTCCACCGCTTAAATCTGGGATTGAGTACATAACAATGGCCCGTCAGAAAACATGAAGTCTTGGAAAGCACTTTTCCACTGGAACTGGAAAAGGGAGTGCCTGAAACAGTAAAGTTTGGGTGATGACAGAAGAAAGAACTAAGAGATGGAGATGTCAATAGTACTATCGTATTAATAAAGTTACATGCAGTTCAGTTCAGTTCAGTTCAGTTCAGTCACTCAGTCGTGTCCGACTCTTTGCGACCCCATGAATCGCAGCACGCCAGGCCTCCCTGTCCATCACCATCTCCCGGAGTTCACTCAGACTCACGTCCATCGAGTCCGTGATGCCATCCAGCCATCTCATCCTCTGTCGTCCCCTTCTCCTCCTGCCCCCAATCCCTCCCAGCATCTTGAGAGTCCCTTGGACTGCAAGGAGATCCAACCAGTCCATTCTGAAGGAGATCAACCCTGGGCTTTCTTTGGAAGGAATGATGCTAAAGCTGAAACTCCAGTACTTTGGCCACCTCATGTGAAGAGTTGACTCATTGGAAAAGTTACATTAATATGAAAAAATCTGGTATAGATCTAGCTGTGTTTTGACTATTATTATGACTATCTTTGTTCAGTCACTAAGTCATGTCTGACTCTTGTGACCCCATGAACTGCAGCATGCCAGGCTTCCTTGTCCTTCACCATCTCCTGGAGTTTGCTCAGACTCATGTTCATTGAGTCAGTGATGCCATCCAACCATCTCATCCTATGTCCCACCCTCCCTTCTACTTCTGCCTTCAGTCTTTCCCAGGATCAGGGTCTTTTCGTATGACCTGGTTCTTCCCATTGGGAGGCCAAAGTACTGGCATGTCAGCTTCAGCATCAGTCCTTTCAATGAATATTCTGGATTGATTTCTTTCAAGATTGAATGGTTTGATCTCCTTGCTGTCCAAGGGACTCTCAAGAGTCTTGTCCAGTACCACAATTCGAAAGCATCAATTCTTCAGCACACATTTCTATATGACTACTAGAAAAACCNCAGCATCAGTCCTTTCAATGAATATTCTGGATTGATTTCTTTCAAGATTGAATGGTTTGATCTCCTTGCTGTCCAAGGGACTCTCAAGAGTCTTGTCCAGTACCACAATTCGAAAGCATCAATTCTTCAGCACACATTTCTGTATGACTACTAGAAAAACCATAGCTTTGGCTATACAGACCTTTCTTGGTAAAGTGATGTCTTTGTTCTTAATATGCTGTTCTAATTTGTCATAGCTTTCCTTCAAAAGAGCAAGTGTCTTTTGAAGGCCTTCTATAATACAAAACAAATGAGAATCCAGTAGAAAATAGGTAAGAGGCTATAAGAGGAAGAAAATATCCACAGAACAATGACTTTTCAGTAGCCAGTCGATATTCAGTTCAGTTCAGTCGCTCAGTCATGTCCGACTCTTTGTGACCCCATGGACTGCAGCACACCATGTTTCCCTGTCCATCAGCAACTCCCTAAGTTTACTCAAACTCATGTCTATTGAGTCCGTGATGCCATCCAACAATTTCATCCTCCATAGTCCCCTTCTCTTCCTGCCTTCAATCTTTCCCAGCATCAGTGTCTTTTCCATTGGGTCAGTTCTTCACATCAGGTTGCCAAAGTATTGGAGTTTCAGCTTCAGCATCAGTCCTTCCAATGAATATTCAGGACTGATTTCCTTTAGGATTAACTGGTTGAATCTCCTTGTAGTTCAAGGGACTCTCAAGAGTCTTCGCCAACACCACGGTTCAAAAGCATCAACTCTTTGGCACTCAGCTTTATTTATAGTCCAACTCTCACATCCATACATGACTACTGGAAAGAACCATAGCTTTGACTAGACAGACCTTTGTTGGCAAAGTAATGTCTCTGCTTTTTAATATGCTGTCTAGGTTGGTCATAACTTTTCTTCCAAGGAGCAAGCATTGATATTAGAAGTCGATATTAGAAGTCAGAATATGCAAATTAAAACATAATAAGATACCACTAGAGATCCACCACAGTTGTTAAAATGAAAAATACTGAAGCATTAAAATATAAGAGAGAGGAACTGCCTGGGAGACTTTATCCCTAATACTGGAGTAGGGATAGAAATAGTTTTGGAAGTCAACCACCCAAAACTCTAGTCTACTAAGAAACTGAGACTTAATTAGACTATCGGAGAATTTCTCCCTCCCTGCACACCCCAACCACACTGAGACACATCTAGTAACAACAGTAGATTACAGCTGAAAGAGCCGTGAGATGGAGAGTCCCTCTGAGAAGTAGTATAAAGGCACACCACACAGCCAGAAAGGGGAGACAAAGCACATCCACTAGGAGAATTTGAACACACTGTGTCTATAGCTACAATAAACGTTAAACATACCCATTTTATAGCTGGCTTAAGAGACACTCTAACGCCTGAGTTCTCTTGCCTCAGGACCACTGACTCAATGGACCTGAGTTTGCATAAACTCCGGGAGACAGTGAAGGAGAGGGGAGACCGCCATGTTGCAGTCCATGGGGGTCACAAAGAGCTGTATACAACTGAGCAACTGAACAACAACAATAAAACCACAAAAAAAGAAGCACAAAGAAATGCAATACTGACATCAACAAAAATAGCAGCGGGAGAACATTTAAGGTCCTCTCTTCCATAAAAGCCGTAAGAACACTGGCCAAAATTGTCAGTTTCAGCTTTTTTAGAACTTGCAGCAATCCATAAGAAGCAAACAAAAAAACAGGCACAAATCCTGCTAATATATTCATTATAATTAACATATTATCATAATAAATCATAATACTACAGTAAATGTAAATGAATTAAATATTCCAATCAAAAAGGCAGATATTGGCAGAATGGATTAAAGAATAAAAGTCATGATTCAATCATATGCTAGCCAAGATATGCTTTAGATTCAAAACATCTTATGGGTCATCCCAGTGCACCAGTCCCAAGCATCCTGTATCATGCATCGAACCTAGACTGGCGATTCATTTCTTATATGATATTATACATGGTATGGGGAGGGAGGGGAGGGGGAGGTTCAGGATTGGGAACACGTGTACACCCATGGCAGATTCATGTTGATGTATGGCAAAACCAGTACAATATTGTAAAGTAAAAATAATAATAAAATTTAAAAAAAATCTTATGGAAAAATCTGAATGAATTTTATGGCCAACCCTATATAAGAGAGAAAAAGGAGGGGAGAGGGAGGGAAAAGGGGAGTTACAGAGGAGAGAAAGAGAGATTCAAAGAGTATAAAAGTGGCATAATCATCATGGAAGTGCCTTTTCCTGCATGAAGGTGACTAAACCTTGCCATTTCTCTATAGGTAGGGTGGGAAGATCCCTATAAACACTGTGAAATAGATTTTTTTTTTTTAAATAAGGTAGGCAAAAGTTAGGCTAGACTGAAGAAACCACATCCACAGTCTCAGTCTGGTTAGCATGCTGTCAGTGGCCTGACAGTCACGGCTAAAGAACACAACAGCAGTGCTATGAATAGATTTTAAACTGTGTCCATATTTTTGAGTCAGTATTTGAGCTTTCACATGTGCAACAGGAGGTGTGGGTAATCTTGGGTCACACACCTTTGCCCTGCCTGGGCTTCAGGGCCTGCAAGCATGAGCCACTCTCTGGTTTATCCTGCAGTGAAAAAGGCACTGGATCCCATCATTACTGCCTATAATTGGGATTTGTGTGCCTAGTGGCTACAATGACAAAAATATGTGCATAAAATATTTCTTTTATGGCCTTATACCCACATTCTTCTTCCCTTAATAAGACTCACAAAAGAGTACTCACTCAACAGTGTACAACTGTCCCTTTTGGAAGTAGGGGGACAGAATGTAATCAGTTATCGCATCTAACTCTAAACACATAGCCTTCATCTTACTGAGTTGGAATCACATCTTGGAATTCTGTATTATTTGGACAAAATGTAATAATGTAACTTCTGCCAACACACCCAGGTTTTATATAGGTATGCTCAGTTGCTAAGTCATGTCCAGTGACTCAGCACCTAGGGATGTTCACTGCGCCTCTACCATCACGACTTAGCAAAGTCTCCACTCAGCATCCAGACGCACACTTTATAACTAGGTGAATTTGCAGACAGAAGAAGCTACATCACATGCATTCAGCCCCAAAAGGCTTAGAAAGTTCAGGGGCTTCCTGGTGGCTCAGACAGTAAAGAGTCTGCCTACAGCACAGGAGACCCAGGCTCTGTCCCTAGGTTGGGAAGATCCCTTGAAGAAGGGAATGGCTACAAACTCTAGTATTCTGCCTGGAGAACTCCAGGGACGGTGGAGCCTGGTCGGCCACAGTCCATAGGGTCACAACTTAACGAGTAACACTTTTTTTGGACAGTTCAGACCTATTCTTATCTGATAACTTAAGCTAGGGGAGATTTCATCCAGTTTGCTGCTACAAAACCTTCCCAAATGAAGTTTTCAGTACTTGTTGCTGTCAAAACAAAATATGTGAATTGACATCATGCTAAAGATCACTTCCATACCAGAGACCACTCCCCAATTTTCAAATACAGCTTCTCACTAAATTATAGCAGCCTCCTCGTTGAAATTTACATTTGAACAGAATAAAAAATTAATGTTGGTTCATTTGCCTACTGTGGGCTAATTTCAGATTCTTTCAGAAAAAACCAACAAACTTCTCAGGAAACACAAGAATAAAGATTATTCTAAGATTATTCTAAACTATAAAACTCCTAGAGGAGAACATAGCAAAACATTCTCCAATATAAATCACAGCAGGATCCTCCATGATCCACCTCCCAGAATACTGGAAATAAAAGTAAAAATAAACAAATGGGATCTAATTAAAATTAAAAGCTTCTGCACAACAAAGGAAACTATAAGCAAGGTGAAAAGACAGCCTTCTGAATGGGAGAAAATAATACCAAATGAAGCAACTGACAAACAACTAATCTCAAAAATATACAAGCAACTTGTGCAGCTCAAGTCCAGAAAAATAAATGACCCAATCAAAAAATGGGCCAAAGAACTAAATAGACATTTCTCCAAAGAAGACATACGGATGGCTAACAAACACATGAAAAGATGCTCAACGTCACTCATTATCAGAGAAATGCAAATCAAGACCACAATGAGATACCACTTCACACCAGTCAGAANTGATGCAGGATACAGGATGCTTGGAGCTGGTGCACGGGGATGATCCGGAGAGATGATATGGGGTGGGAGGTGGGAGGGGGATTCAGGATTGGGAACTCATGTATACCCGTGGCTGATTCATGTCAATGTATGGCAAGACCAATACAGAATTGTAAAGCAAAATAAAGTAAAAAAAAAAAAAAAAAAAGATTCTGAATGTGTAGGGAGTCAATTTCCAGACGCAAAATCTTGTATGATAAAGTGTGTGATTTCACTTTGGGAAACAGTGGTTAATAAGATTGTTCAAGAACCCCATAACCCCAAAGGTTAAAAATCATTGACCTGAAGAACATTTGTTAGGGAATTTTTCACACATTTTAAACAATAGCATCTGCCACAGCTTCTCACCTCAGTTTATTATTATTTTTAATTATATTCTCCAAATGTTTATATGTTGTTCTTATCTCACTTATGTGCTTAGTCGCTCAGTTGTGTCCGATTCTTTGCGACCCCATGGACTGTAGCCCACCAGGCTCCTCTGTCCATGTGGATTCTGCAGGCATCAGTACTGAAGTGGGTTGCCATGCCCTCCTCCAGGGGATCTTCCCAACCAAGGGATTGAACCCAGGTCTCCGGCATTGAAGTCGGATTCTTAACCAACCAACTTAGTCGCTCAGTTGTGTCCGATTCTTTGCGACCCCATGGACTGTAGCCCACCAGGCTCCTCTGTCCATGTGGATTCTGCAGGCATCAGTACTGAAGTGGGTTGCCATGCCCTCCTCCAGGGGATCTTCCCAACCAAGGGATTGAACCCAGGTCTCCGGCATTGAAGTCGGATTCTTAACCAACCAAGCCACCAGGGAAGCCATCACTTATAAATATCATAAAAAGGAAAACTTCAAAAGTCAAATAGAGCACTTTACTTAAATTAGGGCTTAGAGAGACAAACGATAATGTGATGAAGCGATAACTGCAAGTTCAGTTTTGATCAAAAGAACATATTTTGTCTTTTTCTGAGGACACATTTAGCCATTTCTAATAATCCATTAATAATAACATTGGTATTTTTCTAGGTAGAAGTCATTGTTAAATCACAGTGATCACAACAGAATGGTTTGGAACATTTAATAACATTGATTTCATGATGTTCACTGTAATTCTTAGCGAATGCAGATGAAAATGAACTATGTTTCATATCAGTTCAGTTTAGTTCAGTTCAGTCACTCAGTCATGTCCAACTCTGCGACCACATGAACTGCAGCACGCCAGGCCTCCCTGTCCATCACCAACTCCTGGAGTTCACTCAGACTCACGTCCATCGAGTTGGTGATGCCCTCCAGCCATCTCATCTTCTGTTGTCCCCTTCTCCTCCTGCCCCCAATCCCTCCCAGCATCAGAGTCTTTTCCAAAGAGTCAGCTCTTCACATGAGGTGGCCAAAGTATTGGCATTTCAGCTTTAGCATCAGTCCTTTCAAAAACACCCAGAACTGATCTGCTTTAGGATGGACTGGTTGGATCTCCTTGCAGTCCAAGGGACTCTCAAGAGTCTTCCCCAACACCACAGTTCAAAAGCATCAATTCTTCAGCGCTCAGCCTTCTTCACAGTCCAACTCTCACATCCATACATGACCACTGGAAAAACCATAGCCTTGACTAGATGGACCTTTGTTGGAAAAAGAATAAAACGGAATAAGATGACGTGATTGTCCAAATTGTCTTAGTTTATTAAATCATTCCCCTGAATTTATTTACAAGAGATTATGTGTCAGTGTCCTCATATGTAAAAGGCGGCTAATAGTTCCAACTTCATAGGGTTATTATGAGGATTTAATGAGTTAATCTGTATAAAGAGAATGAGTTGCTTAACACACAGGAGTACAGAGACACATGCACACAGCCTCTGTGGAATAGAGACACCTGTGAAACCAGATCAGTCATAACGTCACAAGGAGTTTAAAAGGGAAAAACGAAAGCCTGAAGGAGGTGTGGCAAGGTCTTGGCCAGTTTGCCTTAGGAATGTGTAGGCAGTGAACATTTTAAGAAATGAGAAAAGAGGGTTCGTGGGCTGAGTAGGTGAACAGCGCTGTTTTTAGGAATTAGCTTTTCTTTCTCCAATATCTGAGCCCCTACAAGGTATGTGCAGGACTGTAGGATAGCAGAGTCAAACGCCCTCCCAGTGGCCTTTCTTTCTGGGACCTAAGGTACAGCCCTCTCCCAGGTCGCAGGATGTCCCGAGCGGAGCCGGGCAGTGCGGGATGAGAGCGGATTCGCTCTTTGTGAAAGCCTTCTTCAGAAAGTTCATAGTTTTTCGGTCCTCTGTTGGCTTACGTACCCTGCTTTGAGAAAATCAAACACATGGAAACACAGGCTTCTAAATAAAAAACAAGTGGGGAAATCCTTCAGGTAGGGAAAAAATTCTACAGTTTACAAACGAAGTCACCATTTGACTTCCTTAAATCACTGATGGGCTCATTTCCATACCGCTTTCCAGAACCATATTGTGGGGGTCGTCATCTCTGAGGGTCTTCTTTAAAGCAAATTCCTTAGAAAGCAAAAAGTTTTCTATATTATATTCATATAATAATGCTATCACTAGCATTTTCATTAATTTGCAAAGGCTTTTTTTTTTTAAAGCCCTCTGTGTAAAAGAGGAAGACAGAATTTTAACACCTACTGTTCCAGCAGACATGCTACAAAAGCGGTTGTGGGGTTGGGTGTGGGTTTAAAAGGGAAAGGCCCTGCATTCGCAGGAAACTCCCACACTGAGCTTCGCAGAGGCTTGTACCGAATAAAGCAGGCAGAGCGGCACAGGCCCCGGACTGCATCACAACCGCAAACATGAGATCCACCAAGCGGCCCTTTTTCCCTTCCCGGGAGCATTTCAAGCTTCCCTGGTGGCTCAGACAGTGAAGAATCTGCCTGCAATGTGGGAGACCAGGATTCGACCCCTGGGTCAGAAAGATCCCCTGAAGAAGGAAATGGAACTCACTCCCAGTACTCTTGCCTGGAAAATCCCATGGACAGAGGAGCCTGGTAGACGACAGTCCATGGGGTTGCAAAGAGCTGGGAATAAATTAACGCTCAGGACCATTTCTAATTAAATCAGGGACCAAGGGCTTCCCGTGGTGGCTCAGTGGCAAAGCATCTGCCTGCCAATGCAGGGGATACGGGTTCGACCTCTGGTCCAGGGAGATCCCATGTGTCAAGGAGCAACGAACCCTGAGCACCACAACTAGAAAATAGTTCCTCCTCTCCATAATTATCGAAAAGCCCCAGCAGCAAAGAAGACCCAGCACCACCAAAAATAAATAAATAAAACTATAAAAATTAATTTATTAAATTAATAAAAAATTTCTGTCTCATTTCTTTTTTTTTTTGTATTTATTTATTTTTTTACACGAACTCCCAAACATGAACCCCCCTCCCACCTCCCCCCCAACATCTTCCCTCCAGATCATCCCCATACACCAGCCCCAAGCATCCTGCATCCTGCATTGAACATAGACTGGCAATTCATTTCTTACATGATAGTATACATATTTCAATGCTATTCTCCCAAATCATCCCTCCC
>SJYX01003587.1:113939-143545 GCA_006410675.1 Oreotragus oreotragus | reverse complement strand
CCTGGGAAATTCCATGGACAGAGGAGCTTGACAGGCTACAGTCTACGGGGTCACAAAGAGTTGGACATGACCAGCGAGTGATGGAGCAGGCACCTGTGATCAGAGTCCCAGCCCATAGAGTTGCTGACACTAAATGCTTTGGGGTCATATTAAGAAAGTGCAACTCCACTGACTGCTCTAGAGTCCAGGCAACACTATCTCTGATGAGGACCTAGAAAAGTATCTGGGCTTGAAAAGATAGCCTAGATTTCTTTTATGCTGAGTGAAGGTGAGATTTAGGGGTTTCATTTGTTTTTGTAATGGGCTTTCTGCTGAAATTATATGTAATCCCTAAACAGTATCCTCATCCAAAGACCTTACGAGAAACACCTTAAAGAAACAGAGAAGAGCAGACCTTCACCAGCCCACCACCACCCCGGCTGGGATACTCTTGAAATCTACAACTTTTGAATGCCTCTTTATTCTTAGCCCGTATCTTCCCATCATCACAGATATTGGAGCGTACTGTAATTGGATGCAAAGTGGCACTTTCTAACAAGAACTTGGGTAAGCAGTATATTTACTGTACCACAGTGCCGTTCACCATGCACTAAAACAGAAGACCCTTTACAGCTTCTAAAGTTCCTTTCTCTTACACACACACACACATAGACACACACACTATGACACACTTACTCATCTTAATATATGCTATGCAGCCTTGGCTGCTATAGAATATAAAACCATGTTTTTAGTCAGTGTGATATAAAGAAACAAGAGGCCTCATGTAATTTGGATTTTTCCAGGTATCCAATTTCCATCTAATGCACTGTTGTGAAACTAAAGCCAGGAAATCTATATGGCTGGTCCATTTGGGGATTTGGTCTACTATCTTTGGTCTGCAACAATTGCTGGTTTCCATTCCTTGTTCAGGACTGATAACAGTGTAATTTACAGGTATAACTAACAAATGAGATCAATTAAAATGTCTCAAAGTGGCACCTGTCTGAGTGTAGGGTTGCACGAAATGATTCCCACAGCTCCGTTTCCTGTAGCTGTACCATCTGCAAGCCCTCTCCACATGCAAGGTAACAATGAAGGGTTGTTTTCTAATGCACATGAATCGAGAAAGCAGGTCTTATCCTATGACCTGGCTATATGATTATTATCTCTTACGGGAAACAACAGGTGTATTTTTCGACTCCATTTACACAAACGATCCCTGTGCTTCATAGCATTCATTAATATAGCTTCTTGAATTGCCCAATTTGTTACAAGTTTGTAGTGTCAGCTACCTTTGTGATGGAATTGAATTTGTCATGAAACTGAAGCTGCCTTTCATTTGTGTACATTATTGAGTACTTTGATCATGACAAGACAAATCTGATACTCTTCAAAGTTCTTAGGTCATGGAGAAGGAGGAAAAATGGTTACTTCTGGATAAAAGTAACAAACAGATAAAACATGCCAGAACATTTTCACATATGTTCTGCTAAAACTTTGTGGAAAAAATAGATAAGTCATGGACACTCGGGCAGATCTTATGATCATAAAGCATTATATTAAGTTGTTTTATGATCATGTATATTATGTAGTAAGTAGCAGTATTAAGTAGTATGTAGTATGTAGAAAATTGGAGAAGGAAATGGCAACCCACTCCAGTATCCTTGCTTGGAGAATCCCAGGGACGGGGGAGCTTGGTGGGCTGCCATCTATGGGGTCACACAGAGTCGGACACGACTGAAGCGACGCAGCAGCAGCAGCAGCAGCAGTATGTAGAAATGATGAAGGTGCAGGTATAGTTTTCTTATTAAGTCTGAACATAATTAAAATGTTGAGTTGAACTTTTTAAACATGCTTTTCCCTTTTGTTCTAATTTTGGGACAGCGTTAGCTAGATTGCATAATAAAAGGTGAATATTTCTCTTCTATGATATATGTCTGAAGTCACAAATTGTATTTATGAAATAAACAGATATTCTAGAATACTTAAAACTACAACTTAATGGAATTCACAATAGCTTGCCAGAGGGGACTTCCCTGGTGATCCAGTGGCTAAGAATCTGTGCTCCCAAAGCTGTGGGCTGAGGTTCCATCTCTGGTCAGGTAACTAGATCCTACACACCACAACCAAAAGATCTCAAGTGCTGCAACTAAGACCCAGCACAGCCAAATAAATAAATAAAAATTTTTATCTCCATTCCTATGTGTCACAAAACTCAAAAATAGAATACATCAGAGATGAGAGATTTTTGCCTACTAAATCATTTGCAATTCTCTACCTCAAATATTTAAGCTTCCCTGCTTGCTCAGATGGTAAAGAATCCGCCTGCAATATGGGAGACCTGGGTTCGATCCCTGGGTTGGGGAGATCCCCTGGAGCAGGGAATAGAAACCCATTCGTGTTCTTGCCTGGAGAATCCAGACAGAGGAGCCTGGTGGGCTACAGTCCCTGGGGTCGCAAAGAGTCGAACACGCCTGAGTGAATAAGCACACATAAGTCAGATGGTCACACATGCCACTTTGCCTGGGATGGTCCACAGTTAATGCCTATTGCTCATAAATATTTTTAAATACACCCCCTTTATCCTCACAAGAAGGTTTGAACAACTAAGCATACAGATACCCAAACTGTAAGTCTAACAAGACAGAACTGTTAAAGTTAATTACCTCTTACTTAAGAAAAATAACATCATGGTTATAAAATCTTAATTTAAGACACTCATTCAAATAAATTGCTGTTTTTTTAGGTAGAAGTGATTTCCTTTTTCTTTAAGACAGCCAGAGCATTCTCAGCTGTGTAGACTGTGGCTTCAGAGATGCCAAGTGTGATATGATTCTTATGTGTTAATGTTCAACTGGTTTAGTCCTTTAAAAATAGTCACATAGAATTGCCATTTAATTATCATCAACCCCCACATACAACACTACACCATATCTTACTCAGCAACAAAGACTAAAATACACTGGGAGGAAATCTAATTATACCTTATCTCTCATACCATGTCTCTCCTACAGGTTGTCAACAGTAGGAGACAAGCTACAGAATCAAAGCTTCTCTAATCATTCTAGCATGAAGAGTGGAGTCAACAAAGTTTATATCGCAAAGAAAGAAAACGCTCATACATTTACATTTTCAGAAACATAAGCCACTGAGAAGATGGTCATGAACCTGGAGAAAGTGGTGGTCATCTGGGGGCAGTGGCACACATTTCCAATCATACTGTATCTATATCTAGATAGATAGATGGATGGATAAGATAGAGACATATATCTACACGTAAGAGAGAGATACGTTTTAATTCTTCTCATAAAAGGTAATATTGCGGAAATTGCTTAAAGTTTCTAGAAACTTCTTAGCTATTAGTGTGTTGGAACAGATAGAGTTTGAGAAATAATATAGCTCAGACCCTTCCAATAAATCTTAGAAACTTAGACTCAGGATGATAGATTAATTTACTCAAGGTCATGGAGGAAGAGAGTCTTAAAGGGGTTCTGGCTCTCTCTTCCTTCCTTCCCTCCTTCCCTTCCTTCTTCCCTTCCTTGTTTTTTAGTATCTTTCTTAGGTGGCCTGGCACCACAGCTCTTGCTTCTGCCCTCTGAGCTTTCAAGGGCACAGATGTGCCTCTTGTTCATGGACAGAGAGGCTGGTTGCCCATGCAACCTGACCTAGTCCACACCAAGGGTCCTCACTCCGTGTTTGGTGAATTTAGAAGCTTCAAGACATCTTCATAGTTGATTAAGTGTCTGCTGGAGGTGGAGGTCTTGACATCACATCATGATTCATCCACATTCCTAACGGCCACATTGCATGAGCCCTCAGGAATCATTCACAGGGTACCCTGAGGACAACGGCTCGGTAGAGTGAGCAGGGACCTAGTTAAGTAACTGCAGTGAAATATCAGACACTAGGCTGGGATGATTCCATGTGCCATCCTTGTTTGGAATACAAATTTTAACCACCACACTTGCTGCAATGGGCTAAGATTGTATTTATTCCCCACCCTGTCCTCTCCAACTAGACCTTGAGCACGTCGAGAATTGGATCAACTTTTTTTTCTTTCATGTCACTTCTCATCTGCAGTACCAGGTAGTCAACTTTTAATAAATGATTAATGGATAGAAGCCTGGATGGATGGATGGGCAGAACATTCAATGAAACAATTTGATGAAGACTGTTTTAAGCAAAATACACTTAAGGAAGATGGGAAAACTCAGAGGATTACTGAAAACTTGCATCAGTTAGGGTGAGCTTTTGTAGGGCAAGTGATGTTGAGCAGGACATATCACTGAGAACTTTGATATGGAACTAAGGAAATATTTTTAATGAAACAGAGCAACCTGTTTAAAATTCTTAATAAGGGGAGGGAAGAGACTATATTTACATATTTCTGAGGTAGTTGACCCTGTAAATGGATATAGAATAGTCATCTCTGTCTCCAGGTTTATTTAAATATGGGAGAAGTAAACTATAAATGATATTCTCTAGAGGTGTAAATAGTAAATAAACTACTACATGAGAAGTGAATTCAGACCAACCAACAAGAATATTCTTGTGCCAGGCCAACCAACCAGAAGATTCTTGTCTCAATCAGTCATCTGCATGCCCATCAAACCTAAACACCAGCTATGGTAAGCTCAGGCCTGAATTCAGAGCTTCAACTTCACCACTTAAGTCTATTCATGCAGTTCATAAGTGTGGCAGTCCAGGTTTGGAAGGCTTTCAAGCACCTTTCTATCCCAGGGAATGGACCTTTGATCTTAGGCACCAGTCAGTCCTTATTATCTTCCACGAAGTAAAAGGAGAAGTCAAAGATAATCACAGTAATAATTATAGCTCATCATGGTCATGAACAGAACAAAATTCACCATTTATTTTCCCAACAGACTAGCAATTAGGATTTGCTGTAAGTTGACTGTTACTATTGCCTGGAAAATCCCATGGACAGAGGAGCCTGGTAGGCTACAGTCCATGGGGTCACAGAGTGGGACACGACTGAGCAACTTCACTTTCCCTTCCTTTCACTGACAGTTACTAACAAGGAATAAGAAATAGTGTTCTCATCCCAGTGTTCATTGAAGCACTGTTTATAATAGCCAAGACATGGAAGCAACCTAAATGTTCATTGACAAGGAATGGATAAAGAAACTGGTACATAAACAAAACGGAATATTACTCAGCCACAAAAACAAATGATGAACCTAGAGATTGTCTTTGAGTGAAGTGAAAATTGAGTGAAGAAATTCAGACAGGGAAGAAATATTATATGACATCCTTTATATGTGCAGTCTAAAAAGGAATGATGTGAATGATCATAGTTTTGGTGTATGGAGAGGATCCGGAGGGACGATGTGGGGTGGGAGGTGGGAGGGGGAGTTCATGTTTGGGAGTTCATGTACACCCGTGATGGAGTCATGTCAATGTATGCCAAAACCAATACAGTATTGTAAAGTAAAATAAAGTAAAAATAAAAATTAAAAAAAAATAATAATAAAACAGAAAGTGACTCAGAGCGCTAACTTATGATGGCTGAGGGGAAGGATGGGGGAAGAGACCACTGCAGAGTCCGGGATGAACATGCACACATTTCTATATTTAAAATGGATAACCAACAAGGGCCTACTGTATAGCATAGGGAACTCTGCTCAATGTTGTGTGGCAGCCTGGATGGGGATTTTGGAGGAGAATGGATACATGTATATGTATGGCTGAGTCCCTTTGCTGTCCACCTGAAACTATCACAGCATTGTTAATTGGTTATACACCAATGCAAAATAAAAAGTTTCAATTAAAAAAAAAAAAGAAAGAAATAGTGTTCTTACAAGGGATCCCAAAGCTACAGCACATAGGCAAACTACTCTTTTCTCTTGTGAGTCTTTGAATCTGAGCGATTAATGCTGTGTATTCTCTCTGGGCACTGTGTTTAAAAGCATTGTTTACCATCACCTTGTAATCAGCAGGCCTCAGCAACCTCCTATTATCCTTGATAACAGTGTGGCTGCAATTTGGACCTGAAAGAAATAGGTCTCGGATGGACCCTCTGAAGCTTAAAGCTACTGTGAAGCCCTGTGATCTCCATTTGTAATTT
This sequence comes from Oreotragus oreotragus, assembly GCA_006410675.1. NCBI lineage: Eukaryota > Metazoa > Chordata > Mammalia > Artiodactyla > Bovidae > Oreotragus > Oreotragus oreotragus. Next base: position 137,478 of record SJYX01003587.1, on the reverse strand, counting down.
GTTTTCAAGAACGGTGATTTCCATTTCAGTTGGATAACACCTTTTAATGCATCACAGGCGGAAAGTGGCCACAGCATAACCCCTTAGCTCCACCACATTTCAAATGAGGTGTTTGAGCCACTGTAGAAAAAGCTACAGTTACAATTAAAACCCAAAATGGGACAGTTCTTTTCAGGATGTGGCACTAACTATCTGTGGGTGTGAGAAAGGGACATTGGTGCTATCCGTCCTGCTATTTTAAAGTGGCGTGAACAAAATAACACAGTGCCACGGAGGGTTTTTGTGACCCACAGCCATCACTGAGTGAGAGCAAATGAGCGCTCCTGAAAATACTATCTCACAAACATTAAGTAAAAATAAGGTTTTTGTGGGGCTGCTTCACATTTTTAAGACAGTACAACTTTTATTGGTAAATAGCTTGCCAGGCTCCTCTGTCCGTGGATTCTCCAGGCAAGAATACTGGAGTGGGTTGTCATTTCCTCCTTCAGAGGATCTTCCTGGCCCAGAGATCAAACTGATGCCTCTTAGGTCTCCAGCATTGGCAGGTCTGGTTCTTTACCACTAGTGCCATCTGGGAAGCCCAAACATAGTCTACTAAAAGACCAAATTAGGCCAAAATGATATTGCAGAGCAAAAATATCAGTATTATGACAAATTATCACTTTTAACAAATGTTTACTTATAAAAATATTCATTAAATACATTAATATTCACTTCCTTCTATAAACGAGATTACTTTTTAGTTCCACCTCGATGGAGGTATAAACTAACTGCACATAATAAGCCCACCCAGATTTGGTGAATTTTGGCAGTTGCTTACAGTCAGATAACCACCACTGCAATCAGGACATAAAGTCATTCTGTGGAGCCTGGTGGGCTGCAGTCCATGGGGTCGCTGAGGGTCGGACACGACTGAGCGACTTCACTTTCACTTTTCTCTTTCCTGCATTGGAGAAGGCAATGGCAACCCACTCCAGTGTTCTCGCCTGGAGAATCCCAGGGACGGGGGAGCCTGGGGGGCTGCCGTCTATAGGGTCGCACAGAGTCGGACACAACTGAAGTGACTTAGCAGCGGCTTGGCCAATGAAGAGTCCCCGCATGGTTTTTGGTTTTTTTTAAATCAGTCCTCTCCCCTGACCACAGACCTCAGGCCACCACTGACCTGTCTTCTGTCACTGTGTTGTGGTTGTTTAGTTCCTCACTCATGTCTGACTCTTTGTGACCCCATGGACGGCAGCCCGCCAGGCTCCTCAGTCCTTGGGATTTCCCAGGCAACAATACTGGAGTGCGTTGCCATTTCCTTCTCTAAGGGGTCTTCCTGACCCAGATATCAAACTTGAGTCTCCTGCATTGGCAGGTAAATTCTTTACCACTGGGCCACCTGGGAAACCCTGTGTTACCACAGTTTTGCCTCTTCTAGAATTCCACACAAATGGAACTCTATAGTACCGTTAGAGCCCAACCAATCCTAACTCCCAAAGATGGTGGTGTTAACAGTCAGGACCTTTTGGACTTGCATGTGTCATGAGGGTGGGACCTTCGTGAATGAGGTTAGTGATCTTACAGAAGAGACCCCCAAAGGCTCCCTAGCCCCTCTCACCAGGTTAGGATGCAGCAAGAAGTGGGAAGTCCACATCCCAGAAGAGGGTTTTCATAGCCCAACCAGGCTGACACCTGATCTTGGACTTCCAACTCCTAGAACTATGAGAAATAAATTCAGAATTGAGTTAGTTTCACAGTACTGGTGGGGAACGTCAATACCCCACTCTTAATAGTGGATAGAAGATCCAGACCAAAAAAAAAAAAAAATAGGGAACAGAGGACTTGAACAACTCAGAAAATCCTCCTCTCCTATGTCTCCTGCCTTGCAGGTTGATTCTTTACTCATTGAGCCATCAGGGAAGCCCCACTAGACCAACACACACAGTCCATATAGAAACAGCAGGATACATATGTTTCTTATGTGCACATGGAACTTTCTCCATATGTTAAGCTATAAAAGAAGCCTCAGTAAATTGAAAATGAAATCATAGGAAGTATCTTCTTAGACTACAACGAAGTAAGTTAGAAATCAATACCACAAAGAAAACTGGTGAATTCACAAACATGACAATTAGATGGCTAATTCAAACAACCAACAGGTCAAAAGAGTAATTACAAAGGAAATTAGAAAATATTTTGAGACACATGAAAATTAATGGGATGTAACAATAGCAGTGTTCCAAGGGAAACTGGAATTTAATGTCAAGGCCTAAATTAAAAAAAAAAAAAAAAGAAGAAGAAGAAAAATTTCAAATCAGTAACCTATCTTACAAATAGAAATATAAAAGTAAATTTAAACCAAAGGTAGAGGAAAGAAAGAAACACTAAAGATTACAGAAGATATAAATTAGAGTATAGAAAAAATATAGAGAACCACTGAAACTAAAAGTTGGCTTTCTAAAAGATTTCTAAATATTGGCAAGTTTCTTGCTAGATTGACTGTAGGAAGAAAGTAGAGAAGATGCAAATGACTAAAATTAGCAGTTAAAAACATGACATTATTATTATGTTCAGTTCAGTTCAGTTCAGTTGCTCAGTCGCTCTTTGTGACCCCACGAATCGCAGCACACCAGGCCTCCCTGTCCATCACCAACTCCCGGAGTTCACTCAGACTCACGTCCATCGAGTTGGTGATGCCATCCAGCCATCTCATCCTCTGTCGTCCCCTTTTCCTCCTGCCCCCAATCCCTCCCAGCATCAGAGTCTTTTCCAATGAGTTAACTCTTCACATGAGGTGGTCAAAGTACTGGAATTTCAGCTTTAGCATCAGTCCTTCCAAAGAACACTCAGGGCTGACCTCCTTCAGAATGGACTGGTTGGATCTCCTTACAGTCCAAGGGACTCTCAAAAGTCTTTTCCAACACTGCAGTTCAAAATCATCAGTTCTTCAGTGCTCAGCTTTCTTCACAGTCCAACTCTCACATCCATACATGACCACTGGAAAAACCATAGCCTTGACTAGACAGACATTTGTTGGCAAAATAATGTCTCTGCTTTTGAATATGCTATTCATAACTTTCCTTCCAAGGAGTAAGCGTCTTTTAATTTCATGGCTGCAGTCACCATCTGCAGTGATTTTTGAGCCACCAAAAATAAAGTCTGACACTGTTTCCACTGTTTCCCCATCTATTTCCCATGAAGTGATGGGACCAGATGCCATGATCTTCTTTTTCTGAATGTTGAGCCTTAAGCCAACTTTTTCACTCTCCTCTTTCACTTTCATCAAGAGGCTTTGTAGCTCCTCTTCACTTTCTGCCATAAGGACGGTGTTATCTGCATTCTGAGGTTATTGATATTTCTCCTTTACAGAAATAAAAATAAACACACCAAAATAGATAACCTACACAAAATGGAAAAATTTGCAGAAGTTGCCAAAACTGACTCAAGAAGAAGTAGAAAAGCTGAATATACCTACAAAAAATAAAGAAATTGAATCAGTAATCAAAAAGCTTCAGATAAAAATGGCTTTAGTGGTGACATCTACCAAATATTTAAATAAAGATTATCACCACTCATTCTCAAAATCTTCCAAAACTAAATATTTCCTTTCATTCTAAGAGCCCAGCAAAGACACCACAAGAGAAGAAAAGTGAACATCTCTTACTAACGTAGATGGAAATTTCCTCAACGAAACACTAGTAAACTGAATACATCAACATGTAAAAAGGGTTACACACCATGACCAAGTGGGATTTATCCTAATGCAAGAGTTGTTCAACATGAGAGATTCAATTAATGTGCCACAGTAATACAACAAGGGGAAGAAANTGGATACATGTATATGTATGGCTGAGTCCCTTTGCTGTCCACCTGAAACTATCACAACATTGTTAATTGGTTATACACCAATGCAAAATAAAAAGTTTCAATTTAAAAAAAAAAAAGAAAGAAATAGTGTTCTTACAAGGGATCCCAAAGCTACAGCACATAGGCAAACTACTCTTTTCTCTTGTGAGTCTTTGAATCTGAGCGATTAATGTTGTGTATTCTCTCTGGGCACTGTGTTTAAAAGCATTGTTTACCATCACCTTGTAATCAGCAGGCCTCAGCAACCTCCTATTATCCTTGATAACAGTGTGGCTGCAATTTGGACCTGAAAGAAATAGGTCTCGGATGGACCCTCTGAAGCTTAAAGCTACTGTGAAGCCCTGTGATCTCCATTTGTAATTTGTTTTCAAGAACGGTGATTTCCATTTCAGTTGGATAACACCTTTTAATGCATCACAGGCGGAAAGTGGCCACAGCATAACCCCTTAGCTCCACCACATTTCAAATGAGGTGTTTGAGCCACTGTAGAAAAAGCTACAGTTACAATTAAAACCCAAAATGGGACAGTTCTTTTCAGGATGTGGCACTAACTATCTGTGGGTGTGAGAAAGGGACATTGGTGCTATCCGTCCTGCTATTTTAAAGTGGCGTGAACAAAATAACACAGTGCCACGGAGGGTTTTTGTGACCCACAGCCATCACTGAGTGAGAGCAAATGAGCGCTCCTGAGAATACTATCTCACAAACATTAAGTAAAAATAAGGTTTTTGTGGGGCTGCTTCACATTTTTAAGACAGTACAACTTTTATTGGTAAATAGCTTGCCAGGCTCCTCTGTCCGTGGATTCTCCAGGCAAGAATACTGGAGTGGGTTGTCATTTCCTCCTTCAGAGGATCTTCCTGGCCCAGAGATCAAACTGATGCCTCTTAGGTCTCCAGCATTGGCAGGTCTGGTTCTTTACCACTAGTGCCATCTGGGAAGCCCAAACATAGTCTACTAAAAGACCAAATTAGGCCAAAATGATATTGCAGAGCAAAAATATCAGTATTATGACAAATTATCACTTTTAACAAGTGTTTACTTATAAAAATATTCATTAAATACATTAATATTCACTTCCTTCTATAAACGAGATTACTTTTTAGTTCCACCTCGATGGAGGTATAAACTAACTGCACATAATAAGCCCACCCAGATTTGGTGAATTTTGGCAGTTGCTTACAGTCAGATAACCACCACTGCAATCAGGACATAAAGTCATTCTGTGGAGCCTGGTGGGCTGCAGTCCATGGGGTCGCTGAGGGTCGGACACGACTGAGCGACTTCACTTTCACTTTTCTCTTTCCTGCATTGGAGAAGGCAATGGCAACCCACTCCAGTGTTCTCGCCTGGAGAATCCCAGGGACGGGGGAGCCTGGGGGGCTGCCGTCTATAGGGTCGCACAGAGTCGGACATGACTGAAGTGACTTAGCAGCGGCTTGGCCAATGAAGAGTCCCCGCATGGTTTTTGGTTTTTTTTAAATCAGTCCTCTCCCCTGACCACAGACCTCAGGCCACCACTGACCTGTCTTCTGTCACTGTGTTGTGGTTGTTTAGTTCCTCACTCATGTCTGACTCTTTGTGACCCCATGGACGGCAGCCCGCCAGGCTCCTCGGTCCTTGGGATTTCCCAGGCAACAATACTGGAGTGCGTTGCCATTTCCTTCTCTAAGGGGTCTTCCTGACCCAGATATCAAACTTGAGTCTCCTGCATTGGCAGGTAAATTCTTTACCACTGGGCCACCTGGGAAACCCTGTGTCACCACAGTTTTGCCTCTTCTAGAATTCCACACAAATGGAACTNTTTAATAAAGAAACAGAGACATTAATTGTCCAGTGTTACAAGCTAGTAAATAACAGAGTCGAGCTTCAAACCCAGATTTTTTGTTTCCAAATTCTAGCTGATTCTACTCTATTAAAGCTGCCTTGGCTAGTATTTATGCCATTCCAGTTTCACTGTAATTTCTGGAGGATCACTCTTTGATGAAGTGAAATACACTTTGAATGTATTCAGTTATAAACTCCTTTGTATAAACATCCAGACACACACACATTGCGTTTCACTCATAACTTGGGCTGGGTGTATTCTGCCTTCTGATCTGAGACTAGTCACTTTACAGTGAAATACATTTCAGAAAATGAGTCTCATCGTGCCTTGTGGCCCTTGCAGACTTTGATGCCTACCTCGTGGCTGATGTATTCATGGCTATACATTTTTCCAAGGGAACTGCCTTTGTTTCTCTGGTTGTTGACCCTCCTTTTTACAGAGCATAGAAACTGCATCTTCTGCCTTCACTCCCTTGAGAGAAGTTCAGTGAAATACGGCTTTGCTTATCCCCATTTTCCTTTTCTTTCTTTTCCTGCAAAAAAACGTATTGCCTGAGAAATTGTGTGCGACCACCCTGAGCTGTCTTCCCCACTCACTCTGAGAGCTGCCAGACCAACTCTAGGATATGTAAAGATGGAAAGTGCCCACGGTGCGGGCTATTTCACACAGGCAGCTAGCCCACTTAAGTCCTTTATCTGGAAAGCCTAATTTGCAGAAGAATTCTCAGATCAGTTACCCCTTAAACAGTTTACAGGCAGTCAAAGCCAGGAGGGGTTAAGAACAATCTTTGAAGTAGAGTTGGATACAGAAAAAGACTTAAAAAAAAAAAACTGAAATATTTTGAAGGTGTTTAAGTTTGCTTATTACATGTCTTTTTCTTCAAGGTAACTGCTTTATATTGGGTTGAAATTCTGAAATGATGCCAATTGAAATGTAAAATAATCAGAACTTCCTGCCCCATTCTTATTTGAATAAACCTTATTACACACTGCTTTTTACCCGTGACTAGGTTACTGCAGCAGAGTTGATATCATTCACATGATTTGGATTAAATTACAGCAGCGCGTGGGTCTCTTTTCTTTCTTTTCTCTCCCCCCTGAATATAAAATCACTGTGATTTTCCTTTGGCTGGCATTTTGCTCCTTTGACTTTCTCCCATTTTCACGAGATGGTGTATGCTCCAAACACATAACATTACCAACTTTAAGGGCTGCAATTGATTGAATATTTTGACAAATATACCTCTCTAATTCCTGAAGCCATATGGACTTGCAGGATGCCATATGGAATAAAGTACTCTGCCTCATGAAATGATCCAAAAGCGTTTTTTTTATTAGCGGTTATTTCCTTGAACTGAAAACTGATTAGATTTTGAATATTCCATCACTGGAGATAGTAATCTAGCCAACTCTATATTCTTAGCAGCATCTTCAGTGATGGAAGTGGCTGGATGAAGAAGTCCTTGATGGGGGTCCCTGCATTTAAAAAAATATCAGACAACGGGTACTTCTATGTTCTTTGTGTGTCCCTTAGGACTCCCTGCAGAAAGCAACAGAATACCCTCAGTTAGCTGTTTTAAACAATGAGTAGGGTGGGATCACCTTACACAAGTCCCTGGCATCACAGGGAAAGGCTGGAGCCAGAGGCCCAGTGATGTCACCAGGAACCAGTAGTCTTCTTGCCCTTGCACTGGACCCTCCTAGCATTACAGCTCCATCCTCCAGCTGGCTGAGCCCTTCCCAGGTGGCCCAGTGATAAAGAACATGCCTGGCAATGCAAGAGACAAGGGTGCGATTCCTTGGTGGGAAGATCCCCTGAAGAAGGGAAGTCTTCTTGCCTGGAGAACTCCATGGACAGAGGAGCCTGGTGGGCTGCAGTCCATGGGGGATGCAAAGAATTGGACATGACTGAGCGACTGTCAATTCACTTCACTTCACTGTATTTCTTTAGCTTAAGAAAATTAACTTTGTCAGACCACCTCCACAAAAACCTGCTGGGTACATTCTTTCACATGGGGTAAATGAATGGAATCACTCCCACAGATCATCAAGAAAACAGTTCATCGAAATCTGAAGCAGTTCAACCACGGGTGTTTGTTGAAAGTGACATTTCCAGGGTTACAATATCTATTTCTTAAAGAATATTTTAATGAAAACAAAAAGGTATGTAGAATCCGTTTTCTTCTTCTTTGCTAGATGGCTTTGAGGGTGCTCTCAAATCACTAATCTCTAATCTGCAATTCTTTTTCTATTTATACAACGTGATGTTTTTTGAATGTCTTCTGTGAAATGCTGGAGATGGTAAAGTGAGATGAGAGCTCCCGTCAGGCACTCAGGTCAGGCCCCAGACCTCCCGTGGTGCTTAAGACACTAACTCCTTCTCCACTGGATTACTGAGCCCACAAGGTGACTCCTTAGGTAGAATTCTGAACTTTTTTCTTTTTTTTTTAACATTTGCAGAAAGTTTGAACTGGCCTGTTTCACTGAGACAAGTGATGGCCCAGGCTTTGGAATCCCTAATCTGTACAAGTCCATTCTCTGACTCACTGTGTAAACGTCACTAACCTGCAGAAAGCAGGGCTCAGAGCCCTTGTTTCCAAGACAGCAGTGGGTGAGAACCCTACTCAGGTATTTTCAAACTCAAATTCAGCTCCGTGGTTCCATAATTCTCATTTGAGTTAAAATTAAATGCTCCCAAATAACAAATGGAAGCAAATCATGGTGGCCAGCCAAAGTTCAAAGCCATAGGTAGTCACTGAGTAATACTTTTGACTATAGCTTCTGTGCAAATATGGGAACAGAAGTTAAAGTTTCTGAAAACTACACATCACAATGAACAGATTCCAATCAGAAATGGATTTCTCAGACTCTACTTGTCTCCAATGTTCAAAAAAAAAGTTTGTTATATACTAAGTGAAAGTGAAAGTTACTCAGTCATGTCCACTCTTTGTGACCCCATGGACTACACAGTCCATGAAATTCTCCAGGCCAGAATACTGGAGTGGGTAGCCTTTCCCTTCTCCAGGGGATCTTCCCAACCCAGGGAATGAACCCAGGTCTCTTGCCTTGCAGGCAGATTCTTTACCAGCTGAGCCACCAGGTAAGCCAAGTCTTATCTTTCTTGAAGAAAAAAATAATAATAATAAAGATTTTTTTGGTATGGATCACTTTTAAAGTTTTTATTGAATTTATTACAATATTGTTTCTTTTTTATATTTTGTTTTTTTTTTAGCTGTGAGGCATGTGGGATCTTAGTTCTCCAACCAGGATCAAACTCCCCCCTAGCTCCCCTGCATTGGAAAATCCTCCCTCCCCACCTTTTTTTTTTCAAGTCCAAACTTATTTTTGGCTTAAAAAAAAAAAAAAGACCTTATTTTTCTCCGGTAAGAAATCTAGGTTTCAGAGATGAATATACAAAAAATTGGAAGCCATTATATTTCAGTTTTCCTAGTCTAAGACTAAATTAAACTCCTACCTTTAAAATCTAAGCAACAGAGAAAATACTTCTTGTTAATAATATGTAGAAGAAAAAGATACTTTAATATTTACAGTTTATTTATATGTCATCTACTCTCATTTTTTTATTCACAATTCATTTTGATTCATCTTCATTTTATGTATTGAAGTTCTTTTATCCCATTAACACCCTTTCTTTCAGAAATCTGTAAATGAACATAATTAAGCATATTTTTTAAGCCTCAACTTCTGAAATATTCATTACTAACCTGCTGGCTACACTTGTCCCTTTATATATTTATATAATTAATTAAGGATCTCTCTTCTGATACATACATTTTCAAATAATTTATTAATACTATTCACGGTTTGACTTGTCTACTTCTTTCTTTTTCTTAAGGAAATGTTTTCTGTTCACCAGAATCTCTCTTATTTTTTGACTTTCTCGTAGAGTTAAAGCACTTGAAGACAGTGAATGTTGGACCATTTTTATATTTTGCTAAGAAAATAACACAGCAATACATTTAAGGGACTTGAGGAAAGGAGTAGCTCTAAATGTAAATGTTTCATGATGGAAACATAAAAGAAGCATGGCCCAGACGTGTGCACGCTGAGTCGCTTCAGTTGTGTCCGACTCTTTGTGAGGACCCTTTGTCCATGTGATTTTCTAGGTGAGAATAGTGGAGTGGGTTGCCATGCCCTCCTCCAGGGAATCTTCCCAACGCAGGAATCGAACATGCGTCTCTTATGTCTCCTGCATTTCCAGGTGGGTTCTTTACCACTAGTGCCACCTGGGAAGCCCATGGCCCAGATGTTAATTCTAGGAAATTCCTGGGGTCAGGTTAGTGCCAGATACAAATTATCGAAGATTGCTGCTTTTAGATCGCGTCTGAATTTCAACTTTGGTTGATGAATCTCATCCTCCAGTTTTCCACAAATGCTTTGATATAAATAATTCTTGTATAGCTTCCAAGTTCTAATTTTCTATATTAGAAAAAAAAACTGGGCCAGTGCTACTAATGAAGCCACTTCTGGCTTGGAAGATGAGCCAGCATCCTTCAGTGAGCTGAGAAAATCTATCATCTAGAGTCACCAAGGAAGAACCCCAGTTATATTTGTTTTCAGTGACAAATTAGTACTTTTATCCAACTAAAAATAGTATCACCATTGGAGAAAAGGAAATAAAGGACTTGGAACCACTTAAAGTGTTCCCAGACCTTGAGTCTTCTTTAAATGACTAAATTACTATGGAAGATTCATTTCATGCTTGTTTACTCTGCAAAAATTACTCCACTGGATGGTGAAGAAAAATTAAATTCGGGAATGGTCGTGGTGATGCCAGAAGCCACGGCTGATTTTTCTGAATAGGAATTTCAATATAGATTTTATGTGAATTTTTCAGTGAAATTTTACACAGACTTACTGATTTTAGAGAATTATGTTCCCAGATTGGGCCTGAGAGTCATCAGAGAACATTCTGAAGGCATCCCTGGAAGTCAGCTAACTACTTGTTCAGAACGTCAAAGAATTACAAATTAATTAACGATGCTGAGGAGGCAGCATCGTTACTGGGCATATATTGTACCTCAAAAGTAATTTCAATTTTATATGAAAAATCTAGACAGCATATTAAAAAGCAGAGACATCCCTGTGCTGACAAAGGTCGATATAGTCAAAGCTGTGGTTTTTCCAGTAGTCATATATGGATGTGAGAGTTGAACCATAAAGAGGGCTGTGAGTCAAAGAATTGATGCTTTCAAATTGTGGTGCTGGAGAAGACTCTTGAGAGTACGTTGGACAGCAATGAGATAAAAAGCAGTCAATCCTAAAGGAAATCAACTCTGAATATTCACTGAAAGGACTGATGCTAAAACTGAATTTCTAATACTTTGGCCACCTGATGCAAAGAGCCTACTCATTAGAAAAGACCCCGATGTTGGGAAAGAGTGAAGGCAAAAGGAGAAAGAAACAGCAGAGGATGAGATGGTTAGAAGTATCCCTGACTCCATGGATGTGACATGAGCAAACTCTGGGAGACAGAGGAAGACAGAGGCGCCTGGCATGCTGCAGTCCATGGGGTCACAGAGTGGGACACAACTTAGCAACTGAAAAACAACGACACATGTCTAAAAATGCTTGCATGGAATTTACACTCTCTTCTCTTATTCCAGTCATTTATTTGATATATATTCATACCCTGCGCCAGACATCAATGTTCTAATTGGAAGCACNCACGACTTAGCAACTGAAAAACAACGACACATGTCTAAAAATGCTTGCATGGAATTTACACTCTCTTCTCTTATTCCAGTCATTTATTTGATATATATTCATACCCTGCGCCAGACATCAATGTTCTAATTGGAAGCACAAATGAGCAAAAAATAAAGCAATCGTTCCATATATTATTTGCTTGTTGATTTATTTTTCTAGTGTGGGTGTGTCAGCCCCAACTGTGTGGCTGACCTTTGGGCAAGGTGACAGTAGAGATTAAGCTCAATAGTTTCAGTGCATGTGTGTGTGTGTGTGTGTGTGTGAGTGTGTGTACCATAGGACATAGTCCACACTTCAATATAATGAAATGTAAGAACAGAAACCATGTCTGTTTTATTTATCATTTTATCCTCAGCAGTTAGCAGAGTCAATGGCACATAGTAAGTGTTCAATGTGATTGAGGGAAACCAGAAAATCTTGCTTGGTTGACAAAATTGTCTTGGAGCATATATGTGACTAGTCTGCAGGTCTGAGCTTCCAAAAGCTTGGTGTCAAGACCCTTTCGTTACTCAGCAACCTTCTGTCCCCTGAGTGTTTCCATCACCTCTCACGGCATCTCTGCACGGCCAGCAGATGTTCAGCCTTCTCCTGTGGCTGGGAGACTGACTCTGTAATGAAGACATGCCAGAGGTTATCTCGATAGCTCCTGGACAACCTTTTCCCTCAAAGCTACTTACAGTTTCATTTTCTCTCTTTGAGAGGAAGTTACTAGGTAAGATTTTGCAATTTGGGGCATTATCTGTATCTCCCATTAGCAGATAAACATATCTACCACGTATTTACCACAATGTCCAGACTCTAAATGAGAAAGCAAAACTTCTGCCTTGAATCTAGATTCTGGCAGTATGTAGTGTAGCTAACTGGGTGAGTGGAACCACCCTGTCCAAAACTCCACAAGGGGGAACTCCTTTCTCCCCCTCAGCTCACCTTGGGTGCCATTTGGCACTCCCATCATGGTGCTGCCATACTGGTTTGCTAGGATCTAGAAGGGGATGATAGAGGAGGAGATGGTTGGATGGCATAACTGACTCATTGGCCATGATTTTGAGCGAACTCCAGTAAAGGAAAGGGAAGCCTGGCGTGCTGTAGTCCATGGGGTTGGGAAGAGTCAGACGCAATTTAGCAACTGACCAATGACCAACAGAACTGATTCACTTTCATTCAGATGTAAAGAGCCACTGTCCTGAGCCTCTAAAAGTACCCTCCCCTAGGCCATCATATCTCCCCAAGATACAGCAACTAAAGGGTTAAAATCTGCCACTCTGTGGCCAGCGTGCATCCAGATTGATCTGAGTGGTCAACACACTTTTGGGGGATACATCCCTGGATCTCTGACATTCCAACTGGGTGAGAGTGGGAAAGACAATTTATATTTCAAATATTACTTAAGCTCTATTTCCTTTTTATTTGTTCAAGCAAAATAAATAGACAGGAATTAATGATCATGTTCTCTGCCCGAAGCCCGCTTTAAGATCTCTGGACTTAGCACTTTCTAAGGTTTCTTTGAAACTACAAAAAAAAAAAAAAAACATTTTCTGTGATTTTATAATCCACAAAGGAGACTCTTTGAATCCAAAACTACATTTATAGTGTTTCACATATAAAATTCCATTTTACAATTTTTTAGAAATATAACTATTCTAAGAGTATCTACTGATACTCTTAATGTGCAAAACTTTTGTTCATATAAACAGAAATAAGGGAACTAAAGCCTGATGTATAAATTCAAAACCAGTTTTCATTGTTTAGTCTTGTCAACTTGATAAGAGGACACTCAAGGTCACATAATTAAGGGTAATTCTGAATATGTGAATTCTCTAACAGTTGATCATATTTGCACATTTGGACTTCCTATTTGGCCACCTACTCTGTTGGCAATTTTTCTATTTCTGTTGAATTAATTTAATAATGTCACTGCTTGAAATATCCCAGGATATAGAAAAATGTCAATGATTTTCAAAAATGTCACCTTTCCTATGTAGAGAATGGCATTTTGTTTTCCTAAAAAAAAAAAAAAAGAAAAATAAAGCATTTGTATTAAAATATTCTCTGTGAAGATGCCTAGGAATCTCTGTGTTACAAATGACTAGAAACTAATTGATCTTCAAGTGGGCTCATTGGCCTTACCCAAATGAGCAGGAATATGCTGGACCATCAAAACCTTTGGGGTGGTTGTTTTTTACTTGAATATGGCAGCATGAATAAAACCCTCCCAGAAGGGCCTCATTATATTTAGAAATTTCCCTTTTTAGCTAAGGGACAAAAGCTGGAGTTTATTGAAGGCCATCGAATCTTCCCATTTCTAAAGGGACTGAGAAAATAAGCTAATTTTGAACTCAAAACAGAGACCATTTTGGTGCATCCCACTGAATTCTGTTGTTATGAGACAGGATTCATAAAGAGCATAAATGCCTCTCTCTGTGCAAATACATTTGAGATTCAGGAAAGTAAAAGCCCCAGATCAAATACAAAGCCCCCATCAAATCAGCCCTAACTGCACTAAGAACATCAAAAGCAACGTCTAGTCGACACATCAAAACAAAACAAAAATCAAATAAAATCCTCCATGCCCAGTGAGTTTCTGTTTTAATGAAATAAATCATATACATTATTGTGAATTACACAAATTCTGGGGTAAGTGCATTAAAAATTTGCATTTAACTGCAATTTTGATATCCATATGCTAATGGAGAAGAAGAAAGGATGGCCTGGTAGCCGATACCCACCCGCAAAAGGGAACCTGGAAATAAAAAGTCAAAACCAAAAAATAATGCTAAGTCGCTTTAGTCGTGTCCGACTCTGTGCAACCCCATAGATGGAAGCCCACCAGGCTCCCCCGTCACTGGGACTTTCCAGGCAAGAACACTGGAGTGGGTTGCCATTTCCTTCTCCAATGCATGAAAGTGAAAAACGAAAATGAAGTCGCTCAGTCGTGTCCGACTCTTAGCGACCCCATGGACTGCAGGCTCCTCCGTCCATAGGGTTTTGCAGGCAAGAGTACTGGAGTGCGTAAAAAATAATAGAGGATGTGTTTTCTAGGTGATTTACAACATTACACCTGGTCCTTCCAACTATCTTAAGTATTAGGTTTTACGATGGGCCCCCTTTTTTCAAGTTTATGGGAATGGGGTCAACTGGCATGGACCAGGGACCGAAATCCAGGCCCATTAAGCCAGAGTTTATGCACTGAATCTTGATTACACAAAGAAAGGAAGATGTTCCTGGGAGCACTTTCGCTAACACTTTACATATCGTCTCTCATTTAATCTCCACATTAATCTTTCTCCATGTGGGTGGAAGTTAAGCATATGTTGAAAGAATAAATGTAGGCACGAAAAGTGACTGCCTTTAATGCTGGGAGGACAGAGGGAAACAGCAACAAAAGCAGAAGCCAAAGGTCAGCACCAAGGTCACCAGGATAAACATAACACTATCACCACCCACAGGAGAACATCATTCCTGCCAAGTATGGGCCACGTGTGAGAACGTTCACACCTAGTACTTAAAGGGAAAGATCACCCCAGCAAGCATGAAGACTCAGGAAACATCTGGGTTTAAAAAAAAATAAAAATAAAATTTTTTTAAGCTGATGAAATTTTGACACAGGAACCTCTGTCCTTCAAAGGTATTGTAATAATTGTGGTTCTGTTTTCTCTGAATGCATCACCTACTAATAAGTTTTGTTGTCGTTCTTTAGTCGCTAAGTCATGTCTGACGCTTTTTCAACCTCATGGGCTGAATGTAGCCTGCCAGGCTTCTCTGTCCATGGGATTTCCCAGGCCAGAATACTGGAGTAGATTGCCATCTCCTTCTCCAGGGGAGTTTCCCAACCCAGGGATCTAACCCACGTCTCCTGCACTGGCTAGCAGATTCTTTACCACTGAGCCACCAGGGAAGCCCCGCTTATAAATTTAACTGAGATTAACTCAAGAAGTATCACCCCAGTTTAAGGACAATGCTTTTTTTTTCATATAGCAGAGAAAATGTAAAAAATATAGCATCTCTGAAAGAAATCATTTTCCTGGAAAAACAATGATGATGTCATTGCATGAGTTAATTGTGAACACTGGGGCACCATTTGGTTTTCTTTCTGTGCGTCATGACCCCCCATTAATTGTATCAGTGAGACTGTATTTGGCTGCAAGTAACAAGAAACCCAAGGAGAAAGAGCTAAACATATAGGAGCTTATTTCTCTCCAGGACAAGAGGTCAGTGGAGGGAAGAAAAGGCACAGGTTTCTTTACTCCATGATGCCATTTGGGGGCCAAAAGCGCGGGGGTGGGGGGTTGCATCTGCAGCATCACATGCAAGTTCAAGGTCAAAGGAGGAGACGTATGGGGAGTTTTACCTTGGGCAATTTTGTCTTTTCATTCTTCCTCTCCTCCTAGGTGGCTCCTGTCTCACCCTCTCAGCTCCCCATCTCCCAGCAGACTTCCCCTCCTGGTCTCATTGGCTGTGCAGGGCACACACACACACAGGCTCCCTCTCTGATCAGTGGTTGGCCAGTGGGAGGTGGACTGGGGAACTGGTTGGCACTCATCAGTATTCATCTCTGCACCAGTCTGGAAGGTCTGATCATCGTAACTTTGTGTGCCCTCTGCCAGAAGCCTGGCAGTGCAGAGCTCCACAAGCAGGAAAGCCTGGGGTCAGGATGAGGCAGATGTCTGCTGAAGAATCACTGTGCTGTGCTTAGTCACTCAGGCATGTCCAGCTCTTTGTGATTTCATGGACTGTAGCCCACCACCCACCAGACTCCTCTGTGCATGGAATTCTCCAGGCAAGAATACTGGAATGGGTTGCCATGCCCTCCTCCAGAGGATCTTCCCAACCTGGGGATTGAACCCAGGCCTCCCGCACTGCAGGTGGATTCTTTACCATCTGAGCCACCAGGGAACCCCATGAATACTGGAGTGTGTAGCCTATCCTTTCTCGAGAGGATCGTCCCAACCCAGGAACTGAACCAGGATCTCTTGCATTACAGGTGGATTATTTACCAGCTGAGCCACCAAGGAAGCCCCCAGTCACTAAGCTTCTGTATATCTTCTGCAGAATGTTCATTTCACAAGATGTAGACGTTTGATAGGGCTTCCCAGGTGGCACTAGTAGTAAGGAACTCGCCTGCCAGTGGAAGAGATGTAAGAGGCATGGGTTCAATCCCTGGGTTGGGAAGATCCTCTGAAGGAGGGTATGGCAACCTACTCCAGTATTTTTTCCTGGAGAATCCCAGGACAGGGGAGCCTGGTGGGTTTCAAAAAGTCCGACACAACTGAAGCGATTTAGCACACAGACAGCCACACAGTAGTTTGATTGAAATTAGTGCAACTTTTCTTTTTCCAAAGCAAATCCAATAAAAATTCATATTAAAACACCCATATTTACCTTTACAAATAAAACACAGGCTGGGACCACACATAGTGAAGGTAACTGAGATAAAAATGTAATTTAGGAACTTCCTTGGCAGTCCGGTGGCTAAGATGCTGCGTTTCTTCCGCAGGGTGTGCGTCAGTCCCTGCTCAGGGATCTAAGATCCCACGTTTAGGACTTGTGATTCTAGCTCCTTTAGAATTAAATGATGCCTATTTCAGACCAACATACTTTAATCTGCAGCTTGAAAGTATGCAAAGTGCCCCTTATACAAAGAAAATGCAATGACTAATATACTGCTTTACATGTTGCTAGCTTCCTGTTTCTAGCAATACGTTAGTTTTCTTCAATGTCATCATGGTTGCACCATTATTTCAAAAGACCATGAACTATCACAATATATTTTTGAAAACAGAGCCTTAGACAGCAATCTCAATGTGTAAATGTACTTAGTATATATAACGAAATATTAAGTTCCTAAAAGACAGCTATAAATAGAAACAGCACTGTTAGATCACATTTATTTGTTGTATACTTCAGTAAGACGCCATGACTCATTTAATGCTTCAAAGATTTGATGAATGTTTTATTATCCTTGTTATAAACAACAAACATGGTAACATCAGAGGATACATTTTAAGGAAGAGGAACGGGAATATTTCAAATAGCCTGAGTTAAAAAAAAAAAAATTCTGCTATTTACAACGTAATCATTCCAATTCTGTGACATTAATAATTTATCAGACATTGAGCCTGTGGGGCAGCTCAATAGGTATAATTTATCTTATGGAATCACTGCTGATGGTCAGTTAACCTAATATGTCCTGAGTGACTCAGCTTGTTAGAAGATAATTTAGTAACCGTCCAGCAGTCGGCTCCTCTAGAAATTCCATCCACTGCCATTGTCCACTTAAAGTTCCCAGACAGTCGTACTAGAAGCAGTAGGGCTCAGATTAAGCAGTAGATGGTACCCAGGTAGCTTGTTCATACATACCCAGTGGTAGGACCAGATGTTTTCTGACAGCAGCAGATCGAGAAGGCACAATTTCAGGGCCCTGTCAGAGTAATATGCTTTTATTCTTAAACTATGCAAAAACATCTCATTCTCCCAAGACCAAAGCCGACTTGTTTTTATAACTTGAGAGCCCTCAGCTTTATAGAATTTCATGTGGTATTTATTGAGGGCATCAATCAGAAAGTGTCTCTTTCAATTTAGAAACTGCATGTCTATCAGAACCAGAATTTTATCATACTCCCCAATTAAAAGGCAGGGGGGAGCAGTCTCCACATTTTGCCAGTAGCCTCTGAGTCATGATGGCTATCAGGGAGAGACTTAAAGAGGAGGAAAAAACTAAAACCAAAGCCAAAATAAGCAATTTAGAGTTTGAGATCCTTAAAAAAAAAAAAAANTTAAAAGGCAGGGGGGAGCAGTCTCCACATTTTGCCAGTAGCCTCTGAGTCATGATGGCTATCAGGGAGAGACTTAAAGAGGAGGAAAAAACTAAAACCAAAGCCAAAATAAGCAATTTAGAGTTTGAGATCCTAAAAAAAAAAAAAAAAAAGCACATTGGTAAGATAATTAGTTTTCGACCTTGGTAATGAGTTAGCCATTAAGCGATGTTACTACTAAGGAAGCTGGTCTAATTTAGAAACACATTACTTTCATTCGATAGCACCAGAAATCTGAGAAAGCCGTGAGCAGGAGGGACATGGTGGCTAGACTCAGATATCTAAGATCAGGCTAATCAGCCATCAGAAATCACAGTTTGTTATTTCTCAGCCTTAACTCAATGTCAGTTGCAAATAACAGAGCAGGACATCATGCAGCAGGTTATCTGGGCTGGATTTTACCTAAGAGTCTGAAGAAAGCGTTCATCTTTCCCTCCAGTTCCCAATGGCAAGGCTGGGCTGAGTCCCTTCTCTCTGGCAGGTCTGCAGGATGAGCTATGGAGCATCATTTTCATGCCTGTCTCACCCACACTGCAGTAGCAAAGGGGATTGTGCACCCTCATGGCTTGATTGGTTGGAATCGTAAACTCACTGGGAAAATCCTGAATGGATTTCCACCCCCCGCTTAATCCTTAAACCAGCTCATTCACATGTGCGCGTTTTTAATTTCAGAAAACTGCTATGTTTTGTTCTTAAAAGTGAGGGTGTCACAGAAACTATGAATAGTTACTAAGTCACGAAACTTGTCTTTCTCTCCCATGCCTCCATCATTTCTCCTCCCACCATCAACCTGTCCTACTTTTAAAGTAGAGACACAGGTCTGCATATTTGTGCAGGCTTAAGAAAAAAATGTGAATTCACGTTATTTGTTCTTAAAAGTGAGGGTGTCACAGAAACTATGAATAGTTACTAAGTCACGAAACTTGTCTTTCTCTCCCATGCCTCCATCATTTCTCCTCCCACCATCAACCTGTCCTACTTTTAAAGTAGAGACACAGGTCTGCATATTTGTGCAGGCTTAAGAAAAAAATGTGAATTCACGTTATGTCTCTCTTGATTCGGTGGCTCCTGATTTGAAAACTATACATATAGCAACATTTTTATCACCGTGGGAAAAAAAAATAGTTTGAAATGCATGGCAGTACTTATAACCAATATTTTGCTTACATTTTGGAAAATCTCTTTGGAATCATTTCGTAAATTGCAAAGAAAACTTCATGCCATTTTTTTTATTTGTCTAGCAAAAATAAATAAAGGACAAGGAGAAGAAAGAGAATGCAAGGAGTTATAGAGAAGAAAGGATAGAGTGGAACAGGAGAGAAATGGGTGAAATACAAACAAAAAAAAAGATCAGAATCGATTCAGTGAAGTCACAGTGAGAGCCTGCAGCCTCACAGGCAGCCCTCCACATGGAAGAATCTTGTCAGTGAACTTTGCGAGAGTCTCCAAAGGAGGAAAGGAGATATAAATGCCCACCAGAAACCAGACACAAGGAAACACACTTTTTTTTTAATCCAGAAAAAGAAAGAAATGATATATTTAACACGCACCGACCGTCTATATGGTGCCAACTGTGTTCAAAAGCTCATCTCTCAAATCAAAACCATGCTTGCTTGGACTCTGCAGATCAAACAAAGCTGTTGGAAGATAATTATGCTTCAATCCATCTGCAGCCTCCTGGTAGGTGTTCGGGAGAGTGAACTCAATGTTCAATAAGAACCTCTCCCCTAATGCTAAAGGTCAGTAGGATTGCTGGGTGGACACCCCAGTTTCAAAGCACTGGGCAGTGAGTTAAGGTACTTGCTAGCCTCTGAGATCTTGAGGGCCTTTGAATCTTTGCTTCATTTCTACCTCTCCCTCAAAGCTGAGATCCAAAAATGACTTTGTGTCTTAGTTGTAATTCTGCATTGGTTACGGACACTTTACACTGAGGCTCATTTATAATCAAAGAGGTTATGGCTTTTCTTTCTGTTTCCTCTTTCCTTTTCACCATATCTGGCAAGAGGAGACTGACAGTGCATTCTCCTTTCTGGTGCACTTCCCTAGTCAAGGCCTTGATTAGCACATTTTTGCCAATAAAACAGGCCATAATTAGTCTTTAATAATCAGCCTATTTTGCTCTATTGGCCTGCAATCTCCGAGCCTGCGATATTTAAAAACAGGACTCAGAGCACAGGATGCCACATATTAACTTTGGGGCAAATATAGCTTTGAGAATAATGTTTTGAAAGCAGCCCCCTGTAAATATAAGGTGGGATAGCACCATATGGAGACTGGGTTTCTGACATATGGCTTGAATTAACAAGTTTAAAACTGTGAAGATCAGTTTTTCCTTCATTGAAGGCAAAACCACAAGATTCAGAAGTGAAATATGCTCCAGTCGAAAATACAAAGGCTGGCCCAACGCTGGGCCTCTCGGGCAGGGAATTTTTTGTTGGCAGCAAGTACAAGTTATCAATAGTAAGACAAGTTGTAACACGATGAGGACTCGGCGGCTGCCAAGGCTTAGAATTTCACTTCAAATGGTGCTTACGTGAGCCGACACCGCGCTCGCTCGCAAAGGACATTGCTTCTTTGAAAGTGGCTTTTGAATTATGATTATTACATCCTCAAAATAAATTGTTTTCCTGGGTTGATAGAAAAGATATTTGAAGAGACAAACTTGAGTGACAGATGGAAATGGCCCAGGGTACCGTGTTGTATGATCTCCCCTAATTGAGCCTTTGTAGGATGAATTGAACAGGAAAAGTTCAAAGATCCGGGACCCGTATTACACAAATATTGTTTCATTTAATCAAAAACTGGCTTTGAAGTGTGGCTCTTGTGGGCCACCTGTAGCTTTGAAATTTAAAGTCATATGAAAGCTTTAGAAATGCTGGAGAGGACAGTACACAGCTATAATAAGCAGCTGGACCAAAAAAAAAAATCAAGATTGAAAATGAAGGTTTTTTTTTTCATATTCATGTTTTCTTTTATTGCTCATTATTTTTTTACATTTTTTTTTTCAGTGAGCAGAACGCTCCAGAGTTGTGAAGAAGGGCTCTAGTACATTCAGGCATCCACAGGGCTGAGTGTCATCATATGAAATGTGTTTGTTTGTGGTTCAGCATCTAAACTATAATTATCCCAAGTCTGAAGTATCCCTTCAGTGTCAGGTTGAACCCAGCTCATCAGATATGAGTTCCTCACTTTGCAACTCTAGGAGGAACATTACAAATTGTCTCCCTCATAGAAAATGGACAGTAAGGTTTCCATGTGGAACTTGATTGGAGTGGTGTCAAATATATATGTAGCCAGAATGGGAGACCCCTATGCAGAAAGAATCAGTTCAGTCTCTCAGCCGTGTCCGACTCATTTCGACCCCATGGAACGCAGCATGCCAGGCTTCCCTGTCCTTCACTATCTCCCAGAGCTTGCTCAAACTCATGTCCATAGAGTCAGTGATGCCATCCAACCATCTCATCCTCTGTCGTCCCCTTCTCCTCCTGCTTTCAGTCTTTCCCAGCATCAGGGTCTTTTCCAATAAGTCAGTTCTTCCCATCAAGTGGCCAAAGTATCGGAACTTCAGCTTCAGCATCAGTCCTTCCAGTGAATATTCAGGACTGATTTCCTTTAGGATGGACTGGTTTGATCTCGTTGCTGTCCAAGAGACTCTCAAGAGTCTTCTCCAACATCACAGTTCAAAATTCCAATAAGGAGGAAATGCCATTGTAATCATGCTTAATAATAGGAACAGTTATTATTACCATGTATAATAATATGTATATTAATAATATTATTAATAATATACAGACTATGTTGCAGTTTGTATAACATAATAGTATATGCAGTATACACGCTTCCCTGGTGACTCAGCGGTAGAGAATCCACCTGCCAATGCAGGAGACACAGGTTCGATACCTAGATCAGAAAGATCCCCTGGAGAAAGAAACGGCAACCCACTTTCGTATTCTTCTTGCCTGGGAAATCCCATGGACAGAGGAGCCTGGTGGGCTATAATCCAGAGTCTCAAAGACTCAGACATGACTGAGTGAAACAACAACAGCAACACACAGACACATATATAATAGTATAAAAGTATATAGTGTGCATAATAGTAAACATAATAGTATACAATGCATATATAGTATACATAATAGCATATATAATTGCATATACTGTATATATAGTATACATAATAGTATATACCATATATATAATATGCAGCACATGTATAGTATGCATGCATGCTGCTGCTGCTAAGTCACTTCAGTCGTGTCCAACTCTGTGTGACCCCATAGATGGCAGCCCACCAGGCTCCCCCGTCCCTGGGATTCTCCAGGCAAGAACACTGGAGTGGGTTGCCATTTCCTTCTCCAATGCATGAAAGTGAAAAGTGAAAGTGAAGTCGTTCAGTCGTGTCCGACTCCTAGCGACCCTATGGACTACAGCCCACCAGGCTCCTCCGTCCATGGGATTTTCCAGGCGAGAGTACTGGAGTGGGGTGCCATTGCCTTCTCCGAGTATACATGCTGGTATATCCCGTATATACAGTATACTTAATTGCATACATAATATTTATACACAGTATGTTCACTGTGACACTGAGTCCATAAAGCAGGGTAGAAGACAGTGGGTCTTCTTCCTCTTTTATAGATAAAGAAAAAAAATTTTCTACAGGCTCCAAGACTTGAGTGATCTGCCTAATCCATCACAGCCCATCAGCACCAGAAGGACTTGCCCTTGTCACTCACGTAGAGTGCAGGCTCTGCACTCTCTCCACCATGCCCCTTTCACAGGCTGGTTCCTCCAGGAGAAGGGAGCACTAACCTCCTGGTTGGGCAGCTCTCACATGGGGCAGAAGGGAGATGAGTTTCAGGCCCCATGCAAACTGGTCCTTGGGATGGAGGGAAGGGTCCATAATCACAGCTGTCCCCTCCTCCGACTGCCTGGCTGCCGTGGGGAGGAGGAAATGGAGCAGGGGCGTAGGGTATTCAACCCCATGAAAACTTCAGAGCACCCCATAGACTTGCTTTAGTCATCAGTAGGCACTAATTACATTAAAAAATAGTTTTCAAGTGAATTCATTTTCCAGCTATAAACACACATAAGAGGCCTTTCTTCTGTAAAAGGCTCCCAGCTCACACAGGATCTGCACCCCCTTATTCTCTGCAATGTTCTGGGTCAGATCATAACTGCACATGATTCCCCTTGATCACAGGACCCTGTTCTTTCATAAATACCTTTAGATGTGTGGAGGCCTGTAGTGAGTCTGGTAATGATTATTATATTTTCCCAAACATTTGTTTCTGCCCTTACATAACTTTTTTCTTTCTTTCTTT
>SJYX01003587.1:83452-112114 GCA_006410675.1 Oreotragus oreotragus | reverse complement strand
ACTTATTCTTTCGAAAAGCTAAAATTTAAATTCATAGCACCATACAGAGTACAACCTGCAGATGAAGTTGTAAGCAATTTTCAAGGTTCATTTAATACAAAAACTGATGTATTCAGGCTTCAAACCATCAGTTCCGAGGTTGGTGAGCAGTGCTCAGATGTGATAAATAAATGAGATGGAAGAGTACTCCAGTTGTTGCTGCTGCTGCTGCATCGCTTCAGTCGTGTCCGACTCTGTGTGACCCCATAGACGGCAGCCCACCAGGCTCCCCCATCCCTGGGATTCTCCAGGTAAGAACACTGGAGTGGGTTGCCATTTCCTTCTCCAATGCATAAAAGTAAAATGAAGTCGCTTAGCTGTGTCCGACTCTTAGCGACCCCATGGACTGCAGCCTACCAGGCTCCTCCATCCATGGGATTTTCCAGGCAAAAGTACTGGAGTGGGGTGCCATTGCCTTCTCCGAGTACTCCAGTACCCAGCCCAATATTGGACACATAATAAACAACTATAATATTTATTTATTTACAGATTCAAATTGTGAGATATCACAGTTAATTCAGAATTTGGCCATTTGTGCAACAAAAATTTCTGAAGCACAAACTATTTTAGAGACCCTTCTCTTATTTCTTGTGTATGAAAAATAATTTGGAATAAACTTTAGTGTTGTTTATACTTGGATATACAGTTTTTTTTTTCTTTTTCTTTTTTTTTTCTTCCAATCACGTTTTCAGTCTAATAACCAGGCCAATGACAAGTTCAACATTATAGTGTTGATAGTAATTATAATAAGCAGTCTCTAATGACTTCATCTAAATATCTTGCTTTTAAAATCACTAATATCTTGCTTTTAAAATCACTAATATCTTTGCCTCTGTTTCATATAAGATCTATCTCCAAAATTTCAGCTACTACACACATTAGTTGCCTTCTGCTGAATCCAACTTGGCCTTTCCTCCTGAATTTTAGATTTCAAGCAAATCAGTATTTCAGCTTTATAGTTCACCACTTGGCCTTCCTCCATATTCACCCCTGATCTATACTTTATTCTTTATACTACAGTTAAATACTTTGCATACACTCCTTGCTCTCCAAATTTAAAATGTTTAATAACTTCAGTTAGAAACATCAAATTCATGTTTATATACTTTTATGCAGAGTGATTTCATTAGTCCCCAAGTTTTATAAATTACACATTTTAAACACTTCTCTGATATATTTCCCACCCCTGTCTCTTATACACATCTAGATGTGTATAAGAGACAGCCTCCCACCCCCCATCATCCCTCCAGATCATCCCCATACACCAGCCCCAAGCATCCTGCATCGTGCATCGAACACAGACTGGCTACTTTTTTTCTTTCTGAATTTCTATGAGTAAATCTCAATCTTTGCTCATGCTTTGTTCAAATTGCAATTTTGTTAATCTCAGAGTTGACACCATAATGAGGCAATGTTTTTTCTCATCTAGGTATTTTCTATAAGGGTATTCTCTCTTGTTTTCTGTCTGCTCTATCAGCATTTTGAGTCTACTTTGATAAAGGGAGGGCTTCTTAAGCTCTTTTAGAGGAAAAAATAATCATTCCAAGATGAACTGAAACAGAATCAATCATTTTTGAAGCATAGAAATCTAGGTTCTTCAGGATGACATGAACAGAATTCTAAAAGGAAAACTAACCAAAGAGGAGAAAGATATCATACTTGTGCTGAAACACCTCAGAGTCAAAGGATCAAAGAGAAATAAGATCAAATCTGAAACCAAATTGTGCATATTATCTCCAAAACAGTTCTTCACTTATTGAATATGTTTGTATAGATTCTCCTTTAAAATTAATACTGCTAGTCAAATTTCTGCATAAAGATTCAACTTGAATAATTCTAAGAATTGGTTTTGATAAATAATAAAATATGGCAACCATTAATTTAAAAATTAAAACCATTTTTATTTTTTTTTTTTTTTTTTAATGCTTGGAATGACATCATTCATCCACTCCTTTGGGGATGAGGGTCAAGCCATTGGCAGGCATTTCCACAATCGCTCTTCCTCTACAGACTTTGCCCATGAGCTATTTGTGGGAGGCATGAAGCCACTGAGAATCGGGGCTTTTGTAGCCAGATAAAGTAGTCCATGATGACGAAAGTGGTGTGCTTTAATAATGAGAAAAGGAAATTTCAGCTCTGCTTCTGTAATTAGCATAACTGGAACTTAAGTCAAAACCAAATTAAGGGAGGTCTTTGCTCAACCGTATATTTTTTGACATCTTTATCTGCAAAATGTTTCAGACAAAACATGGCTGTTATGAAGAACATGCCCCAGAATTCTTCTGAACCTGAAGTAAGAGCATCCCTGATGAAGAGGACAGAGGCATCTTCAAATATGGAGTTTCTTTCTCAAAGGGTAGTGGTTCTTTTTTTTTAATACTATGTATTTATTTATTTGGCTGCAGAGGGTCTTAGTTGCCTCATATGCAATCTTTCACTGCGTGCATGGACCCTCTCTGCTTGTAGTGCCTGGGTCAGTTATTGCAGCGTGAGATCTTAGTTGTTCAGAGGCATGTGGGATCTCAACCCCCTGACCAGGAATCAGACCCATGTCCCTTGCATTGCAAGGTGGATTCTTAACCACTGGACCACCAGGGAAGCCCCTCAAAAGGTAGTAATTTAGAAACATAAATTACGGTATGTTTCATAGAGAATTCTAACAAATGACCAACAGGTAGTAACAGAAACATAAATCTATATTACCTCACACACAAAGGTATACCTATTTCATGCCTAGTTTATAAGATGGATCAGAGTCTCTTGGCCCTTTTGCACTGTGACATGGAATGTAATTCCTATTAAATCTCACATGGATAGTGAACATCAATAAGAAATTTAGCCCAAGGAGTTTTAATACTAGAATAGGCAAACAGTTCCCTGGACATTTATACATTTAGGAATTTCAGGGGATCGATTTCATTTCAAGGGAGTGATTTAAGAGGAAATAACTTTACCCATGGAAAGTCTTAAGGAATAGAAAATCCAGCAAGGAGTGGCTCTGTGTCAGGGCACCTTGAATGCCTGAATCCTTGCTCAAAAACTCCTTGGGGGCAGTGCTCAGATTCCAGACATTTTCCATCTGCCTATGCCCACTGCCCCAGCCTCCACACTCCCCCCGCACCCGCCTGCATACAGAAAGTACTCAATGTGTGCACACTGACTTGGATGAGAAGGAATGATTCCAGTGGACTCAAACAGCTAGTTGAAAGCTAACCCCTGTGATTTATAGGAGTATTGAGGAGGGATTGGTTCTTTAAAATGTCTATCTGTCTTTGGATTCCCTGGTGGCTCAGTGGTAAAGAATTCGCCTGCCAACACAGAAGACATAGGTTCGATCCCTGAGTCAGAAAGATCCCCTGGAGTAGGAAATGGTAACCCACTCCAGTATTCTTGACTGGGAAATCCCATGGACAGGAGCCTGGTGGGCTACAGCCCATGGGGTTGCAAAGAGTTAAACATGACTTAGTGACTGAGTATGCATGCACTATCTTTCTTTGCAAGCCCTCTGACTTCATCTGTATTAGTCAGAGCAATGTTAACTTAGGATATTTTAGACAGTTGTGGTTCTTCAAAGCCAACCCAATTCAGATGCCTAATTTGATTCCAGTAGTCATGTATGGATGTGAGAGTTAGACCTTAAAGAAGGCTGAGCACTGCAGAATTGCTAAAGATCCAAAATTTTGGCCACCTGATGCAAAGAGCTGACTCACTGGAACTGGAAAAGCATCATGCTGGGGAAGACTGAAGGCAGAAGGAGAAGGCAGGGGCAACAGAGAATGAGACAGTTGGATGGCATCACCAACTCAATGGACATGAATTTGAGCAAACTCTAGGAGATGGTCTGAGTGAACTCCGGGAGATGGTGATGGACAGGGAGGCCTGGCGTGCTGCGATTCATGGGGTCACAAAGAGTCGGACATGACTGAGCAACTGAACTGAACTAGGAGATGGTAAAGGATGGGGAAGCCTGGCATGCTGCAATTCATGAACACACAGAGAGTGGGAACAACAATTTGGTTCCAGTGGAAAGTGTAATGTTCATATTTTCTTCTTCCCTGAAATGAATACTATGTTGGACCATTAAATGAGGAAAGTGACGGAAATACTGCCACAGGAGAGTAATTTTTTTTCCTATTTACATGAAACTGGCTAATAGCCAGACAGTCTGGTGTTTCACTTAAAACACAGAGGCATTTATTACACAGAGCATAAGCCAGTTGCCTACCTGAGACAACCCGCCTCCTTCAAGAGCTGTACTTGGAAAGAAGTGTATTTCAAGCTTATTCGTAACCAGCCTCCCAGGGTCATTAGCAGAGTGATGTGAGGCAGGGAGCAGCCCAGTGATTAATTATCAATCCATCAAAACACTATTAGTAATCCCCACCTAAAAAGAGCAATGGCTTGAAATGTTCTGAATGAAAAACATTAAAGCAGTAAAAAATACTTTACAGGAGACTTTTAAAGCAGAGATGATCGCGTAACCAGGGTTTAATTCTATAGTTCAGATACTAAGGCAAGACAAAACCAAAAACAATTAAAGGATTAAAAAAGAAAAAAACTCAAAGTTTTCTTACAGAAAAACATGAAGAGTAAATTTCCTATCAAGAATTGCCCTCTCTTCTTTTCACATGTATGGGTCTAGGGAGCTCAAATAAATTTGATTTAAAATGACGGTGACATGAATGAGGGAAATATTTGACATTTTTGGAATTTTGGCAACTTAAGAAAGCATTTTGTGAGAAGCAAGGGTTGTTACTAATCAAGGCAGCCTAGGGGCCACTTTGACCATTTATTCCTCTTGCCATGGTGGATATTTTTTTTTTTTTTAGTTTTTGGAAGCTGTAATTTGAGAAGTTTCAAAGCAAAAAAAAAGTAAAGTTTAGTCTTAAAAGGAATGTATTTAGCCTAAAAATAAATGAGCTTTCATAACTCAGGTAAAGTTCCCCTCTCTCTCTTTCCCCTGCCCTTTTTTCTCTCCCCCCGACTCCCCCTTCTGTCTGTCTGAGGCAAACAGCTATATTAATAGTCATTTCATAACCACATCATTTTGCTAACAGTCACAGAGCTATATTTAAACTCAGGGTGCTACTGCCATGAATTCTACAGCATCATATAATCGTGTTTTTTAAACACTTGCTTTCGCCCAGCATCTCTGACCCCTTGTGACCTCCGTATCTTTTACCCCCACCCCTGCCTTCTTCCCCACCTTCCAGGAGTGGCTGCAGGTGGACGTGACCTCAGGCTGACCCTTGCCCTTGAATTGGAAGTAGACCCCAGGGTCTGGGGCCTAAACTTTTCTACTTCACTCCCACGTGAGCTCATCTGAAGGAGTCTTGCTTTTTTTTTTTTTTTCAAGAACCCAATGCTTAAAATGCACAAGACTTTGCAGGGAGGGGTCTGAGGTGTTGACCTGGGGGCGGGGTAGGAGGGTGGTGGCTAGAGTCCTTCCTGGTGCCCAGTGTCCATGGGTGACCTCCACCCTGCGCCCAGCCACACATCCATTCACGGGGAGATAATTATGCAAATATATACTAACTAGGCTTAGTTCCCTACTTAGACTTCCTTCCCACTCCCAGCTTCCTAGCATGGGTGCTGACAGTGTTTTGGAAGAGTTACTAAATAGCTGGAAGGCTTTCTGAATATATCTATCCTGGCCTGTCAAAGCTAGAACAGCGACGGTCCATCTGGGCCTGGAAGACAATTTCCATGGTGTAAAATACTCTTTCAATTCTTTCCTACCAGAGACAACCAGCTGGTGCTACAGGGAGGCAGCCAACTCCGCTGTGTGTAGACCTCCCCTCCGAGCTAAAGAGTGGCCTGGAATGACCCTGAAGTCCCATCTTTGGAGCGGTGCGTGCGAGTCACCGCGGGTGGGGGGCGGCGGGGAGAAAGCCATTCCTGGTTTGGAGCCAAGGTCTCAGGCCGGCCATGGCCACAGAAGGTGACTCCAGCGGGATCGCTGAAGCTCTTGAGCAATTGATTAAATTTAAAAACAAGTGTTTTTCTTGCAATTTTCTGGATATTAAGCATCGGGAGGGATTTGGGGAAAAGAGCCTGAAGTTTTTCGAACAAATGCCTCACTTTCTGAGTGCCTTAATCTTAGCCAGAAACCCTTGCTGGCGCTTTTCTGTTGTGTGATTGTATATACCATGTAAAAATCATAAACAGCACTTGAATGTGGATGTGTGGGGAGAGTGGAGGAAGCTGGTTCGCTCTCCGGAAGCCCTGAGATCCTACTTAGCGCCCCGCCCCCACCAACCAGTTCTTCCAGAAAACATCACCGTGAGTGTGCTTCAGTGCTGATCTGGACTCACACAGAGCGCTGATGGGACGTGGGGACTCACACTGACAGCTCCTCAGGAGCATCTCTGCCTTAGTCCACGTTCCACCTTTTGGCAAAGGTCAAAGGGGTGATCCTTCCCTGAACCACCAGGTCTGGGCTCAGTATTTGGTTCGCTGTCACAAAGAGCAAACCAGCGACTTTCCTGATCCTCCAGTGGCTAAGGCTCTGTGCTCCCAACGCAGAAGTCCCTGGTTCGATCTCTGGTCAGGGAAGTAGATCCTGAGATGGACTGAAAGAACAGCACTGAAACATATACGTTACCATATGTAAAATAATAGACCAATGGGAAGCTGCTGTATGACACGAGGACCTCAACCATGTACTCTGTGACAACCTACAAGGGTGGGTTTAGGTGGGGCTGAGAGGGAGGTTTAAGAAAGAGGAGATAAAAGCATACTTATGCCTGATTCATGATATTTCATGGCAGAAACCAACACAACATTGTAAAACAAGTATCCTCCAATTAAAAATAAATTTAAAAAAAGAGTGTGCATTGCTACAACTAAAGATCCCATGTACCACAACTAAGACATGGCACAGCCAAATAAATAAGATTTTTTTTAAAAAAAGCAAATCAAATTATCCATCAGTGGGAGTCACTGAGGCTCAGCAGTCCTCAGCTCCAGCCAGGGATCACAGGTTAGTGTTGGGGAACACATGAAAAGGAAACATAAGGCCTATAGATTAGTAAGAAAGAAATGAATCTACCTTTGATCAGAAACAACATGATCATCTATGTAGAAAGCCTGAAGGAATCAAGAAAAAGTGCAGAACTAATAATTATAGGAATGTTGCAGGGTACAAGGTTAATGTAAAAATCCAACTGCTCCCCTAAATACTAGCAATGAGCCAGTGCAAATTCAAATAAACACACAAGGTGCACACTGGGGATATTGAGGGTTTAGTTTCAACCACCACAATAAAGCAAGTCACAAAATGTGTTGGTTTCCCAGTGCATTAAAAGTTATATACTCAGTACACTCTAATCTACTGACTATGCAATAGCATTATGTCTAAAATAAAAAGACAATGTTGTTGTTCAGTCACTAAGTAATATCCGACTCTTTGTGACCCCATGGACTGTAGCCCACTAGGCTTCCCTGTCCTTCACTGTCTCCCAGAGTTTGCTCAGACTCATGTCCATTGAGTTAATGATGCCATCCAACCATTTCATCCTTTGTTGCCCCCTTCACCTGCCCTCAATCTTTCCCAGAATCAGAATCTTTTCCAATGAGTTGGCTCTTCGCATCAGGTGGCCGAAGTATTGGAGCTTCACCATCAGTACTTCCAATGAATATTCAGGGTTGATATTCTTTAGGATTGACTGGTTTGATATGCTTGCTCTCTAAGGGACTCTCAAGAGTATATACCTTAATTTAAAAATAATTTATTGCTAAAAAATGCTAACCATCATCTGAGCCTTCAGCAGGTCATAGTAGTAGCATCAAAGATCACTGATCATAGGTCACCATTACAAACACAATAACAATGAAAAAATTTGAAATACGGTGAAAATTATCAAAATATGACATAGCTATATGAAGTGAGCAAATACTGTTGGAAAAAATAGCATCTAGAATTTACTTCATGCAAGGTTGCCACAAACCTTCAATTTGTAAGAAATGCAGCATCTTTTTTTTGGCATTGTTTGGTTTTTTAAATTAATTTATTTCAATTGGAGGATAATTTCTTTACAATATTGTCATGGTTCTTTGACATACATCAGCATGAATGGGCCACAGGTATACATGTGTCCCCCCCAACAATCCTGAAACCCCACCCTCTATCCTCCACTCTATCCCTCTGTGTTGTCCCAGAGCAACTGGCTTTGGGTACCCTGCTTCATGCGTTGAACTTGCACTGGCCATGTATTTCACATATGGTAACATACATCTTTCAGTTCTATTCTCTCAAATCTAGATGTTCATATGAATAGATAAGGAAGTTGTGTCCATATACACAAAGGAATATTACTCAGCTATAAAAAGGAACACATTTGAGTCAGTTCTAATGAAGTGGATGAACCTGGAGCCTATTATACAGAGTGAAGTGAGTCAGAAAGGAAAGACAAATACTGTATACGAGTGCATATATATGGAATTTAGAAAGACAGTATGATGATCTTACATGCAGGTCAGCAAGGGAGCCACAGGTGTCTTGAAGCACAGCAGGCAAAGCGTGATAAAGTGAGGCATGCCTGTATTACCATTTACATCAGCACACAAAATGAAACATTTAGGTATAAATCTAACAAAATGTGCATAAGACCCACATGAAAGAGACTAAAAACGTGATGAAAGACACCAAAGAAAAACAAGCTAGGTGGAGCGATATTCCATGTTCCTGGGTAGGAAGACCCAGTGCTTATTGTCAGGATCTTGGTTCTTCTTAATGTGATCTATATATTCAATGCAAACTCAGTAAAAAACCCCAGCAGATTATTATGCAAATCTCGTCAAACTGATTCAAAAGTTTGTATGGAGGGACAGAAGACTCAAAACAGTCAACACGATATTGAAGAACAAAGTTGGGAGAGTAAGGCTAGCTGACTTCGACTTATTAGAAAGCTATGATAATCAGCAGTGTGATTACAAAAATGAAGAAAAAGTATGGTGCTGGAGAAATAATGGACAACAGGTAAACTGACAAANACTGATTCAAAAGTTTGTATGGAGGGACAGAAGACTCAAAACAGTCAACACGATATTGAAGAACAAAGTTGGGAGAGTAAGGCTAGCTGACTTCGACTTACTAGAAAGCTATGATAATCAGCAGTGTGATTACAAAAATGAAGAAAAAGTATGGTGCTGGAGAAATAATGGACAACAGGTAAACTGACAAAATACAGAGCCCCATGATTGACCGACATAAATAAAGTGAGTCAGTCTTCACAAGGGAGCGTGGACAGTACAAAGGCACAGACATAGCGTTTTCAAAAAACAATCCTGGAACAATGGGAAGTCCAGGTGCAAAAGCTGAATCTCGGACTTCGCTGGTGGCACAGTGGATAAGGATCCAGCTGCCAATGCAGGGGACACAGGTTCTATCCCTGGTCTGAGAAGATTCCACATAACTTGGGTCAACCAAGCCCACGTGCCACAACTACCGCGCCCATGCTCTGGAGTCCACAAACTGCAGCTACTGGAGCCCATGAGCCGAGACTCAGTGTTTCACAGTGGAAGACGGTGCCGTGATGGGAAGCCCGCATACGGGGCAACAAAGAGCAGTAACTTCCAGCTCCAAGACTAGCACAGCTCCATTATCAGAGGATATACCTGGAAGGTATTTGGACCCTCTCACCAATAAAATCAGCACACTTTATAGCTAGGATGTGCCCCAAGAGCATAGTGAGAATAATGCCTTTTTTTTTTTTTTTTTTGCCGGTAACAAAGAGGTTATCTGATTCCTCTGGGGTCACACAACAAGGCAGCAGCAATACAGAAACTAGAAATCAGGTCTCCTATTGTGTTCCTCCAGTCGCCCTAATGTGTATTCACAGAAGACAAATACATTTTTGTATCAAGCGATGCTCAGAATGCCAAATATGCGCACACACCCACACGTTGCTCTCTACCAACCACGATACATACATGCTTTTGATTATCTGCCTTAAAAAAATAAGTTCATTTTCCTTGCTTATCCTCCACAACTGCAGGAGCTCAGAGAACTACAAGTTGACTTCGGTGTCTACATTTTTAAAGCTCTCTTCCTTAGAAGCACTGCCCATTTTGCAACAAGCCTACACATATGTGAAAAATGTCATGCTTTATATCATGTGGTGCCTCTGGGCATTTTGTCAAATTATTTCCATTTTCCTATTCCAGGTCCTAATGATCCTAGACATTCACTATGCGAGGGGAGGAAATGTGTGTCCTGCCTCCCTCCCCTTGAAATCTTCACCCTGGCAAGTGCGAAAGGGCATTCGGGCTCAGCGTGTTCTCCTCAGATGGATCGCGACTGTCCCATCTTGGCTTCGTATTCATGACTCTGTTCTTGCTATTACTGCCTCCACGTCAGCGCACCCCCGATCACCTGCAACCTATATTTTCTCCTTTGGAACAATCTCTGCTCTTTACACCCAATCTGCCAACGCCAACCTTTCCTTGTGCTGTTGCCAATGCTCCTCTGCTCTCTGTGTATTTGGAACTGTGACTGGGAGCAACGAGCAGGAAATAGAGTGCATTTGTTCAGCCTCTCCCGTGTGGACACAACAGCAGGCCCCCCTCCAGTCTCATGCACAGCCTCCATTTATAAGGCTTTTACCGGGCTCCAGGCTTCCCAAGTGGCTCAGCAGTAAAGAATCCACATGCCAATGCAGGAGATGCAGGAGATGAGGGCATTATCCCCGGGTTGGGAAGACCCCTTGGAACAGGGCATGGCAAGCCTCTCCAGCTTTCTTGCCTGGGAAATCCCATGGCCAGAGTCTGGTGGGCTATAGTGATCCATAGTGGTGCAAAGAGTTGGATACAGCTGAAGCGACTGAGCATGCCTGCACCTCGGGGATTCAAACAGAAAGAAAGGCACGCTTACCGGGACCTGTCTGGTGATGACGGGGACAGGCAGGTCCTTCCTGTAATGTTAGCACTCTCTTGCTCAGTTGGAATCTTCCACAGATCCTTGAGCGGGAACAAAAATCAATTCAAACTCTTCACAGGCTGCAGCGGGTCTCAGGAATACTGGGGAGCCAGTGGAGCCTGGTTTACAAATCTTCATTCCCCAGGCTGAGGGCCAGAGCTTCAGCTAATGACCATCCCGGGCTCTGGGGTTGGCTCTGGGACCTGCTTGCAGTTAAATATCCTGGCTGTCCCCTCAAACTGAGGGGCTTTCTTTAGAATTGATTGGTGTGTCCACAAAACAGTTCCCTTCATACAAAATATTTCTGTTTCCTTAGGAGAAGGGAAGCCTAAAAAAAATCATCTGAAGTATTTGAGTAATGGAACAATCCAACGATCTCTTTTATTTCTAAAAATCACGGCAAATAACTTACAAGGAAAATCATAAATTACATCCCTGTGCTGAAACAGGACACCATTTTGTCATTGTAAAATAGGATAATGAAAAATCGCTGAGAAGTAAGGGGGAACAAGGAGATCACACCAGTCCATCCTAAAGGAGATCAATCCTGGGTGTTCATTGGAAGGACTGATGTTGAAGCTGAAACTCCAGTACTTTTGCCACCTGATGCAAAGAGCTGACTCATTGAAAAAGACCCTGATGCTGGTTGGAATTGGGGGCAGGAAGAGAAGGGGGCAACAGAAGATGAGATGGCTGGATGGCATCACTGACTCAATGGACATGGGTTGGGGTGAACTCCAGGAGTTGGTGATGGACAGGGAGGCCTGGTGTGCTGCGGTTCATGGAGTCGCAAAGAGTCGGACACGACTGAGTATCTAAATTGAACTGAACTGAAGGGGGAACTTGCTAAACTTGAAGTCATAACACTCTAATGCTTTGCATCCGTCCACTTAGATGCTGCACGGGGATGTGAGACAGCGGCCCACAGTGTAAGATTTTAGGGTCTTGGAAGTTCTTGTAGCCAGCAAGGGAAAATAGGAAGGATTCTCTTCCAGCCATTGATGGGGGCCTGAAATTTTACTCTTAAATAGATTCTTTTTTTTTTTTTAATTTAAAGATCCATGCTCTGATAAAATGCAAATGACTCCAAGAAACAGTAGTATTCTGAGCTAACCTTGCTTGCTTTTCCTTTATAATGAAGGACTTGTCAAAACCTTTCTTTAGAGTAAACTGTGACTGGGACGGGGGAGGAACCTAGGGAGTATTTAGCCCAAGTTGATTGAAGGAGGAGGGAGAAGGTGCTTACAGTCCCTGAGGCAAGAGGCAGAAGCAGAAGGGGAAGATAAACCAGTACTTTGATTTTGAATCAGCTCAGCCCTGTTAGCAATAACAAGAGTTGTGGAGTTACCTGTCAGAAGAAGTGTTCTAGAACACGCTGGCAAGAATGCCATAGTGGTAGTTAGTGGTTTAGTCGCTAAGTCATGTTCGACTCTTGCTATTCCTTGGACTGTAGCCCACCAGGCTCCTCTGTCCATGGAATTTACCAGGCAAGAATAGTAAAGTGGGCTGCCCCATTAAATACCACATGGCAGGCCGGACTCTGTACAGGCCACAGTGAATTTAGCAACATTGACTGTGTACCTTCTACAAATGCAGTAACAGGATGTATCCGTCATCCTTGTGTCTTCAAACAGCTCATCATCTATGTCAATGGGTAAATCCCAGCAGTTCTGTTTATTAGCATAATTCCTCTTCTTCATGAAGTCTGAGGAGCATAATAACATTCCTGCTTTAGCAGCAACGTTAACTAAAGACTTCACCCAAAATGTTTCAAAGAAACGGGTTAAGTGGCCTGGGGTGTTTCTCTGACTGCCCCCTGCCCCCACAGCTGCTGCGAGAGCAGCTCATCCTCTCCTCCAAGAGCTGCCTGAACAGAGTCTGTAGAACTCTTTGGAGAGTGATCTGTGTGTATATGAGATGGTTGGATGACATCCCTGACTCAATGGGCATGAATTTGAACAAACTCTGGCAGATGGTTAAGGAAAGGGAAGTCTGGTGTTCTGCAGTTCATGGGGTTGCACACAGTCGGACATGGCTTAGCGACTGAACGACAACAAGCCTGTGACCCTTAAAGGCATTGTGTACCTTACATGTTCACACCATCTCCTTAAACAGAGTCCCAAAGAGCTGCTTCTTATGAACTATTTCAATAAATAATTTGCTGAATATGAAAGAGAAATATTCACTAGAAGTAATTGGCTTTTTAAAAGTAAATGATTTGAAAGAAAAATCAAAGTTGAATCCAGCCTCTTTTATTTTTGTTTAAAACACCATTGAGGGGCTTGGAAATCAACAGTGTTCTCCTGTGCTTCCCAGAGTCCACCCACGGGGAGCTGGAAGAGGGCTAAGCTCAGTCACAGAAGAGGTGGAGGTCTGATCTAAATAGAACCAACAGATTGTACTTGATTGTCTTTTTTTTTTTTTAAGAATTTTTCCTTTGCCCATCCTAATGCTGGATGTCAGACATCTCTACAAGTCACTTTTCTTCCCTTGTGGAGTCCACATCTGGCCGTATAAGTCAGCCAGCCACGATCATCTCCCCAATGGACAGACCACCAGTGATCAACAGCATTGGATCAATACTATCTCTGCAAATGAAGACCAAAAGAGGCACAAATGTCAGAAGCAAAGCCATGCGTTCAAAACGAAACATTACCTGGGGGACTTCCTTGGTGGTCCAGTGATTAAGGATCTGCCTGCCAATGCAGAGGACTCGGGTTCAGTCCCTGGTCCAGGAAGACCCCACATGCTGCAGGGCTACTAAGCCTGTGCACCGAAACCACTGAGCCCCTGTGCTGCGACTACTGAAGCCCACGTGCTCCAAAGCCTGTCCTCGGCTCCAAGAGGAGCCGTCGCTCCGAGAAGCCCATGCACCGCGATGGAGAGCTGCCGCAACTAGAGACCAGCACAGTCAAAAATAAATCAGTAAAGCTTAAAGACAAACACATAAACACTACCCGGTTATGATACAGTGCAGGTCAGGAAGCAACAGTCAGACCTGGACATGGGACAACAGACGGGTTCCAAATAGGAACAGGAGCACGTCAACGCTGTATACTGTCACCCTGCTTATTTAACTTCTATGCAGAGTACATCATGAGAAACGCTGGGCTGGAGGAAGCACAAGCTGGAATCAAGATTGCTGGGAGAATATCAATAACCTCGGATATACAGATGACACCACCCTTATGGCAGAAAGTGAAGAAGAACTAAAGAGCCTCTTGATGAAAGTGAAAGAGGAGAGTGAAAAAGTTGGCTTAAAGCTCAACATTCAGAAAACTAAGATCATGGCATCCGGTCCCATCGCTTCATGGCAAATAGATGGGGAAACAGAGGAAACAGTGTCAGACTTTATTTTCCTGGGCTC
Organism: Oreotragus oreotragus; assembly: GCA_006410675.1. Lineage (NCBI taxonomy): Eukaryota > Metazoa > Chordata > Mammalia > Artiodactyla > Bovidae > Oreotragus > Oreotragus oreotragus. Next base: position 97,790 of record SJYX01003587.1, on the reverse strand, counting down.
CAAAATCATTGCAGATGGTGATTGCAGCCATGAAATTAAAAGACGTTTACTCCTTGGAAGCAAAGTTATGACCAACCTAGACAGCATATTAAAAAGCAGAGATATTACTTTGTGAACAAAGGTCCATCTAGTCAAGGCTATGATTTTTCCAGTGGTCATGTATGGATGTGAGAGTTGGGCTATAAAGAAAGCTGAGCACAGAAGACTCTTGAGAGTCCCTTGGACTACAAGGAGATCCAACCAGTCCATCCTAAAGGAGATCAGTCCTGGATGTTCATTGGAAGGACTGATGTTGAAGCTAAAACTCCAATACTTTGGCCACCTGATGCAAAGAGCTGACTCATTTGAAAAGACCCTGATGCTGGGAAAGATTGAGGGCAGGAGGAGAAGGCGACAACAGAGGATGAGATGGTTGGATGGCATCACTGACTCAATGGACATGGGTTTGGGTAAACGCAGGGAGTTGGTGATAGACAAGGAGGCCTGGCGTGCTGCAGTTCATGGGGTCACAAAAAGTCAGACAGGACTGAGCGACTGAACTGAACTGATGACATAATGAATCATATATGATAATATAAGGTAACATGTGTTATTAGCGTATGATAATAATATGATAATATGTGGTACCACATATGATAATATGTGGTAACAGAATCATAACAAAGGTAAACCAGAAATTCATCTTGACACTATTTTTTATAGAATATAGGAGTCCTAGTAACAATAAAATTGTGCTTTTTCAAGCATTTTCACATACATTATTGAATTTAATCTTCAGGAAAAAATACTAGGCAGAAATATTATCTCTATTTAAAATATGAGCAGAGTCAGAAAGTTTGCATTTCTATAGCAGATGAGTAGGTAGAAGACCTGAGATTTGAACCCAGTCTTAGGGCTCTCATGTTAGTCTTCCTTTAGTTGACACATATACATTCTCTAAAATACTGACTTTTTGACAAGATCCAAAACTTGGTTTGAGACTGTAGAGAGTTCTTTATTATTATTATTATTATTTGCATGTTTCCCATTGGTTTTGTTTTATTTTTTTAATTTTTATTTTTACTTTATTTTACTTTACAGTACTGTATTGGTTTTGGCATACATTGACATGAATCTGTCATGGGTGTACATGAACTCCCAAACATGAACCTCCCCCCCCACCATGAGTTCTTTATTCTGTAATTTCATCTGTCTCTCCATTAACAGATATAGTACATAAGGCTGACAAGTGGAAGATTCAAAGAAAGTTCAGAGATGGCCTCTATCTTCAAACAAGACAAGTAACACACAAAGGAAAACATAAGCCATAATAAATAAAATAAATTAAATTAATTTAAAAAATGAAAGGAGAGGGGAAAAGGAGAAAGGGGTGGCAGAGAATGAGATGGTGGGCTGGCATCACCAACTCAACGGACATCAGTGTGAGCAAACTCTGGGAGGTAGTGGGGGAGGAGCCTGGCGTGCTGCAATTCATGGGTCCCAAAGAGGTGGACACAACTGAACGGCTGAACAACGATAACAAAGCCATAATAGAATGAAATACTGAGAAGCACAAAACTAAGGAGGATCGCAATCATTAGGAAAGGCTAAAGAAACAGACTGGCCTTGGTAAGGAATTTCCCCGAAAGCTCCAAAGGCAGGGAAGTGACTTCATAGGGAAGCAGAAGATAATACCTGATGCCACGCAGACACTTAGGATTGTACACAGTTTCAGGGCTCAGTGCATGTGGAGTGTGCGGGGGATTGTGTCCAGGATGGAGACTGGCAGGTAAGTGCCAGATAAACACAATCTGGAGCTTGAGACCAGACTATAGTCAGAGCACGATTCTCTTTCCAAAACAGGGAAAACCAGAGTGGTAACCCACTGGGGTTAAAGGAAGACAGTGGTCTGGACACCTAGAAGCATCCAAGCACAGAAGCCCCATCTACAGCAACCATGCTTGGTTTAGACCCTTCCCAGTGGGTGCTGGCTCTGAATCTACTGAAGTAGTGCACTTGCCTGAGCTTGACTGGAAGCAGCAGGTTAGAAGGGCTGACCCTGAGTGCCAACAGCTGAGCAGGTGGGAGAGGCTGACTGTGGCTGACTGATGAAAGACGGAGAAAATTAGAGGAAGCAATAGAAGTCAGTGATTGTGGAAAACACAGCATTTGCAGGTAAGTCAGCTGAGAGGCACCTGGGGACCTCTCATATGGCACCACTTAGTCAGAGAAGAAAATTTGTGGACAATTTCTACATCATCAGAAGATCTCTGTCTTGTAACAGTCAAAGGAGCTATCATGAAACAGAACCAATTGTTATTGCTTTTACTATCGCGACATCGATAGTATTATTCACAATGTACAATAGATTGAATCTGTGGGACTTCCCTAACGGCTCAGTGGCAAAGAATCTGCCTGCCAGTGCAGGAGTCACAGGTTTGATCCCTGATGTGGGAAGATTCCACACGCCTTGGAGCAACTGATTCTGTGCACCACAGCTATTGAGCCTGTACTCTGGAGCCCGGGAGCTGCAACCACTGAGGCCCACGTGCCTTAGAGCCTGTGCTCCACAGCAAGAGAGTCGCCCCCACTCGCCGAAACCAGAGAAAAGCTCAAACAGCAGTGAAGACCCAGCATAGCCAAAAATAAATAAACAAAATTAGGTTCAGGATGGGGAACACGTGTACACCCGTGGCAGATTCATGTTGATGTATGGCAAAACCAATGCAATATTGTAAAGCAATTAGCCTCCAATTAAATAAATGTAAATTTTTTTAAAAATTGTGCTTGTGTAGTGCTGGCTCTGTACAAGTCCTGGGCTGAGCACAGCACACACAGTATCTCTGAATGCAATGCATCTGTCTCATCCCCAAATGCAATGCATCTGTCTCCGTCCTGTGTACCTAAAAGCCCTCCACTAAGGTGGGCAAGAACCAGAGTTCTTACCCCACACAGACTGAGGCTGAGACCAGGTTCTTAATCATGATGCAATAGGGGCGTTTTGGTTTTTTTTCCATTAAAGGTAAACTTGTAAATGCTGAGATTCAGGAGAAGAATTCCACTCTGCATTTAGAACATAAGTCAGCCACCATTTGTGGTCCAGGTGGGAAAATGCCAGAGGGCAAATGGGAATTGGGGAATTTTTATAATGAAGTGGCAACCAAGAGCCAGATAACCACCATCTGGGGCTGGAGACAAGATTATAGTCAGAGCAAGGTTCTTGCCAGTGCCTGCACATCTCTAGGTGAAGGGACAAGAACTCCTCCTTGAACTGTGTCCTGATGCCACCAGTCTGCTCAGCCACCTCCTGGGATGTCGTGGACATCACTGAAGGTACTCACCCCACCTCCCTCCAGCTGAATGACCTGGGATGGAGAACACTGGAGAAGTGGACTCCCACACTCCCCATCCTCAGCCCCAGGACCGTTCGCCAGCCACGAATCCATGGGATTTTCATTAAGGACATGAAAGTCTAGACGCTCATGAAGAATTTTTTTTTTTAATTTTTTGTCTCAACCTGGCATTTGTGGTACAGAAATGAAACAATTCATTTTGACAAGTTGCACTAAACTGAGGCCTGAACCATACTGTGAGAGCCTCTCTGTGGATCCATAAAATACCCGGGAAATACGCACTTGACATCTGGTTTGCTGGATTCCTGCTGAGAAGTGGAGGCTTTGGTGTGGGGCTGTTGGTCCAGGCTGGCAGATTGGCTGTGAACGCAAATGTGCATGAATCCACACAAAGGGTCATGTTCAGGCATTAACTGGGCATGTTCCAACAGAACGTCAGGAGACACATGAGCAGAGAAGGAACAGCTGGACTCTTGTGCAGAAAGGCAGTAGAAACTTAAGAATGTGGATGTCAGGCACACAGCTCTAAGAAATAAAGAATAAGTTGTACAAGCTGCAAAAAGCAAGGCAAATATCAATATACTTTCAAGTACACATACTTAAGAAAATAGGAAAAAAAAAAAAAAGATCAGGACTTGAGAACTGTTAGCAAAGTTGCATTTCTCCATGCTTTCTTGTGTAGGATAAGCAGCTGGCCACATCACCATAAAACATTTTAAAAGTTTAATGTTGGCCCCAATGGATATCCATTAAATGGAAATGAAATATATAAAGACTAGGCTTCCCTGGCTAGGGGAAGGTAAAGAATCTGTCTGAAAAGCAGGAGACCTGGGGCTTGGTATCTGGGTTGGAAGATCCCCTGGAAGAGGGCATAGCAATCAACTCCAGTATTCTTGCCTGAAGAATTCCATGGACAGAGAAGCCTGGTGGGCTACAGTCCATGGGGTATTAAAGTCGGACATGACTGAAATGACTTAGAATGCATGCACGCAACTCTGAGATGAAGCTCTTCTTGGCCAAAACTGGCCCAGCATCAGTGTATTTATGCACCATCCTGAGGAAAGAGTGGAGGACAGACACAGCGTGACTGAGCCAGAAGCTGCCCAGATCACTTTTGCTCACACTCTTTGAGTCCTTTGGTCATGTGCAACCTAGTCACTTTGTCACCTCCAGCTGCAAGAAAGACTAGCAAGTATGTTCATCTAAATGGTCGTGTGATCAAATAAAATTTGGTATATTCTATTAATAAAGGAGATAATACACATCAATTATCAATTAATAAGGGTTTCCCATGTGGCTCAGTGGTAAAGAATCCACCTGCCAAGGCAGGAGACACAGGAGACCCGGGTTCTACCCCTGGATCAGGAAGATCCCCTGGATGAGGAAACGGAAACCCACTTTAGTATTATTGCCTGGGAAATCCCATGGACAGAGGAGCCTGGCGGACTACAGTGTATGGGGTCACAGAGTCACATGATTTAACAACTGAGCACGCATCAATCTCTTCCACAGCAGGTAACAAAACCACAGAAATCTGGATCCAAGTTCACATGGTTCCTAGAAACCAGAGCAGCCATCCTGGGTCCTCAATCAAGGATCCAAGGTTAAGAGGCATATTGTTTAGAGTTTAGAAGACCACACTTTCATTTACAGTATTTTAGAACTGAAAGTATCTTTTCAAATCATCTAATTCTATTTTCTATTTCAAAGATTAAAAAACCAGAAACCCGGAGAGGCTATTTCTTGCCCAAGGTCGCACACCTAACAACTAGGGCTAGCCTAGTTCTCCTCAAGGTCAATCAGTGTTCTTTCCACTGTATATACAGTGACTGGCTCTTTCAATCAGAATACAATGGTGGCAGATAGCTACGGGGAAGGGCTTGATCTCTTTGGAAATGTTGAAAAATGAGAATGCATAAATAGAGTAGAAGCAAAAGCGACTAAAAGTGGCAAAATACGAGAGGTGGAGAGGGCAGTGGGAGCTGGATCACCAGAGAGAGAGCAGCGGCCAGGCCCAGAGAGGAGAGGCTGCCAGTCAGCAAGAGACAGGTTCACCGTCTTCTCCCAGTGTGTACACCAGATGGTTCTACGTGTCACTGTCTCAAGCCAGGACCTGGCTTTTTGGGATGGTTTCCTGCAGTGTGATCATGTTATATACTTTAGGAGTGAATCACGCCACATCTGCAGCCTTGCTCTTCAGGATCTCAACAGCTGTTTCTGAGGTGAAAATGCAGACTGGATAAGAATTTTACAGGAGTAGCTGTAGAATGACCACTGGGCAAAGTGGTGGTAACAGATTTCTTCTTTGAGAGTAGCAACTGGAAAGGGGCATAGATGTAATGCTTAGTTCCCTCTGTAGACACCAACCTGCAGCTGCAGGAGTGTATGTGCAAGACCGTATCATGTCCTGCCCTGTTTACCAAGCCCCAGAGTCCCATGTTCTTGGCTAATAGCGTCTCTCCATCCGGCTGTGAAACCAGTGATTGTACTTTAAGCTTGCACACACAGGCGGTTCTCTGAGAGGTCACTGTGACAACGGGCCTATGCCCTGTTTCTGATTGTGGTACAATCCCCTGTGTCTGTGCTCAGTCACTCAGTCGTGCCCAACTCTTTGTGACCCCGTGGACTGTAGCCCTCCAGGCTTCTCTGTCCATGGGATTTCTCAGACAAAAATACTGGAATGGGTTGCTGTCTTCTTCTCCAGGGGATCTTCCTGACCCAGGGATCGAACCCACGTCTCCTGTGGCTCCTGCATTGGCAGGTGGATACTTTACCATGGGGGCCCCCCTGGGAAGTCCGGTATAATCCCCACGACTGCTCAATTTCCCTTCCAAATATGGCCACAAAGAGGAAACTGTGGGCAGAGAAGAAGGAAGGATGGAGGGACAAGAGAGAGAAACAGCTGAGCAAAAAGTTGACAGAACTTATGAAGCAACTGAAATTATAAAATAAATTTGAAAATACATGGCAACAAAAATAGGCTGTTTCTTATATTTCTTTGCTCTTCATTGAGCCAGAGAACCATAGCCAAGCCTACCTGCCTAACGGGTCTACCCCACCTTTTCCAGACCTTTTCACACATGGCAAAATATTGGAAGAGTGAAGGTTAAATACCTCCAAATCGCCAAACCTAATCATAAAGACAGAAAAAAAAGCGTTCACCACCAGCTCCTTTCACTCACCCATGGCATTCCTCTAAAAGACTTCTCAATGTTTCTCAGATTTGTAAACTGTCTCCCATTCAACTCCCTTGGGCAGATGTTTATTGGAAATTTTGTAGGTGGTTGGCATTAAAGAATACAAACTCTGGAGATGAGATAACATGGATTAAAAATCACCAGTTTGACAAGTTAAAGCTCAAGAAACACCTTCTTCAGTGTCCTTACAAGGAAACCGCAGATAAGAGTAACACCACATCCAGAGGTAGTTCTAAGTATTAAATGATATGATATGTGGAGAGTACTTATCACACTGCTTGGCTGTCAGTTTCACGTCAACACTTGTCATTATCGTGAAAGCTATCTAGTGTTGACAAAGTGTCTTATGTGAGCATGCACACCAGTGTTCATAGCAGCACTATTCACAATAGCAAAGACGTGGGAACAACCCAAGTGTCCATCAACATATAATTGGCTTAAGAAGTTGTGGTACATATATACAATGGAATATTACTCAGCCGTGAAAAGAACGGAATGCTGCCATTTGCAATACCATGGATGAACCTAGAGATTATCACATTAAGTGAAGTAAGTCTGACAGAGAAAGTCAAACATTATATGATATCACTTCTAAGTGGAATCTAAAAAAAATAATACAAATGAATTTATATACAAGACAGAAAAAAACTCAGAGACATAGAAAACAAGCTTACGGTTACAAGAGGGAAAAGAGAAGGGGGGGTAAATTAGGAGTAGGGGGTTAACAGACACAAATTACTACATATAAAATAGTGAGCAACAAGGATTTACTATATAGTACAGGGGACCACAGTCAAAATCTTGCAATAATCTATAACATAAAATGGTCTGAAAAAACTGTATTTACAAAGGCTTTCTAGGTGGTGCTGGTGGTAAAGAACATGCCTGTCAATGCAAGAGACATAAGAGACACAGGTTCCATTCCATCTCTGGGTCTGGAAGATTCCCCTGCAGGAGGGCACCGCAACCCACTCCAGTATTCTTGCCTGGAGAATCCCATGGACAGAGGAGCCTGGTGAGCTACAGTTCATAGGGTTGCAAAGAGTCAGACACAACTGAAGCAACTGAGTGTAAATGCATATATATATATATATATTCTATGGACTGTAGCCCACTGGTCTCCTCCTGTCTCTTATACACATCTAGATGTGTATAAGAGACAGGCCAATATCTTCTCAAATGACATGAAAAAAATTGTTTGTATCTAAAGGAAATGTTTAACTTTTCTTTGTTTAACTACTGCACAGAAAGTATAGCATGATAACAATAGAAAATTGTGGAATATAAAAATTTCATACATTTTCTATTAACAGGATATCTCCTAGGAAAAAGAGTTGTTTGTATTAACATCTTTTTAAACAAATTTTCTGAGCAAGTACAAACACAAACCTAACTCCTATTGTCATGTGGATGGTTAGGTACAGCAGACAAGTGACAAGTGACAAGAATTCGCCTGCCAATGCAGGAGATGGAGAAGACATGGGTTCAGTCCCTAGGTTGGGAAGATCCCTTGGAGAAGGAAATGGCAACCCACTCCAGGGTTCTTGCCTAGGAAATCCCATGGACAGAGGAGCCTGGCGCGGTTACAGTCCATGGGGTCTCAAAGAGTTGGACATGATTCAGAAACTAAACATCAATAACAACTGCACTTAATAGTTGCTTTCTAGGAATCTGAAGCCCAGTAGACAGCATATTTAAAAGCAGAGACTTTACAGAGGCCAGTCTAGTCAAGGCTATGGTTCTTCCAGTGGGTCATGTATGGATGTGAGAGCTGGACTGTGAAGAAAGCTGAGCGTCGAAGAATTGATGCTTTTGAACTGTGGTGTTGGAGAAGACTCTTCAGAGTCCCTTGGACTGCAAGGAGATCCAACCAGTCCATTCTGAAGGAGATCAGCCCTGGGATTTCTTTGGAGGGAATGATGCTAAAGCTGAAACTCCAGTACTTTGGCCACCTCATGGGAAGAGGTGACTCATTGGAAAAGACTGATGCTGGGAGGGGTTGGGGGCAGGAGGAGAAGGGGATGACCGAGGATGAGATGGCTGGATGGCATCACTGACTTAGTGGACGTGAGTCTGAGTGAACTCCAGGAGTTGGTGATGAACAGGGAGGCCTGGCGTGCTGCGATTCATGGGGTCGCAAAGAGTCAGACACGACTGAGTGACTGAACTGAACTGAAATGAACTGAGAGAAGTATAAAACCCATAGATAACGTATTTTAAGAGAGTGTTTATTATAGTTCTATGGGATTTTAGAAAAGAGAAAGTTTATTTCCAAAATGCTTTGGGGAGGAAGTGGTGTTAGAAATGAAAACTTGGAGAACCTGTCAGTTTTAGCCATTTGGAGATGATTACTAAGTGGTGATTATGATGCTGAAGGTAGAATTTCAAATGATCTTTTTAAACCGCTCTTTCTCTAGATAAATATTAATATTATCTTCCCATTTTGGACAGTGTCTCTGATATCTAGACTCTGTTGAGAATTTAAAGTACCCTCTCCCTAGAAAAAATGCATCCACAATTACAATTTTCCATAAAAATGTCAAGGAATTCACAGACTTTCAGCTAAGAAATCTTGCTTTAGGTCAAGAGAATATTATTAATGGCATGCATATAAATAGCATTTTACACTTTCTTGAGAACTTTTACATTACCACAATAGGAAGAAGTAATAAGGACTATTATCATTGCTCTATTTTTCATAGAAGAAAACTGAAATATAGAGAAATTAAGCAACTCTTCCAATATTATGAATTTCTTTGGGAGTTACTGAGATTATGCCAGTGTTTACTAAAACACCTCCCTACTCTGTGGAATTCCACTTCTCTAAGCATCATTCATTTGAAACTTCACTCTAGCCAAATTGGTGCAATTACATGTGGGAAGAAAATCAAAATAATAATAGCTCTGACGGAAGGGAATTTCTCACTCAAAGTCATCAACTGAGGACACAGGCTTCTTCTCTAATTTTCCTTCACTACTCTTGCTTATTACTTTAGTCAAGATCACCAGTTGGTCCTTGGTAACTACTAGAGCTCCAACCATCAAGTTTGCTTTCCAAGCATTAGAATGAAGGAAGTGGGATATAGGACAAGAAATCTGAATTTCAAGTTAAAACTTTTTCTCTTGAAGAGACCTCTCAGAAGTCCTCCCAAATATTTTCGATTGTATATAATTGGGCAACATTTTGGTACATGCTATAAAAATTACAATATTTCATCTGGGCACACTAATGTTCTAAATAATATTGCGGTTCTGTTATTAAAGAACAAAGGAAGAATGGAGATTGGCTGGCAACCAGAGATCTCTTCCATAACTGTTGTTACGGTAAGTGGTGTCCAACTCTTTTGCCACCCATGGACTGTAGCCCACTGGTCTCCTCTGTCCATGGGATTTTCCAGGCAAGAATACTGGAGTGGGTTGCCATTTCCTATTCCAGAGGATTGTTATTAAAGAACAAAGGAAGAATGGAGATTGGCTGGCAACCAGAGATCTCTTCCATAACTGTTGTTACGGTAAGTGGTGTCCAACTCTTTTGCCACCCATGGACTGCAGCCCACTGGTCTCCTCTGTCCATGGGATTTTCCAGGCAAGAATACTGGAGTGGGTTGCCATTTCCTATTCCAGAGGATCTTCCTGACCCAGGGATTGGACCCGTGTCTCCAACATTGCAGGTGGATTCTTTACCACTGAGCCCCTGGGGAAGCCCCAACACCAAACTCTTGCACTAACAATAAAACTTTAGTGTCAGAAATCAGTGAATGAGGATTCTGAAGATGGAATTTCCTGGTGATGAGAAGACATCAGTTAGATCCCTGTGTGGTCTGCGTTTCCTGATATGTAAAATGAGGCAGGCTAGAGACTAGCATCTCTCTCAGATATCCTCCAGTTTTGAGATTTTAGGAGGCCTAAAATGTTACCTCATTACCTTACTACCAAAGGAATGGAAATTTCTGATATGGAAGCTATTTGCACATCTGTGAATGGTCCAGCTTAGATTCTATTCGAGTAGCAAAATAAGGCTATTAGAATAGTCCCACTGAATTATTAGCCCCACTCAATTATTTTACAGAGATCTTTTTTTTCCTTTTTTTAAAGAAGGAGAAAAAAGAAAGAGAAGAGAACAAGGGAAGTTTTCTGTGATGTTGAGAATGAATGACAAATTTATCATCTTGGTACCAAGAGAACACCCTATATATGATCTTGATATTTGGTGTGGGGGATGGAAATTCACAATTAAAATGAAACATTCACGCTTACAATTTAAAAACTGGAATATACTAAGCAAAATGTGCAGCTGTTTATAAGAGCTACCATTTATGCAAGCAAAATATTCAATCAGTAAAAACAGTTCTTAATGCCTCTAGGATAATTATTTTTTATGTGGATAGATTAAACTTGTGTAACAATACAACCATCAAGTCTTTGTACAATCTTCCTATAAAATATGAAAAGAGTATAGACAATACTGTTTGAACTATAAACTGCCACCACACTTCAGATTTGTTAATTAGGGTACCAGCATGAGGCTCTTTCTAAGCATTATCAAGGAAGCCAGCTAATCCAAGTTTATTTGCCTTATTCCTCTCCTTCATTTATTGCAGTTTCTTAAATGGAAGGACCCAGAGTGTCATAAAAATGAATTAAATAGAAAACTAAATAGAAAATGTAATAATAAGCTAAATGAATAAGATTCTTCCTTTTAACTATATTATCAAAGAGAGAAAATATCTATTAAAGGCAACATGGTCACGTATGTAGCTATAAAATATGGGAAAGTAGAAAGGAAGAGAATGGCTAATCCTATCACCACAATCTTTGAAACAAGTATGCCCAGAAGTAGCTGCTCTCACTTTCTGCCACCTTGGAGCGCTGAACAAGAGTCCTTGTTCTCAACTGGGTGTGGCATCGCTCTTCAGTGTCTTCAGCTTGCTTCTGAACACATGAGATGAGACTCCAAGTCCAAGTCCAGCCACCAGGCCCACTATCTCAGCCTATAATCTCTGGGATTTGGGATGCTTTCAAAAGGAAGGATTCAAAGATGCTATAAAAGAGGTACTATAATTGCAAAAGTGTGTAAAATATATGCAAAGCGTATGAGCCATCCCTTGCATCAACGTCAAACAGTATCTACTAAGCATCTATTAGAAGGCCACATTCCCTGACTTCAGGGAGCTTTCAATCAACTTGTTGTTGAGTAAAATTATAAGAATGCCTAAAGATTTATGTTTAAATTGATAAAAACCAAAACAACCTATTAGGAGTCTAAACTGCCACAACTTTCTGATTCACAGGTAGGAAATAAGGTACTGAAAACTTAAAAACACTCCTTGTCTGAGAAGCTTACAGTATAGATTTGTGAGACAAATAAAAACACATGAATGACTCGTAGATAATCACAGAAAGGATCCCAGTGTAAAGCACTGGAGTGCAATAAAACCACGACAGGCAGGCTGCTCATGATGGAAAATTCACCTCCTCATTCTTTACAACAGAGTACATTTCCAGTCCTACCAAAAGGACTGGGATCTGGGGGAATATGTATGTGTTTTGAGGGATTTCCATCATACCATATCAGAGGCCATAAATATTAAAACTTTAATTAGAGAGATTTTAAACACATAGGAAAAGATAGGTTGTATGAAATATTTCAAACTAAATGATGCAAAGTTTAAAAACTGTTATAGCTATGAGAGTCCATAACAATATGAGATAATAGTCTGTCATTTGCTACATATCCCAATATTTTATTGTGAAAGTGTTTACACATTGACAACATTTTTAAAAAGGACAGTAATTGTCAATATACTCACTATCCAGATCCAACAACAGTTAACATTTTACCACATGTGAGTATACACATATATTTTTATTTCATTTGGTGACCCATTGGGAAGTAGGGCACCTGGTAGAGGACCTGCTAGTAATAAGATTTTGGAATCTGATACTTTTCTAATTGAGTTCTTCAATTTTAAGAGCTTTAATTTTTTTCGGAGAAGGCAATGGCACCCCACTCCAGTACTCTTGCCTGGAAAATCCTATGGACGGAGGAGCCTGGTAGGCTGCAGTCCATGGGGTCAGGAAGGGTCAGACAGGACTGAGCGACTTCACTTTCACTTTTCACGTTCATGCACTGGAGAAGGAAATGGCAACCCACTCTAGTGTTCTTGCCTGGAGAATCCCAGGGACAGCGGAGCCTGGTGGGCTGGCGTCTGTGGGATCGCACAGAGCCGGACATGACTGAAGTGACTTAGCAGCACCAGCAGCAGCAGCTTTATTTTTATTAGTAATGGTAATGGACACATGTAATATACATTTGTTGCTATCACAGTAAGTGGTTTCCTGTGGATCTTTTCTGAATATCTACCATTTACCAGGTGGCAATGAGGGTAGAAGAGATATACTGGACACAATCACTATCCTTACCTGTCTTCTTTTATTGATTCTCCAGAAACAACTGATTGATTAGCAATTGATTGATCAAGGCTCTGAAAAAGTTTATATCTTGCTTCATGGGTAAGAATCTGCCTGCAGACTTTTGGACTCGGGAGAGGGAGAGGGAGAGGGTGGGATGATTTGGGAGAATAGCATTGAAATATGTATACTATCATGTAAGAAACGAATCACCAGTCTATGTTCGATGCAGGATGCAGGATGCCTGGGGCTGGTGCATGGGGATGATCCGGAGGGATGATGTGGGGTGGGAGGTGGGAGGGGGGTTCATGTTTGGGAGTTCATGTATACCCATGGTGGATTCATGTCAATGTATGCCAAACCCAATACAGTACTGTAAAGTAAAATAAAGTAAAAAAAAAAAAAAAAAAAAAAAAGAATCTGCCTGCAGTGTAGGAGACCTGGGTTCAACTTCTGGGTAAGGAAGATCCCTTGGAGGAGGGGTATGGCAACACACTCCACTATTCTTGCCTGGAGAAGTCCATGGACAGAGGGGCTGGCCAGGTTACGGTCCATGGGGTTGCAAAGAGTCAGGCATGACTGAGCAACAAATGCTTTCACTTTCACGTGTAAAATCCTACTCTTCCAGAAGCACTGAATTTTTGTCATTAGTATTTAATAGGAAGTTTGTATATACTAAGGAGGGTAATGTCCTGGTATCTAGATCAGTGGGGTGAAAGTTGATTTTATCCTTAATTCATGCCCATCATTTAACGTGAGATTTTTCCTCCTGAATGCCATTTTCACTAACTAAACATACAAAGTAGATACACACAAGGTAGATACAATGACTTGTAACTGCAACATATTCCAGGTTTTAAGCTACTTTCTATACATTTGAATAAGCAATATTGCTGGTACACAAATACAAAACTGTACACAAGTTCTGAGTTAGGGTGAAGGAAGATAAAGCAGGCACTTCCACATCCCACAACAGAGGTGTTTTGGAAAGACCTCACTCTTTGTAAAATTATGCACTAAAAATAAGGCTTATGGGAAAAATGAATTTTATGTAGACCACTGAAGTCCTATGCAAGTATATAAGCAACACATTAACAAAGACGATTAATGGCACCTCCCTCAGAAACCAACCTAGACAACCTAGGCAAGCAGCTGAGCATGATCAGAGACTGGCTAGGTGATAATGAAAAATACACAAAACCATAAGAGGGGGCATCCGGGTTTCTTATGCTGAGACAAAGCAGAAAGCAAAAGGCTTAGGGTGGGCAGCGCTGCTACCAGTTGAGCCTGGGAGGAAGTGCATCCTGCCGCAAGCACAAAGTCATCCTCAGGTGCGTATGTACCTTTCTAGTGAAAAGTCCTTAGTACAGGTGATTAACGCTCCCCCGGCCCCCTACC
>SJYX01003587.1:51921-81782 GCA_006410675.1 Oreotragus oreotragus | reverse complement strand
CCCCCCCGCCGCTTTTCTTTTCTTTTTTGTAGAGAATGCTTTTGTCTCAGCAGCTGTTAGCTGAGGGATTTTTTTTTTCCCCTCTCCTGGTGAAGAAATAATAACTCTAACTCTGCTACTTCAGCAACCTTTGCCTAAGAAAATATTATATGATCAGTTATGACTTCCATGTTCCCCTACTTACTTTTTCCCTATTCCTGTTTAGAGACAGGAATGTGCAGGACAGTCGGTGCAGTTAACAGACATACACACACATGTGTGTTCTACTTACAACAAAGGTCAAATAAGCAAGATGGGTGGGACCAATATTGTTCAGAGTATTCCTTGATCCTTAGAGAATTTTTCCCAGTATTTCTTAGAGAAAATGAAGAAAACAAATGTAGAAGGCCAGAAGAAAGGAAAAGAAGGTGGAGTGAGAAAAAGATGAAAGTTCATTTTCTAAACAGCTGAGTATGTGGCTTATTCTAGGCAAAAACATTATACGCTATATAAATAGCTTTAAAACTTAGCAAAATGTAGAAAAGGCCTTCTTCAGAGTAACTGATACAACCAGTATTATTTTAGAGTGTGGAGGTTCTAAAATCTGTACAGAATGGACATATGAAATTACTCTTCAAACTCCTCAGAACAGGGTACTTTGAAAACTAAAAAGTAACTTCTGTGTTTCTGTCCATTTCAGCTGTTGTTCAATCTCTTAAGTTTAGTCACTCAGTTGTGTCTGATTCTTTGTGACCCCATGAATTGTAGACTATCAGGCTCCTCTGTCCACAGGATTTTCCAGGCAAGAGTACTGGAATGGTTTGCCATTTCCTTCTCCAGAGGATCTTCCCGACCCAAGGATCAAACCCAGGTCTCCCACATTGTAGGCAGACACTTTACCGTCTGAGCCACCAGGGAAGTCAGTCTCTTAAGTCGCATCCAATTCTGCAGCCCCATAGACTGCAACACACCAGGCTTCCGTATCCTTCATCATCTTCCAGAGTTTGCTCAAATTCATGTCCATTGAGTCAATGATGTCATCCAACCATCTCATCCTCTGTCGTCCCCTTCTCCTCTCACCCTCAGTCTTTCCCAGAATCAAGGTCTTTCCCAGTGAGTCCGCTCTTTGCATCTGGTGGCCAAAGTACTGGAGCTTCAGTTTCAGCATCAGTCCTTCCAATGACTATCTAGGGTTGATTTTCTTTTCAAACGACTAGTTTGATCTCCTTGTTGTCCATGGGATTCTCAAGAGTCTTCTCCCAGCACCATGATTTGGAAGCATCAGTTCTTTGGCACTCAGCCTTCTCTATGGTCCAACTCTCACATCCATACATGATTACTGGAAAAACCTTATCTTTGACCATATGGACCTTTGTAGGCAAAGTGAAGTCTCTGCTTTTTAACACACTGCCTAGGTTTGTCATGGCTTTTTTTCCAAGGAGCAGGCATCTTTTAATTTCATGGCTGCAGTCACCATTCACAGTGATTTTGGAGCCAAAGAAAATAAAGTCTCTCACTGTTCCCACTGTTTCCTCATCTGGGAAATGGGAAAATTCATCTGGCAGGCAAAACAAGGTTTAGCTTACCAGGATGGGAAAATAAATAGGGAGTAGGGGCTTCCTTCCTTCAGATGTCCTCTCCTCCACAACTTCATTCAAGTGAGGAAAACTAGCTAAATGATGCAACTTCACTGTTTTGCTACTCAAATCTTGGTGGGGCTTGAGAACAGCTGTAATTACTACAAAGACTTCCATTAGATTCAATATATTAATTCTAGAATGCCAAAACATCTAATGCTTTTTGAGAGGGCAAAATAATTTTTAACAAGCTTCTTATCCTCTCAAGATTAGCAAAAGCTCCAAGCTGATCTGTTAAACTGATATTTCAGTATTTCACCAAAAAGGAAAATGAGTCAATCCATGCTAATGTGGAAAATATTTCAACATAAAAATTCACTGGAAAAAACTCTGCAAAAACAAAGCAAGGCTGGATGCCAGGAATATATTTGATGGAAATCAGCATGTCTCTGCAGAGCTATGCAAAGATGAATGATTTGGATTCTATTGTATTATTTATCATTCCTTTTTATCTATGATTCCAGACTATCTATTATTAAAAATGGAGCCTACATTCAATTTAAATAACATTATGTTAGTTGCTTTTCTCACTTGTAAGCATCCATTTCAACTAAAGGGAATGGCAATGCACTAATGCAAGGAGAAGTCTACACAAGCTCTGAAAGTTCAGACTTATTTTGCATATTTTCCTAGCAAATATGAACTTAGATTGTTAATTGCTAAGCCTTTGCATCTAAACATCTTAGATAATTACCAATGGTTGTGCTTGGAGGGGAAGTGATTGTAAAATGTGCAGTTTGGCTAATGCCCAAGAAAATAAATCTGTATTACGGATAATTATAGATATTTTAATTGCTTTGGGGTGTTAATTGGTAAGCTACAGACAAGGAGGAAAAAAGAAACTATAGGTGTCTTTTATCTGTGTTGACCCACAGGTATGCTAAACCTTTTCTCAATGTGCAATCTTAAAATGTACTGAGTCATAATATAATTTTACAAATTTATGTTCATGAACAAATATAAGCTACTGATACATTTGCTTTTGCAAAAATTAATTTACTGCCAAATGCTGATATTGTTTCTTCCCACCTCTGTATGTGGCAAATCCCACAGCATATTAGAAACTGAAAATAAAGAATAAAAGCCAGTTTCTCATATATTCTTAAATTACAAAGACAAAGGAGAAAAGAGATCAATATCAATGAAACATCTAGCCAAAGGCTTTTAAACTTTCTTGAAGTCACAGAATCCACTGTATGAAAAAAGAGGGAAACCTTTCCTCACAAGCTAACAAAGTTCTTGAGTGATTATATGCATCTGCATTATAATTATACACAGATACACATTTTATTTTACTTTGAAGGGAGTCATCTAAAGAGTACCTGAAAATGCTGATATATCTGAGGCAATAATTTTGATTGTGAGCTCCTTAAAGACAAGGATTCTGTATCTTCATCTCTAAATTCCCTGGCAACAAATAGTTGTAGAGTAGATAGATGCAGGGATGGATTCTTGTAGGTTGGTTGGATGATGGAAAGAGGAGAAGAAGGAAGTTAGTTTCTTTACAAAGTTGTAATTTGCCTTATTACTTTTTCAGGTTAACTTTAAACAATACCCTACCCTGAACCTCACCAAACAGTGGCAGTACTTGTAAAAGTCAGTGTATTGGCGTACAGATAAACATACTTCCAAACAAGCTGAGAAAGGAGTTAGGTTCAGAAACGATATGCTCATATAAACTAAAACTATTTTTAGAAATAGAAACTTCACCAACAAAAAAATCACCAGGTGGACTTCCAAAAAGAAGAAAGTGGGAAGAAGATAGCAGATATTTGGTAGTCACCATTTCAAAAAGGCTACAAATTCTTATCTAATTTGTAAGAAGACATGATCTCATAACCTGATTGAAAAAACAACAATCTAAAAATGTTATTTTATATAATCTTGGAGAATAGTTTGGAAAAAACAAGGGCCTAACTTTAAGTTCAGCCATCCTTCAAATGGCCAATTTTACCCATTCTTGTACGATGGTTAAATGATCAAAAGTTCACCAATGATCAGAAATCAAAGTTAATCTATTCCTTTATAGATGTATCCAAATGACATAAAATTTAAAAAAAAAAAAAAAACTTGGGACAACATCAACAAAACAGCCAGTCAAACTAGCACTCAGACAAAGCAAATATTTAACAGATATAAATTTTCATTTTTTTAAGTTGAGTTTCTGGTGCTTTATAATTTTTTAAGTATCTGACATTGATCTGGGGGTAAAACTGGAGACCTAAATACATATTTTATTTGTCTACGAGAATTAAATTAGGTTCTATGCTCAATGTATTAGTGATTCTGATTAGTGAAGTGCACAATTGCTTTTCACCAAAGCATCAAATCAATCAAAAATCCAAACATTTCCCTAACTTGGTAATAATGTTCTTATCAGGTGTTTAATACCTGCCAGAGGTTCCTCCTAGAGTCAACTGAATGTAAGACTCATAAGACTATCACAGGTTACATCCAGTATCTTATACATAGCACAGCCTGTCAGCAGAGTTTCCTTCTATGAACATCCTTGCAATGGTTCACACGGTTACTTCTGGGAGCTGTCTGTCCTCTAGAGATGGTTTTAAGTTGAAGGAGACAAGAATCACACTGAGCAAGGGATGTGTAGTCCTGATCTAGAAGCACCACATGAGTGTGTGCTAAGTTGCTTCAGTCGTGTCTGACTCTGTGTGACCCTACGGACTGTAGCCCAAAAGGCTCCTCTGTCCACAGGATTCTCCAGGGAAGAATACTGGAGTGGGTTGCCATTTCCTCTTCTTCCCAACCCAGAGATCGAACCAGCATCTTGTATGTCTCTTGCGTTGGCAAGAGCGTTCTTTAACATTAGGGGTACCTGGGAGCCAGCTAAGCCGTGTCCGACTCTTGCGTTCCTAGGCTACAGTTCATGGGATTCTCCAGGTAAGAATACTGGAGAGGGTTGCCATTTCCTTTTCCAGGGGATCTTCCCAACCCAGGAATCAAACCCAGGTCTCCTGCATTGCAGGCAGATTCTTTACCGACTGAGTTAGAGGGTAAGCCCTGGGAGCCAGCATCTCTTTCAACACTTCCCTGGGCTCCCAGGCTTCCCACAAGGGATAACTTTTAACAAGAGTCAGTGCACTCTAGGAGAGCACAAAGATTTACATGCCAATCTAGTACCAGAGGCCATTTACAGTTCCTCTTAATGAAGACATAATTTATAAACTACAACTTATTTGTATTCAAAAGACTTCTATCTAGTGATAGAATTGTATTTATTGTCACATCAGGTTAGCAGGTTAACAGAGCTAGAGTAATGGAAGATGAAATTAAAATGTCAAAGGGAAAAGGATTTTGTTTATACTCATATGAGTGTATTGATAGCAGTCACTTCAAATATGCTCTTCTATAGGTTAAGACTTTAGAGGCAGTAACCTGAACGTGGACAGCTACCATCATCAAATGTTATACTACAAAAGAGAGATTCTTAGGAATTCCATTTCCCCATTCTATTAATGTCCATTACACAATAAGAAAACTTACCCAAATCCAAATTATCCCAAACCATTATGAGATAGATTATTGCAGATATAAGTTACCAGTTGCTTGTTACTCAAAAAGAACTGCAAATACTCTTTAATGGATTTTTACAAGCACATGCTGCAAGCTAAAATCTTGCATGCAAGCACACAGTGGGTTTTACCCACACTTAGTCTGTGTTAACAGGAGCCAGCCAATGTGAAATTTTAAAAGCGTTAATTTATCGAATTAAGTGGGGAAGGCTTAAAATTAACTTGTTTCAAAGCAAAGGAAATGGCAATGATAGGCCACAGTATTTGAATACTAACTTTAACCTTTTCAAGAAGAAAATAGAAATGTATGTTCTTTTGGACATTTAAAGGGAGAGACAAAGTAAATATGCTGAAATGGCTGGGACTTTCTACTCACAGTCTATTGCCAAACTGACAGGAAGATGGAAAGAAGATCAAGGACTCTGCTCCTGCTGGGAAGTGGGGGAGCCCGAAGGAGGGCTTACATTGCTCACATGACCTTCTGTTGACGGGGCTTCCCTGGCAGCTCAGCGGTAAGGAATCCATAGGCAATGCAGGAGACCTGGGTTTGATCCCTGGGTGGGGAAGATCCCCTGGAGAAGGGAAGAGTATTCTGGCCTGGAGAATTCCATGGACTGTCTAGTCCATGGGGTCGCAAAGAGTCGGACACAACTGAGCACCTCTCACTTTCATTTTCCACTTTCTGTTAGTGGTATGGAGGGGAAAAAATTATAGCCACTGGAAAACGATGTGCACATGATTTTATTTAGTAAAAATGAATGATTAAGTGGAATTAAGTGCTAAATAAGAAGAGACATCTGCATATCAGTGAACTTCAATTTTTAATTCATTAGTTTTTAAAAAATATAACAGTTTGAAAGTCATTGGCAACACATGTGTACAATCTGTGACAGAACTGAAAGGTGGACTTCTAACCCTCTGATCTCCAGATCTACATGGCATCTCAGACTGAGATCACCTGTGTGTATCACACTCTGAAATAAAAAAAACACCAAGTATACACCTTTCTGATTTTGTGCCAATGCAATTTCCTTCTTCTTTATAATAAAAGGGTTTCAAGTCAGCACTTCATCTTTTATATTTTTCATAAACACACAGTGACTTCCTTTCCCCCTCTCTTCAGATTACTGACTATAAACCAGGAAGCAATATCTGAAAGCAAACTTCCCAGTTAGTGTACTTTCTATTAAAACATCCTCTTCTCTATCAATACCCAAGCAATGATTTTTAAACTAATTTTAAAATAGATTCTATGTTTCAGCAACATCTCCTGTTTGTTTTCTAGCCTACTAATAGCCTTTTATTATGCCGCTGTTCCTACTGAGTTTACTGTTTTCTTGCTGGAATGGCCATACCCCGTGACACCTCAGCTCTTTCATACAGTTCATTAGATGGAGCATTGTTCAGAACACAATGATGGAAGTAAGTCCCTCCCAAAGGATTAGAACTAAAATAAACAGTCCTACTATTGGAGAAAACATCAGTGATTCCTCCCCAAAAGGCATAAGCTATGGATCTCTTTGCTTCTGCCTTTTTACTTTATAGGGTTTAAGAACTCTATTCTATTTATAAGGAATTCTAATGGCAGATCATGCAGAGTTTAATGCTGAAAGCACGGGCCTTGGATTAAGACTGCTTCACAACTTACAATTTAACTTAGGCTCATGAAGACTCAGGTCTGCACGTACAAATGGGATAGAAATACTCTGTAGGGTTGTTTCAAGTATTAAATGAGATAACATACATAGAGCGCTTTACACAAGCTACTGACATTGTAAGCACTGGATTTTATCGTTTTGTATAATATCATTATAAATATAATCATTACTATAATCATTATTATTATCATCATGTGAACAAAAAGCATGGATTCTCCAGATGGGTCTCTGCTACAGACCTAATGTTCCATTTATATCTGAAGCCTCCCTTTTGGCCTGAATCTTCTAGATTTTCTGAGACTCTTAACAGGCAAACACATTTTTATAAGGCTAATAGCTACTTTAGAAGCCAGCTGCTTATATCCCTTTGATTGCCTGAGGAAGCTAGCTTGTGCCAGACTTCACATTTATTTTTGTTAAATTTCATCTTACTGGTACTAGCCCAGCTTTCCAGGCTGTCAAAACAATTCCAAATCTTGGTTCTGGCTTCTGTTCTATTAGTTATCCCTCCTAGCTGTGTCATTCACAAATGTGAAAGCATGTCTTCATCCAAAACTGTTGATAAAATACAGATGGAGCCCAGGCAAGTATAGGGTCCTGTGGAATATTCCCAGAATCTTTCACTTTAGGTAAGATGGAAAATAAAGAGTATTAAAAATAATTTAATAATGAAAAGGCATTAACAATCATTGACTATGCTAAATGCTATTTTTAGGGTTTTTTCAACAATGTATTGAAGTACAATTTAAACAACATAAAATTTACCTGCTTAAGTGTACAATTCAACCATTTTTAGCACACTTACAGAACTGTATGATCACAAGTTATTTCTAGAAAACTTCCATCACCCCAAAGAGATTCTTTATGTCCATGTCCATCTCCAATCCCAGGTAACCAACAGTATAATTCCTGTCTCCCTATATCGGCCATTATTGCACAGACCATTTAAATTGAATCAAAATACATTTGAATCCTTTCACTTATCATATTTTTGAGGTTCGTCCATGTTGTAGGATGTATTAGTAATCTGTAACTTTTTATAAAGTAAATACAGTAAATCTTAGGGATTTACTATGCAAATGCTGTACACAGTAATCTATTTTAACCCTTATGGCAATTTTAAGAGGTAGATGCCACACATCGGCATCCTTACCTAAAGCTTGGAGAAACTAAGAAATTTACTTAAAGACTAAGTGTGCTGTGGAAAAGCCAAACTCTGAAGCCAGACAGGCAGGCTCCACTCCAATATACTTAACCTACTCTGCCTCTAGTTTCTTGAGAATTATCAAGCATTTGCTTACAGTATCAGCTAGAAAAAATCATCCACATTTTCCCCAAGGATGCCATTCACTCTGCTGCCCCATATCTTGCTGAATGCCAAGTATCCCGACCAAAAGCTGTCCTTTAGTATATCAGTCATGAATAGAAGGGAGATTAATTTTGTGTGACTTACTTGGAATAAATTCAGACTGATTCTCAAGCCACTTAATACCCGTGCATTTCGAACAGAGACTTTGAAAGGATTTGGGGAGTATTCTAAAATTCAATCATAAATTAGTTATTTTTTATTGAGGTATATAGTTGATGTGCAATACTATACCAGTTTCAGGCGTACAACATGGTTCCTTACAATTTTTAAAGGTTATAATCCATCTATAGTTCTAATAAACTATTGGCTATCTTCCCTGTGTTGTACACTGTATCTGTATAGTTTATTTATTTTACACAGGATAGTTTGTACATCTTGATCCCTTAGCCCTATCTTGTCCCTCTCCCCACTGGTAACTACTAGCTTGTTCTCTATATATGTGAGTCTTTTTGTTACATTCGCTAGTTCATTTTGTTTTTCAGATTTCACATGTAAGTCATATCATACAGTGTTTGTCTTCCTCTGGCTCATTTCACTTAGCGTAATGCCCTCCAAGTTTGTCCATGTTGCTGCAAATGACAAAAGCTCAAATTAGTTTTAAAGAGCACCTTTACTACATTTTACAGTCAATGTTTCAGAATTTCACAGGTAACTACTTAAAATATTTAAAAAAAAAAAAAAAAGAGTTGCTCCATTTGGCATAGCAAGCAAGTTAAGGACAGGAAACCCAGATAAACAGACTGCAGATTTAAACGTTAGTGCAATTTTGGACAAGTTACTTAACCTCTCTTTTGACTCAGTCTTCCAATCCTTGCAATGGAGATTAAAGAGTACCTACTTCATAGTGTTGCTTTGAGGAGTAAATACATTAATACCTGCAAAGCACTCAGAGTGGTACTCAGCACATAATACATAGTCAATAAATTTAGGTCTTTTTACTACTTTCTTTTGCTAATTTCATATTATTATTGTTATTATGAAGCAGAAAAGTATATCCTAAACCACAAAAAGCTGTAACCATGCCAATTAAATAAACAAAAACAGGTATTAATACAAAAAGAACTGATATGGGAGACTAAGGGAAGGGAGTATATACAAAAGATGGTATTAATATGTATCTGTGGGATATCTTCGGAGAAGGCGATGGCACCCCACTCCAGTACTCTTGCCTGGAAAATCCAGTGGACGGAGGAGCCTGGAAGGCTGCAGTCCATGGGGTCGCGAAGAGTCAGACACGACTGAGCGACTTCACTTTCACCTTTCACTTCCATGCTTTGGAGAAGGAAATGGCAACCCACTCTAGTGTTCTTGCCTGGAGAATCCCAGGGACAGGGGAGCTGATGCGCTGCCATCTATGAGGTCGCACAGAGTCGGACACGACTGAAGTGACTTAGCAGCAGCAGCAGCAGCAGTGGGATATCTTTGTCATGTTTTGAAGTAAAACAAAATGTAAAAATGTCCCAAGAGAGAAAAGAAAAGTAAATTGCTTCCGTCAAAGCTAAACTGTGAACACGTACTTCACTTGTGTTCTTGAGCTCACTAGATCCTACTGCACATGGACTGACAGGACATTAATGTCATATCTTTAACCCTTGAGTAGGAGTACCTCAGATTTATAAAGGGGATATTAACTACAGTGTACAAAAGAAGAGTGATTTAGTTTAAACAACAGAACAAAATGAATGGCATCTTTTTTGTTTTTCTTGAAATTTCTTGTTTGTCAACACAATAGTGGTGATAGAAAATAACACTACAGTTTTCAATGAAAAGTAATTATTTCACACATATACTCATTAAAAAAATCTTTTTTGATCTTTTTTTGTCCTACTACATTAAAAAAAAATAATTAAACATGATAACAATATACCCAAACTCACAGGAAAATATTTGGCAAAAGCTTTCAAATCCCATTAACTTTATAGATTTTTACACTTAAGCAATTTTGCCTAAGGTAAAATATCTCTCTGAATAACAAAATCTGCTTGCATGAAAATATTCAGTGCTATATAAAATAGAAAACACTGAAAACAACCTAATACCCAGAAAGTAATGGGTGAATTTCAAAGTAAATTATGTTGTCATTACTGGATAGAGTATAGTGCAGCCATTAAAAATAATTATACTGTCCATGGTGGATATCTATGATGAAATATTAATGTTGAAGCTAAAAATAGAAACTATCTGAGCTAGGGAAGCAATTGTCAAATTATGCATTCATGTAGTCAAGTGTTAGAAGGCAACAGAGAAAAATGAAAACAGTTGATTTGTTCTAATTATATTAGATACTGGGCTTCTCACATGGGCTGGCATAAGCAGACTTGTGTTAAATGTAGTTTATTTCTCCTTCACTGGATGTGAGGCTCATGGTTATGTTTCCTTAGATTTCCTGCTATGATGATGATGATGATGATGATAATGCAAACCACATCATCAGCAGCATCATTACTGTACAGCTTAGGGTTAAATGGGTTTAACATTAAGTACAGATTCTTAAGGATAAGTTTCTTAAGACCAATCTCTAAGGAAATTAATTTCTACTTTTATAACAGTCAAATTTAAAAAGCTTCAATTCATGGAAAATCATGAATATACTTATTCTAATAAGTGTGCCTATTTCAAATAAAATAAACATTTAAATGAATCCATTATAAATCAAAAGTTGATGGAGTTCTTGCAAAGTGCCAGGCATCCACTGCATGCCTGAACGTGAGACTGAGCCAGAAACATGGATTTAGAATCTGCCGTCTATGGGGTCGCACAGAGTTGGACATGACTGACGTGACTTAGCAGCAGCAGCAGGGGTAGAGACAAGTACACAAACAATTACAATATCTGTGATGGAACATTATGCTAAGGGAAGCCCTAGGTATGAAGTACAGCACAGAGAAGGAACCTAATCAATACTGGCAAGTTGGGAAGGGAAAGAAGATACCCTACACTGAAGCCACAGAGAAAGGAACCTCAGCATATGAAGCCAGGAGGAGGAGTTAAGTAATTAAGTGGGGCTTGGAAAATGAAAGCTCAGTTAGCCAGTAACCTGCAGGTTGGTGAGAAAGACCAAAGGCAAAGAAGGATACTTACCTTTGTAGCACTGGTATCCAACTAAACTTTTTCTAATGATGTAAATGTTCTAAAATCTGTGCTGTCCAGTATGGTAGCTACCAGCCACAGGTGACCAATGTGCATCTGAAATAAGGGTAGGGCAATTCAGGCACTGAAATTTTCACTTCACTTGGTTTTAATTAACTTGAATAGTAACAGGTGGCTAGCAGCTATATTATTGGAGAGCATAGCTTTCAGGTAACGAAAATATGTTCACTACAGCCAGGGCAAATGGTATAGGATAGTTAAGAGGAAAGGAGGTGAAAGGAGGCAAGGCAGGTGGAGTCTAGAGTAGGTGGGGATGTGTGTACCGTGTTATGTGGGGTGTGCCATCACAATCGTTCTGTAAGGGGAAACTGTGTACATGAGTGTAAGCAGTCGTCCATGGATCCCAGACAAGACACTTACAGAAGAGATACTCAGCTCCCCTCTTCCTATTAACAAACACCCTGAATTCTGCATATTGACACAAGCAAAGCTGACCTACTTAACACACAACAGTGTGGGGATTCATGCTGGAACCTGGAAGGGAGGAAAAGAAGGGCATTTTATTTGTGTTTTTTTGTTTGATTATTTTTTGGGTTTATACATTTCCTAGAATTATACGCAGTTGGGATTTTTTATTTCTCTTCTACCAATGTCCAAAACCAAAAAAGAATTCACTGCTTTGAAAGGTCTGGTCTCCTGGATCATTTCTGTTATGTAATGGGAACCTATGACCAAGAATAATGCAGTGATTTCATAATCAAGTCTGCACTTCAGAATCATTTTCTTTGAAAACGAAGAAGCCAGATTAAAGGCAAGGAGACCAATTAGTATTCTATCATAGTAAATTAGGAGAGAAATACTGAAGTTTTAACAAGGTAGCAATACACTATAGACCCCCTGTATCTGCAGGTCTGGCATCCTCAAATTCAACCAACCATGGATGATGTATCAATACTGTGTTTAAAACCTATTGTTGGTTGAATGTGCTGATGCAGACTCTGCAGATATTGAGGTCTGACAACTGGACTCGAGCATTCGTGGATTTGGTATCTGTGACAGGTCCTGGAACCAATAAACCACAGATACCAAGGAAGCATCATGAAAGGGATGAACCAGACAGCTACAGTCAACAATTTGACAGGAGATGTGACAGACAGACTTGAGATTGACTGACTGCATGTGAGCCGAGACGTACAGGGAACACTCAACAGTGATACTGTGTTCCAGCTTGACCAGAGTGTGTAGTGGTACCACTGGTGGGAGATGTAGAATTTAGGAAGTGCAGTAGGTTAAGACATAATTCTACCATTAGTGCACCCTGACTGTGCTACTTCCTAAGTGAGTGCCTTATACATCAAGTCACTTAACTTCTTAGGGCTCATTCCTCGATAAGGTCACAGGAGACGGCTGATGAGATCTGTTCTACCTGATTTTAGGGTTATATTTCTAAAGATACTTTTCTTTTTATCAAACACTTGTATCAAAGACAACTTGTTTCCAAAAATATCTGTAAATAAAAAATAATATTATGTGCTATGTCTCTTCACTTGATCTCCATTTTGACTGTGGATGGGGCTTCCTGTATTCCATTTGTTGGTAATCTGATATGCTGAATTAATATACTTAAGCTACAGACACACACATATGTCCTAGAGTACATTTTTATGTGGAGTAATCAATAACATCATGTTATACAGTAAACCTTAAAGAGAGTCAGAAATGAGAAATTACAAAACACACTTTATTGTCAAAGTCTCCCCTTGCTGATAATGTTTTCATCAAATTCTGTATTTGTTCTTTATTGTTTTTCTTTAAGTAGTGATAATCGTTTCTACTTTGGTTACAAATCAAATAGAATTGTCTCAAATCAGCTTTACACAGATACTTGTGAGTCGCAGGTATTCAGAAGATGGCTACTTTAAGATTCAATCTGAGCCATATCCTTCATCATTTATCTTGAGAGAACAAGTTTCAGGAATGAAACTGTGGAAGTAGGACACACACACACACACAGATGTGCACAAGGAGGTATTGATCTGTTATTAAAGCTAGATAGGTAAGAATGGCTGTGGAGGGGTTAATACTTTTTGTTTATAGAAACTTTCTAACTTGACCTCCCAAGGCTTGCAACTCTTCAGTGGAACTGTTCAGTATGAGCCCTTCAGTAATAGACAGCGCAAGGATGACGGCATCCATGCCTTCCCCCTGCCCCCGCCATCAGGATGTCAAGCCAGATGACTGATTCAGCACAAGCATATACAACAGAACTGTCACAGTTCTCTCAATGAAGCCCTCCAGAATTAGAATTTCCAACTATACCATTTACTGATGGTCACGCTTGGGCCAACTGCCTACCTTTTTAAAGTCTCATCCTTCTCATCTGTAAGTGGGAATGAGCAGAATCCATCATATCACATTGTTGTTGTGAACACTATCTATCTAAGGATCTATCTACAATGCTATTTATGGACTAATAAATTTTGTTACATATTTAATATTTTTTCAATCAATCACAGTCATTACTTATTAATACACAAATTATCCCATTTTAGGCTGTTGGGGAGCCCTGCAGGTTGACTCTGTGTCCTCTGTTATTATTCCAGTTGCCTTTGATGGCTCCCTTGTTTTCTGGTTTGGCAAGAGGCTTGGGTCATTTTGCATGTTTCTAGAAGTCAGGAATATTCATTTACTTTGTTCACTTATAAATCCAAGCTACCTAAAGATGTTCTCATTAAACATTTTTTAATGAATTAAATAGTATATAATACATTTTTCAAAAAAAGTTACTTATTTTTACTTGTCATGCTATTACAAAAATTTCTGTCTCAAGAACCTTTAGCGAAGCAATTTTCAATTCAATTTAGTTTAGTCACTTACTGAGGACTTACTGTGGGTGCCCATCCCTCACCCCACATACAAATGTTTTGGCTAGTATGAAGAATATAAATACTGTTAACAAGCACAACATAATAACTATATTGCAAGATAGATGAAAGGAACATGGAAAGGTTAAAAGAGGCAACTTTAAACTTTTACTGCACCTAAACAAATTCTTTAGTTCTTTCCTTACTATCTTCTTTATATTAGAATTGAAACTTAAAGTGAGTCGCTCAGCCATGTTCGACTCTTTGTAACCCCATGGACTGTATAGTAGTCCATGGAATTCTCCAGGCCAGAAAACTCTAGTGGGTAGCCTTTCCCTTCTCCAAGGTATCTTCCCAATTCAGAGATCAAACCCAAGTCTCCCGCACTGCAGGTGAATTCTTTACCAGCTGATCCACAAGGGAATCCCAAGAATACTGGAGTGGGTAGCCTATCACTTCTCCAGTGGATCGTCCTGCCCCAGGAATTAAACTGGGGTCTCCAACATTGCAGGCAGATTCTTTACCAACTGAGTTATCAGGGAAGCCCATATTAGAATTAGGGGATTCTAATGTCAAATATATTTCTGGGTAAATCTTAATGTTTCTTCTGCAATAGAAGAAATTTGTTTTAATCTGCATTTCAAATTGTACGTTTGCTTGCACTGCCAAAGTCCTCTATTGTCTTTGCCTTTCTTTCTCAATATTTTCTCAATGGTAATATAGTTTTAATCACAACCACCTTTTCTTCATTCTACCATTTTCAAAATAATTTTGTTTACCATTTAAGTAAAACTTGCCCTTAATTTATCTGCTGGAATGCTGAGGAGAAACTTTTTTAAATTCAGGTTCTTTTTCCTTATTCAAATTTTAAAAACCTAAAGAAATACTTCACATCTGTAACATCTCAAAATTATTCAACAAAATTTTGTCCCACGTCTGAGCTTTTAAAGTAAACTTTCAAATATGAATTGACTGCATCCAGTTTTGCCTAAAATGAGGCATTATAAATGTTCTCAGAAGGTAAAATCCAAACCTCTAATACAAGATGCAGGTAAGGTTAATGAAAAGTTCACTGGCAGACAATTTTGACACCATGTCCTGCTAATACTTAGAACACTCAGATGAGAAATTTCTTAATTTGTCATGCTGGCACATGCCATCATCACCTCGTTCTGGAATACTGTGAACCAACACACCTCTGGAGGGACAGATGGCTTCTAATTCAACAAAGCCTGATGATTTACAAGCTGAACATTTACGAAGGACAATCACAAGAAGAAGTGAGCATTATTCCTAGAATTAACTATTTCAGAAGGGAAATGCTAATTTTTCCTCATTAAAAAGAGAGAACACAGATGCCACTCACTTCCATGAAAAGAAAAAAAAAAATTACCATAGCTCTAGTTTGCCATCCTTTTAGGGAACATAAAGTGAGAAGTGGGAAGCGTAAAGCTAGCCACTTGCCATTTTCCCTTTCTCATGATAGATTGATGTACATTTTCCTCCAAATATTATCTGGCTAATTAACACATTCATGTTCTGCACGACTCCCCTGCCTCAATTTAGGACCGTCTTTCATTTCTTCCTGAATACATCTAGTCTGGTAGTTTCTAGAAACAAGTCCTGGTTCTGTCAATAACAAAAGTGTAGCTCTTTGAAAACGATCATCACTCTCTGGGACTGAGCTGGAGATTTCCCTCATTTATCTATAAGATGAGGGGACTGGATAATCTTCTCAATATTCCTTGCCTTTTTTGTCTTTGGCATCCAATGGTCTGCACCTCTTATGAATACCTACCACTCTAGATACTGGTGCCACATTCATTAAATACAAACAAACAACAACAACAAAAATTCATCCAATACTCCACACAGAGTCCTACAGGGCAAGTTAACTTTCAAATACACATGCTGTCCTTTCCCTAGGCACCCCTGGTGGCTCAGACAGTAAAAATTTGCCTGCAATGCAGGAGACTCAGGTTTGATCCCTGGTTTGGGAAGATCCCCAATCCAGGAGGAGGGCATAGCATCCTACTTCAGTATTCCTGCCTGGAGAATCCCATGGACAGAGGAGCCTGGTGGACTACTGTCCATGGAGTCACGAAGAGTCGGACATGACTGAGCAACTAACATATATATCCTTTCCCTCACAAAAGTGGCAGTGCCTTAAGGGCAAAGACTGTATTTTACCTTCCATGAACTTTTGCAAAGCATCTAACTCTAAACCTTACATTTATCAGATGCTTGCTACATACCTGTGCATTGATCTGCTTATGGATTATCACTAAACTTCTTTAGTTTTACTTGGGAGGCTGAACAAACAAATAGACAGGACTCTAAATGTGCTACACTGCTAAGAAGAGAGCCATAACAAGTCTGTTTATAACCCAATATCAAGTGGGCAATAAGTCACTTTTCTTTTCCCCCAAGGGTAAAGTTGTTAGTGTAGAGTCCTTCAAAAACACATGACAGGGAGAAGCAAGTTATGGGGCTTCAAAGTCTGTTGGCCTTTCATTGTGGCAGAACAAGTGTGCTGGAAGAAGCAATAATATTAAGACAGGATCAGAAATGAGAGTAGATGTGAAGTTAAGAGTAGCATTTACAACCCACTCCAGAATGAACAAGAGTTCAGAGAAGAAGTAAGAAGCTAAAAGGAATAAGCTGTATAATTTTATTTATGGACAAAATGAATTGTTGGAAAACAAAAAAACTACCCAATAATCATGATTTCTTAAACATAAGCAATATATAACTAAACATAAAAGGAATTACAAAGGACTTGGAAAAGTAATGCCACTCCCATGCAATACAATTATGCTAGCAAATAGTTATACAGAAATACTGCTCTCAAAATCTTTAGTCAAAAATGTCTTGACACATACAAACACAAATACATCTTGTATTTCGTTCTACTTGGTGGGTGAGCATGCTTAAGAAGAGAAATTCAG
The DNA here is from genome assembly GCA_006410675.1 of Oreotragus oreotragus. Lineage (NCBI taxonomy): Eukaryota > Metazoa > Chordata > Mammalia > Artiodactyla > Bovidae > Oreotragus > Oreotragus oreotragus. Next base: position 64,707 of record SJYX01003587.1, on the reverse strand, counting down.
ACACTGAAAACATTTAGTTTTCTCACTAAGACATAAACATGAAGATTTTCCCATGGATCAGGAATTTAAACATTTGACTTTTCTACTGGTTTGGTAAGACAACAGATATGAAACAATGGATCAGGAGAATAAAGGTCTATTTCTGCATTTATTCAAAACAAGCATCTAAGTTCTACAAACTAACTGAGTAACTGGTTGAAAAATGGGCATCACATCCAAACAACAGATTGCATGTTCTGATTACAATACCCAATTCTACCCAAATGAGGTTCCAACCTGACCCAGTATTAGAAGATTCCTCTAGCTGTATGACAGATCTCCATGAGAAAAGCAAAAGACTTGAACTATCTGCTGTATTTTTCCTGTTCAAGGGTTAGTCGCTTAGTCGTGTCTGACTCTTTGTGACCCCATGGACTGTAGCCAGCCAGGCTGCTCTGTCCATGGAATTTCCCAGGCAAGACTACTGGAGTGGGTTGCCATTTCCTACTCCAGGGGATCCTCCCAACGCAGGGATAGAATCTGGGTCTTCTGCATTGCAGGAATATTCTTTAACGTCTGAGGCACCAGGGGAAAGTTATTCAAAAAATGTTAGATGAGGACCCTGTGTGCAAGACATCAAAAGAGACACAGATGTGTAGAGCAGACTTTTGGACTCTGAGGGAGAGGGAGAGGGAGAGGGTGGGATGATTTGGGAGAATAGCATTGAAATATGTATACTATCATGTAAGAAACGAATCACCAGTCTATGTTCGATGCAGGATGCAGGATGCAGCTTGGGGCTGGTGCATGGGAATGATCCAGAGGGATGATGTGGGGTGGGAGGTGGGAGAGGGGTTCAGGTTTGGGAGTTCATGTACACCCGTGGCAGATTCATGTCAATGTATGCCAAAACCAATACAGTACTGTAAAGTAAAATAAAGTAAAAATAAAAATTAAAAAAAAAATTAAAAATGCATGAGTGAGTGCATGAGTGGGGTCGACTCCTTGTGACCCCATGGACTATACAGTCCATGGAATTCTCCAGGCCAGAATACTGGAATGGGTAACCGTTCCCTTCTCCAGGGGATCTTCCCAACTTAGGGATCAAATCCAGGTCTCATGCATTGCAGGCAGATCCTTTACCATCTGAGCCAACAAGGAAACTGGTGAAGCACTAGGGAAGCAGCAAGTAAAAGAGGCATAGTCCATACAATTGGGAGTAGATTAAGTAAGAATAAGAATTAAAATCATGTTTGGTTAAGACCACTATTAGAATTAAGATGGGACAGAATGAGGACCTGCCAGAAAATCAGACAATCTCTTGCAGGCTTTCCCTGACTATATCAGTTAATAAATAAATAAATATTCAATACTTCTTGATAAAGGTGAAAGAGGAGAGTGAAAAGGCTGGCTTGAAACTTAACATTCAAAAAACTAAGATTATGACATCCAGTTCCATCACTTCATGGCAAATAGATGAGGAAACAATGGAAACAGTAACAGACTATTCTCTTGGGTTCCAAAATCACTGCAGTCATGACATTAAAAGACACTTGTTCCTTGGAAGATAAGCTATGACAAACCTAGGCAGCATATGCAAAAGCAGAGACATGACTTTGCTGACAAAGGTCCTTATCGTCAAAGCTATGGTTTCTCCAGTAGTTATGTACTGGTGTGAGAGTTGGACCATAAAGAAGCCTGAGCACCAAAGATGCTTTTGAACTGTGGTGTTGAAGAGTCTTGAGAGTCCTTTGGACAGCAAGATCAAATCAGTCAGTCTTAAAGGAAACCAACCCTGAATATTCATTGGAAGGGTTGAGGCTAAAGGCGAAGCTCTGATACTTTGGCCACCTGACGCGGAGAGCCAACTCATTTTAAAAGACCCTGTTGCATCACCGACTTGATGGACAAGAGTTTGAGCAAGCTCTGGGAGATGGCGAAGGACAGGCATACTGCAGTCCATGGGTCATGAAGAGCTGGACACATGACTGAGAAACTGAACAATAATAAATACTTCATAAAATCACTTACTGTTTTCTTGATTAGACTAGTTCAAACTTTAAAAGTGGAATATTGGAAATAACTGCCATATGTAAGAGGCTAAGTAAATGATTATTACTTTACACACTGGAATAGTTTTAAGAAGGACAAGGCATTTCTTCATTTGATTTAAAAAAAAATAAAACTTGGGTCAATTTATCAAGATTTGCAGAAAGTTATCACAGTAAAGATAGATCAGGGTACAATACCTCCACTGTCAGGTATTCTACCCAGAAGTTTACAGATATCATTACATATATTATTTTATATTACCACTCATATATCACAACCCACATGTGAGGAGACAGTGGCTCAGAGACAATGTCTCAATGTCTCAAACACAACCCAGTCCTACAATGGAAATCATTTCTTGATATAATGTGAAAATTCATCTTGCAAATAGAACTCAGTTTTACTAGGACCAGAGAAGGCAATGGCCCCACACTCCAATACTCTTGCCTGGAAAATCCCATGGACGGAGGAGCCTGGTGGGCTGCAGTCCATGGGGTTGCTAAGAGTCGGACACGACTGAGCGACTTCACTTTCACTTTTCACTTTCATGCATTGGAGAAGGAACTGGCAATCCACTCCAGTGTTCTTGCCTGGAGAATCCCAGGGATGGGGGAGCCTGGTGGGCTGCCATCTATGGGGTCGCACAGAGTCGGACACGACTGAAGTGACTTAGCAGTAGCAGTAGCAGTTACTAGGACCTAGCTAAAAAGTATGCTGGAGGTGGCTGGAGAGTGAAGTTGTAATTGCCCAGTGGAAAACACAATTAACATTCACAGTTTCCCAGGCCTCACTGAGAGACTAAGCTAAAGCAAGGGCCGGGCCCATGCAGATGTGAGTTTGCAACAAAAGTTAAGATTCAGAGGTAAATGTATTACTAAAACAGTGCCAATTTAAGAATTTTATCAATAGTCACAATCTTGGTATTTCTGGTGGTCAGGGTCTGACCACGATTTTTTTCCCCCCTCAAAAAATAGTTATCCAATGGAAAAATACTGTTAGTAACATCCTAAGACTGTTTAAATGAGGTAAAATTGGCATATACCCATATGTGAATATTAAAATTAGATCAGACTGAGAGCTTTGGCAGCTGGAAAGGGAATAAGAACTTTTTAAGCAAGAAATGAAGATTCAGGGCTTTGGGAAAGGAACAAACAGACCTCTGCTTCCTCCCACCATGAACATAACAGCTGGAATGAAAATAGTTAACCCTGCCTGCCATTAAAACAATTCATATATAAGCACCATTTTGTTCAAATAATATGCTTATTTTTTGTAAAGTCTTGCATTAAGTAAATAATAAATTTTGAGACAAAGTGCATGTCAAATCAATACAGTTTTTACCTGGAAACAGCGAGCAAAATGCATGTACAATGCCCGTGTAAAATGATCACTTACAGTTGTGACCAGCAATTTCAAAAGCGGTGTTGAGAGATACCATAGCAATAAGAGCCTTTCCGCTATAGCAAAGGACTCAGAATCACCAGGTGAAAGAAGGGATCACTGTAGGTATTTGAAAATTTTACTTTAAAAAGTACTGCCATCCTCTCCCTTCCATGAAAATTTCATCATTCATTTGAATTCTCAATTTCATTACTTAATACCCTGAAGGGTTCTTCATGGTACATAAGATGCACAGGTCTCAGTAAAAGACAGAAACACAAGAGAGCAGCACAGAGCCCATAGGCTTGGTTTCCCATGTACATACTTTTGTTCCAAGAAAACAGCCTTAGGTGTCTGTGATTTTCAGAATCTATGTGTTTCACAAGCATCTATGTGTTTTATCTTTTGTTACAAGTATTCAAAGTGAAATTCCCTTATAATTTTCTCTAATGGCTTTAATATCTCAACAGAATGATGCGTCCTAATACAGATGCTCATTTTAAATGATCAGGATACACCTGCAGTAACTACCGCAGTGAGATTAGTGAGGCCGGCTTATGCTCTGAGGCTTCACATGGTGTTGGTTTAGTGCACTGAAGCACACATAATATATTGAACTCCCTGGTATATCCCACAGACAGCCTTTTACAAAGTACTTGCACACTTGATACTTTTGACCTTGCTCATAACACAGTCTGAACGCATGCACCAAGTCACTTTCAAATAATAGCAATGACGTCCTCCTCCACAAACTTACCCATTATGAATCTCGTACTCAGTATTTTAGGTGAAATAGTTCATAACAAAATGTTAAATAAATTATGTAAGTAAACTATAGATCTATGGAACTTTACATCAGAGTAGAACCCAGACACTCGCTGGTCCATTCCAGAAACTGAGAGTCTTCAGGGTTTCAAGAAATAAGACATTTCAAGTTTAAAACCTGCATTGCTATCCTATTAATTTTTATGAAATGAAAGCAAACATCATTTAAAAGTTTCACTTCTTTGCTCACACTAAAATGAAAGGAAATAAAAAAGTTATTTTTTTTCTAAACTAATGAAGAGTGAATCTTTGTGGATGGATGTCTTTGCACTGAAGTTCTCATTAAGAATCATGCCAACAGATTATTAAAATAATCCCCAAAGTAGCAGTAAATTGGTAAGTAAATGAACTTTTTGTTGTAATATATAGGCATAGTGGTAAAATATATGTAACATAAAACGTACCTTTCAACTAACTTAAACAGAAAATTCAGAGGCATTTAAGACACACTGTTGTGCAAACATCACCACCATTCACTTCTGGGAATTTTTCATTATCCTAAACAGAAACTCTGTGCCCACTATATAGTACTTTTTTTTTTTTTTTTTTAAGGAACACAGGTAAGAATTTAAAAAAATCCTTTCATTCTTATCTGCTTCAGAATCTAAATTATAGGATTTATGGGTTACTAGTGGGGACTATCAGTGGGTTATCATGGACTTCAATGGGGAAGTCATTTCTAGGAGGTTTAGATGCCAGAGAAAGAGATTGAGGAAGTACAGTTGCCACAAAACAGCCATCTGTCTTGGGATTCTCTGCTGCCTTGAGAAGGAGTCACAAATGGAACACAGGATACTTCCTTCTCCTCTAGAGCAGAGTTTCTCAAGTACAGACCACAGTTTGGGGATCCTCGATAAAATGCAGTTCCCCAGTTTCAACATGAGACCCAGTGACTCAAAGCTTCCTTGTGATGTATGTATGTAAAATCCTGAAAGACTATTATGTATGTAAAATCCTGAGAGACTATTATTTTCCTTGGTCCTCAGGAGAGTGCAATCCATAGAACAGTTTGATACACTCTGCTTGTCTACCTTTAACTCTCTCTCTAATCAGCCTTTGTTTCTCCCTCTGCCCTTCCCTCCAACTACCTCCACTCACACACAATACCTTTTTGTGTCTTCCCTTTATTCTCAGGCATTCCTTTAGGTCCCTTTCTGCTGACAGAGGCGGTGGTTCAAGTAAAGGGAATTACTAGAAAGTTTCAGTCTTAATGCAAACACAAAAGACCTCAGCAAAAGCCCCCACAATAACATTTAGAAATAATTTATCAAAGAAAGAAGTAGCTATGCATTCTCTTCCTTGCCAAGCTGACAATCCTGACCAGAAAAGAATAGGACATGTATATTAACAGTTTTCTCCAGTGGAGAGTTCTGTTTAGTATAATTCACACTTAATCAACTGAATGAGGTTTACAGAGAAGTAAGATTTTTGACTTCATGAATATCTCTCAAAGTAAACTTTGAAATTATCAAGTATAGAGCTTTATGACTATGCTATATTGTCCCAATAATCTGTGGGTTGAAAACCTTAGAGGTTTCATTAGGAAATGTACCTCCAGCATATTACAATATCCCATATATGTTTTAATGCACACTCAGAATCTCCTTTGCCTGTGATCTTGCTAAAATTCATGTTGCATTTTCCTTATTAGACTATAAGCTATCAAGAGGCTGTGCTATATATCGTTCACAGTCTTTGTTGAAAAAAAAAATCACACTTGATGACGAAAAAAGAAAAGCACTAAGATCTGTGACAAGATCTTGTTAAATAATACTCAGTCCCATAACTTGAACCTCACTTTAACCAACTCAGCCATAAGACAAAATAAGGCAGAAACCACTGTGAAATCACAAATAGCAAGTCATCACTGTTAGCAGCCAGACTTGATTCTAAACCTGCTCATTTTCCCAAATCCAGAGAAACAGTGCTTACTCAACTGCCTTATTTCTTTTTTTTAACAAAAGACATATATTTTTTGGAATTTTAAAGCTTTATTTCTATGTTGACTTCATCTAAAGTTGAAGGATATTACAAAAGAATGTTAGTAGTATACAATTGCCTTTTATAGGAGGAAGAAGAATATTGGATAAGAATATTGGATAAAAATATTGTACAAATTCATTTTTTCAATATATTAATATATATGTTTGTATGTGCATTGCATTAATATATAAAAGTTCCAATTACAAAATGCCTTTATTTAATAACAATGTTTGAAGTTAGTAAAACNACAATTGCCTTTTATAGGAGGAAGAAGAATATTGGATAAGAATATTGGATAAAAATATTGTACAAATTCATTTTTTCAATATATATATGTTTGTATGTGCATCTTATTAATAGATAAAAGTTCCAATTACAAAATGCCTTTATTTAATAACAATGTTTGAAGTTAGTAAAACTAAACAAAACATATAAAACAACACATCCTTTAGTTTTGGCCTTCACTGGAGATCTTTCATTTTCTTTCTCACATTATACAAGTTACTTATAGAAGCCATTTCAGGAATAATTAAGAGCTCCCCTTTCAGAAGCAGAAAAGTAGTTTATGTGGTCACCTGTAGAAGGTTATAACTTGAATGTATTATTTCTTTGATGGTTAACCTTTTGGGTAAGCAAGAAAAAAATGATGGTTTCCATTTCATTTATGACTATCCAATAGAACCCACTATTTATTAAATGCCAAGAAAGAGTATATGTGTCTTTTCCAGTTATAGAAGATGGGTTATCCAAGTCCTTAGTCCAGCTTACCATCTGGAAATTTACACTGAGTGTACAGCAGTGGGTTGGTTCCTGAATGTGAGTTCTAAAAAATAATAGGGCATTTCTTAAAAACAGCAATATAGTGGGGCAGTCAACAAGTTTACAATCTAAAGGACAGTATGAAACTGACATACCCACAGTGTGAGTACACTATATAGGATGGTTAGGGCAAAGCACTGATGAAACTGTCAAAGTGGTACAGTATAAGCTAGAGACAGTTAACTTCATGTTGAAATCAAACGGTGTAATGGTCTGAGAAACACAAAACAACTGCCTACAGTTAGGGCTGCAAACACAGTTTTATAGAACGAGTGATGGGAGAATCAGCAGTTCAAGACATTCCATCATTAGGCTTGGAAAATGAAGCCTAACAGGTGTTTCTCTTGTTCTAAGTTATAAAAGTCAGCTTCACACGTAAAGGAATTGTGCTCTTCTACCCATGGGAATGGCATCTCATACCTTAGTGTCAGACACCCAGAAGCAGGGCTAATCAAAGAGCAGTTAATTGCTATTTTACAAGTATCTTTCATATAAATCTAATAGTATAATTTTATATAAAGAAAAGTTGTTCCACCTGCTAAAAGATTTTCCTGTACCCTAAGGATGGTTTGTATTCCTCTAACTTTAATAATATAAACTGGTAGGTCCTTACACAAGTTTTTATTTCAGCTAAAGCACACAAGAGTTGAAGCTTGGTTTTATTTTCTATGATGTGTTTTCGTTTCACAGCCATAGTCTCACTTTAAAGTTTTATCAGTTGCCTTAAAGTCAAGTGTTACTAAAAAACTGTCATCCTGTTTAACAGACATAACCTTCTATTCCTCCAGGTCCATTTTTGTCTTCTGCCCGTGTTTATATTTGGACAGAATGCTTTATTTGTCACTATCTCTGACTACGAATAAGATTACAAAGCCAAGTGGGGCTAGCGACTGTATTTCTTAAGAGTAGAGAGTAAGGAAATGCTTACCAAACATAGCTGAGTCTCAGAAACAGTAATATGGCTAACAAAAACTGAGATGTTCTATAAAACGTAGGATGCATGTTGTTCAATCACTAAGTCATGTCTGACTGTTTGTGACTCCATGGACTGCAGCACACCAGGCTCCCCTGTCCTCCACTATCTCCCGGAGTTTGTTCAAACTCATGTCTATTGAGTCTATGTCTATCTAACTGTCTCATCCTCTGCCATCCCCTTCAGCTTTGGCCTTCAATCTTTCCCAGCATCAGTATCTTTTCCAATGAGTTGGCTCTTTGCATTAGGTGGCCAAATTACATGCACACCAGATTTCAAATATTAAATTTGGGAGAAAAGTGTGAAATATCTCATTAATAATTTTTATACTGATTCCATATCGAAATGATACTTTTTGGAGATACAGGTTAAAATAGATTACTAAAATTAATTTCACTTGCTTATTTTTGTTTTCTAATGTAGTCACTGCAGTATTTAAAATTGGGTATGTCATATATGTGGTATTATAATGCTATTGGCCAGCTCTGCTATAGATAGTGATAAAGACGTGTAAGAGAACATAGGTCTGGCTAAGTACAGATGCACATGAGTGAATTTAGAACTATACTGCATTGCCTCAAAGCTGTGAGACAACAGCAGCAGTAAGAGCTGATATGTAAATGTGCTAAGTGTTTTCCATTTGATAATCAGAGCAAGTCTAATATCCTCATTTTACAAATGAGAAAGCTGAGAAATGATATAATATCCCTTAAGTAACAGCTGTATATGGTACAACCAGGAGTCAAATGCAGTTCTGGCTGACTCTAGAACCTGGGCTCTTACTCATAAAATCAAATCTCAGTCAACAGAGCCTATTTCTACTATTGCTACATAATGCCTTTGGGTTCTAGCACACTGTTCTCTCCACCTAACAGATAATTTTGGGCTTCCCAGGTGGCACTAGTGGTAAAGAACCCACCTGCCAGTGTAGGAGACATAGAGATGGAAGTTTGATCCCTGGGTCGGGAGGAGGGCATAGCAACCCACTCCAGTATTCTTGCCTGGAGAATCCCATGGACAGAGGAGCCTGGTGGCTCACAGTCCATGGGATTGCAAAGAGTCAGACACAACTAAAGCAACTTAACATGCACACATCTACCTTATCTGTAAAGATGCAGCTCTTATCCACTGAAGTCTGCCATTCTCTGAAATTTCTATAATCAGTAACACCAGGCTAAGGGTTCATGGATTTTTATTTGTGTCAGGTATGTTGATTCGTCTGACTTAACAGTTTCATGAAGGCAGAGACTGTATCTCATTTCTTTTGCATTCTCCACAAAAGCTAGCAGATAGCACATAGACCAAAGTAGTTATTGAAGGAAAACACATGAAAGGAGTTGGGGGTAGGAGGGAGGGTGGAGAGGCAGGTAAGTTAGGCAGGAAGTTCTATGTTTGATTACCTGGATCATAATAAAAAATAAAACCCTAGTAGGAATAATAAGGAAATTTCTTTTTGCTCAGAATGCATGTCCTAGGCCTTATAAACAACTTATACACTGGACTTATGCCCAATCCTGATTAGCCAGCAACAAAATATAAGATTTGCACAGTTGAAGACTTTGGATTAAATTCATGGGTAATTATACTTGGAAACTCTTCTAAGAAATATACAATGTAGGTATAAAAATATTTTTATTTCTCTTTTTATTTTTGTCCAAACTTGTTGCCTAAACTGTAATTGAGCTGCAGTACCAAATAAAGGCATACTAAATCTGAAAAATAGGTTTGTTTTAACGAAAGGAAAATGTCTGAAACATCATACTTTTTCCTTTCCAAAATAACACGTTGAGTAACAATGTGGTTACTATTTTTACTAAAGCCAAAATCACCACTAGTCATCAGAGTGCTTTTAACCATTTTCCAAGTGCTTTGCCACTCTTTAATAAACACACTAACTTGTGTTTTCATTGTATTAATTGATAACCTGCCCCAAAGGTTAATAATTGTGTTAACCTGACTGAACACAATGCTGTTTTGTATCCTTATGAGTTGCCCAATCTACTGTAATAATTTTGGTCATGGTAACAGACACATCATACTAAGCATGCACACTGGAAGCTATATCCTGTCTTCCTAATTTGGGAGGGTGTATTATATATTGCATATATATACAATACGGCTGGTAGCTCAGACGGTAAAGCATCTGCCTACAATGCGGGAGACCTGGGTTCGATCCCTGGGTCAGGAAGATCCCCTGGAGACGGAAATGGCAACACACTCCAGTATTCTTGCCTGGAAAATCCCATGGACTGAGGAGCCTAGTAGGCTACAGTCCATGGGGTCTCAAAGAGTTGGACATGACTGAGTGACTTCACTTCACTATATATTGTATGGGCTTGCCCAGTGTCTCAGTGGTAAAGAATTCACCTGTCAAGCGGGAGATGAGGCTTAGACACAGATTGGGGAAGATCCCTGGAGAAGGAAATGTGACAACCCTCCTTTTTTCTTGCCTGGGAAATCCCATGGTAAGAGGAGCCTGGCAGGCTACAGTCCATAGGGTTGCAAAGAGCTGGACACAACTGGCCGAATAAACAGGGGCATTATATTGTATGCTTCTTTGCAGACCATGTGGGTGGCAAAGAGACAGTATAGTCTAGAAGCCAGAACAGCAATTATAACCCTATCAATATTTTAGAGCAAATAATAATTCTCTGTTGGGAGGGGCTGGCTTATGTACCATAGGATGTACAGCAGTATCCTTGGCCTCTACCCACAAGATTACAGTACCATCCTCCAGGTTATGACAACCTTGTAGGCACTGCACACATCTCTAGAGAGGGAGGGGAAACCCTCTCTTCATAGAGAACCACTGGGTTACACCACAAACTCCAGAGCCAGACAAGCTGGGTTAGAATCCCAACTTCTTACCTTTGGAGCAGTGTGACCTTAAGCAATCAAATGAGTCTCAGAATGCATGTTTCCTGATGAGTAAAATGAGGATAATAATAGTACTTTCCTCAAGGCAGTTGCGGTAATTACCTAAATGAGCCTAAATAAAGCATTAGGAGAGTGCCGACAATGTCGTAATAAGCGCAAAGATAGATTTAGTTGCTGCTGTTGCTGTGTTGTTGTTATTATTAGCATGTTTAAATGAAGACATAAGAGTCAGTCTTAAATCTGCACTAAATTGTATGTCCATTGACAAGCCACTTAACAACCTGGGTTTCAATTTTCTTGTGAATAAACTAGAGGGTAGACCAAATGTGGTCAGTTGCACAGAGCAGTACAGTGGCTAAGAGTTCAGGATCTAGAATCAGACTGCACAAGAGTCCTGGATTCATAACTTAATAGTTCTGTGATCAGGGAAAGACCACTAAATATGCCTAAATGTGCTCTGAGTCCATGAAACTTGGATAATAAAACCCCAGCCCCACAGCATTCAGGTGAGAATTACCTGAGATGATGTAGATACAAATCTTACCAGAATATTTAATAATACTACAAACCTTCAATATATGGCAACAACTGTTATACTTATTAGTTTTTCTGGCTTTTGAAGTACATATAACTATAAAAGTGAGGGAAAGTAATTTGGAAGAGTGGTCTCCCTGGAGTATTAAGAAAGGAAAAATGCGACCAATTCACCTGGATTTACATAACTTTGGTTCCTACTGTGTCTAAAGTGCCCTAAGATAAATACAGAAGCCATTTTACCTGAAAACTTCTAAAGGCAAGGGATAATGACCTTTGAATAGGGACTTTGAGAGTCCTCAGAATATGTCTAAGGTGGGCTACTATCCTTTTAGGACAGACAATCACAAGACTATATAGATGAATTCCACTCATCACCTAGAAGGGCACAGCTCACTAAATTAGACAAGGTGTGAAGAGTTGACTCATTGGAAAAGACTCTGACGCTGGGAGGGATTGGAGGCAGGAGGAGAAGGGGACGACAGAGGATGAGATGGCTGGATGGCATCACTGACTCGATGGAGGTGAGTCTGGGTGAACTCTGGGAGTTGGTGATGGACAGGGAGCCCTGGAGTGCTGCGATTCAAGGGGTCACAAAGAGTTGGACACGACTGAGCAACTGAACTGAACTGAACTGATTCTCTGAACATAACAACCAGGAATCGGAGTTATCAGCCTAATGCCTACCTATTTTACAACTGGAAGCGACATAGAGGCTCTCTTCCTCTCTCCCACCACTGTAACTAGCACTGTGTCAGACAGAGACTGTGCACACTGTAATATTATTTACTGACTGATGATTTTGTAACCACCCAGGACTCTATGGGGCCTTCCTCGGGACCGGTCTTCCCCAATACCTCCACTTTTGTTCCTCTCTGGAATACCTAAATAATAGTGTTTGATGCAAACTTCCTGAGTTGTTTTGTAGATATGAAAACCCCCCACAAGATGGAAGATGTTTAACTACTTCATGATCAAATTGCCAGCATCTGCTGGATCATGGAAAAAGCAAGAGAGTTCCAGAAAAAATATCTATTTCTGCTTTATTGACTATGCCAAAGCCTTTGACTGTGTGGATCACAATAAACTGTGGAAAATTCTGAAAGAGATGGGAATACCAGACCACCTAATCTGCCTCTTGAGAAATCCGTATGCAGGTCAGGAAGCACCAGTTAGAACTGGACATGGAACAACAGACTGGTTCCAAATAGGTAAAGGAGTATGTCAAGGCTGTATACTGTCACCCTGCTTATTTAACTTCTATGCAGAGTACATCATGAGAAACGCTGGACTGGAAGAAACACAAGCTGGAATCAAGATTGCCAAGAGAAATATCAATAACCTCAGATATGCAGATGATACCA